>CM021103.1:87405603-87752531 GCA_007115665.2 Sequoiadendron giganteum | reverse complement strand
CTTCCTCCCTCCCTACCTCCCTCTATCTTGCTCTTTCTCTCCCACTCTCTCTTTCTCTCCCTCTCTCTCTCTTTCTCTCCCACTCTCCCTCTTTGCCTCTCCCTCCCTTCCCCCTTGCCCTCCCTCTCTCTCCCTCTTTCTCTCCTCTCTCTTTCTCTCCCACTCTCTCTCCTCTCCTCTCCCTCTCTTCTCTCCCACTCTCTCTTCTCTCCCACTCTCCCTCACCCTCTTTCTCTCCCACTCTTCCCCCTCGCTCCCTCCCTATCTATCTCCATCTCTCCCACTATCTCTTTCTAACCCTCTCCCTCTCCCTCTCTCTCTCCCTTCCTCCTCCCTCTCCCTCCCTCCCTTCCTCCTTCCCTCTCTCTCCCTCCTAGACAAAGAGGGAGAAATGAAATATTAAGAAAACCATATTTCATATAACACATGCACATTTTGAAGAAGTAGAGATGCTACCATTTTAGGAAGAAATAACATGCTCGTGTTATAACACGAGCACATTTTGTATTCCACTAAAAACGGTAAAAAAAAATTGAATATACCCGTGATGTCAAGGCCCACAGTTTGCATATTCTCTTGGTTTTGCGCGTGTTCCGACAAAAATTAGCCTTTTGATGATGTTGTGAAGTTTGCAAGCATATTTTTCACATTCCATCACCTTTTCCATGATCTTTCTACCACCTTTGCATGAAATAGAAGATTTTCCACATTGAAAGACATATAATATCAATTGAAGTTTGAATTCCATTGAAAACTGATATACAATTGAAGTTTGGAGGGGAACAAACTTTTCAACAAGTCAAAATTGTTGTGGAGTTTGAAGAAAGAAGAAGCTAAGCCTACATAATTGGGTTGAACTCCTCCATTTGAAATTCTAGTTTTTTAGGTATGTGAAGTCTTTACACATTTTCTTTCATTCTATTATGGCTTGCTTTCAATTTTGTTTGTCATTATAACCTTACATTTTAAACCTCCTAATGATTCCCATACATGGGAAATGTCTTTAATGACCCTCTTAGGACATGGAGATACCCAAAATTGAATCAAATTTCAAAATGGAAGCATAGATTATCAAGGTGCTCCTACACCAAAAATTTATCAAACACTCACAATGCCATTACACTCATTATGATTGTAACTTACGTGATATTTATCTTATTCCTTCAAACTCAACTCCCCCAACGTATCTAACTATTTTTGTAACTTCTTAACTAACTTATCTCTTCACAACTTTGCCAAAAAATGTAATTTTTTGCAAATGTCCATGCTTCCATTTTGAGCCTATCTTGTAATCATGGCATGCCACATTATCACTTTTCTTTAAGGTATTCTGGATTGAAAAAAATCATGTCACATTTGTCTATGCTAGGTTAACTTTTGTACAGGATGATTGTAAGTATTATTTAAATGAAGCCTTGAATGACATATATTTTTCAATTAACTTGAATGGATACATTTTTTAGGAACTAATATTCATCTCATTACCATGGTATAGATAAAATTATCCAACATGCCAGAGAAAAAGACAAAGAGGAAACTAACAGATGAAGAGAATGAAACCTTCAAAGAAAATGAGAGAGTTCGGGTGGTGGCATATCTTGAAAAGAAGAAATTGGAAACGATTGACGAAAACAAGCCAATTGAAGAGGAACCTCAACCATAACAAAAAGAACAGGAATTGGCAGCACAAAAGGAATGAATGTGAAAGCATCACCGTAAGATAGATTCAGATACCGTAGTTGGAGACACACCCTCTACGACAAGTGAATATGAAGGGACACCATTAAGCACAAGCGAATATGGAGGGACACCATCTAGCAGAAGTGAATATGGATGAACACCATCTGGTGCAAGTGAATATGGAGGGACACCATCTACTTCAAGTGAATATTGTTGGACACCATCCAACACATCTCAAGTTGAGAATACATCATCACTCGGATTTGATGAAGAAGGTATACCATCATCCCCATGTGAACCTCAAGGTATGTATTCTTCTCCACCCTCGATTGAAGGTACGCAATCTATCCCACCTCAAATAAATATTGATGAAATTCCTAATGTTGAGATGTATGTACCTAGGAGAAAACCACCTAGAATTTTGTGTAGAAAGCCAAAGTATTTGATTAATATTGATGATGAGATTTTGCAGCACATGGAAGGTAATATTTCAACATGCACTTGTAGAAGATATGCTGATAAGATTTGGGAACAATTCTTTGAAAGACTAAATGAGACTACAAGATGTCAACTATTTGTTGAAATGATGTGGGGTGTAAAGTATAGGAACATCATGAAGACTCTTGGGTTGAGAACATCGAATGCATCGAGTGAAAACACTATTGTGAAGAATCTAATGGATGCTTATGAGAGTGTGGGTAAGACCTCATGCTCAAAGGATAGTAATATCACCCGACGTGTCATTACATCGAATTTGGTAAGCTATCAATCAAAGAGAGCTTGTCTCATTAAAAAGATGAGTGAACACACAAGAATTAGTAGAAAAAATTTATTAAGAGCCATTTAAAGGTGGCAAATAATTGAGGGCAATGATTCAAATGAATTATGGGCATTCTCAGGGAGACTGTCACAAAAAGATAAAGAATTTTTTGAATCCTTGAGAACACTAATTGAAGAGTATTGGAAGAATAACACAATTCCATCTCCGAATCAAAGGGATGTGGTAAGAAGGAGAATCGGTAGTCAGAATTGTAAGCCACATCCAAAGCATTTTTTGGATATGACTCAAACCCAATTTTTTCAAAAATTTGAAAATGATTATCCTCAAATTAGTATTTCTCAAAGATTTTTTGAAATGCTTAAACCTTTTTATGTCAAGATAAATCACACATGCACTACTTTTTGTTGTAGACTACATATTGAATTTTCTAACCATTATGATTTTTATCATTTTATATGTGTAGATTTGCATACTAACGATGTTTTGCAGGATTGTGGCATAGAAGCCCCACCAAAATCTTCAAGAGAGTTCTTATCAAAAAAATTATGTGAAATAGAGGATGGCCAAATATTCTATAGGACAACATGCTTGGATGGTTCATGCGAGCATTGCGGTGGCTTCTAGCGTATGCCAGTATGTCAATATATGGAAAGCACAGATGAGGTGGGAAAAAAACTAGTAGAGTTCGGGATGTATAAAAAAGTGGCATATGATACAAAAGATGGGTCTCAAGAAAAAAGGTGTGATTTGGTTATTGAGAAGATTCTAGTGTACCATTTTATGTCCATGTTTCGTGACAATATATTTTCTGAGTATGCAATGCATACCCATAGAGCCCGATGGTTGGACACACAATTCAAGCTATGCAAGGACACCTTTCCAGTTGGAAGCATAATATCAGTGGTTGACTTTGCAGAGAGCTACACTCTACAACCACAACATGAGGTGTAGTCACAGTATTATAACTCCACATAGGTTTTGATATTTGTGGACATAGCATTCATTCATGCATCTGATAGTACAAATGACCAAAGGAATGTATTGAGGGAGTACCAATTTTACATTAGTGATGATCGCACACATTCTCCGAAGTTCGTGCAAGGTTGCTTCCAAATTTTCTATAGTGGTTTGGCTCAGAGGGGCATAAAATACGACCGACATATAATATGGTCTGATAATTGTGCGACACAGTTCAAGAACTCACGCATGTTCTACTGGTTGTGCAGGATGCATGTAATTACAAGTGTTCAACATATGTGGAGCTTTTGTGAGGCCGGACATGGAAAGGGGGAGCATGATGGTGTAGGAGCATGTGTGAAAAGAGCATTAGCATGAGAAGATTTAAAGTATAAAGATAGTGCAAAGTTGACAGATGCAAAATCAATTGTCGAGCAGTGTAATGCTTTGATGGGTCCAGGTAATGAAGGCACGTCTTCAGTTCATAGGATTTTTTGGTTGATGGATGATACTAAAATTGCACCATATGAGGATTGTTGTACACTAACAGGATCGAGTGAGGTACAATCTTTCCTTAGCTCAAATGCAATTTCATGGAGTATTGATACACGAAAGATGGCATGCTTTTGTTCTTCATGTACAATGCAAGCCTGGAATGATTGTGAGTCAGGGGAGTGGGTTGACATATGGTTGAAAAGTTATCTTAGCCCACTTCACATGTATCGCCCTCTGACGGCATTGGAATTGACACAGATGGAATCATCAGTCAACTTTGACCACGTATCAGATCTAGTTCAACCAGGTGATATATCTACTTGCTTAGTTGTTGAAATTCCATATCTTTATCTTACTTTGTACTGTATTCGTAATGTTGACGAATTTCAAGATATTTTTTGCACATATCAATAAAGGGCATGTTTATGCAGTTATTGCAGATGAAGAAAATGAAGAGGGAATAGAATATTACTTGTGTCATTGTGTTGAGGCCAAAAATAAATCGGAGGCCCCAGTTATAGATGGAGAAAATATCAAATACCATACAGGATTAGTTGTGGTTACTGGAACATGGCTTAGAAGGTACCCACATTCGAGTGTTAAACATTCGCTATTTTAGGACTTTGACACGCATCGTAATATTCTTCATTACTCGAACCTTGTCATGGCATCCAATGTTTCTTTGAACAAATATGGGGGTAGACCTTTGAAGAAGACCTTGTGGAAGGTCCATGAGTCTAACCATGAGGCAATACTTGACATAATAAAGAGTAGAGCAAACCCGAATGGTTCATTGGATTAATTTATAATTATATGCACATTGGTTCTTATTAATTTATAATTGTATGCACATTAATTTATTTGATGCCAATGCTATCATCTTCTTTTACTTTGTGTATTTTTAAGTAACATACTAAACAGTGATTGGTGTCCCCTTGCAAAAAATGCAGATATATGAGCCATCCAAAAGAATGTTAGCCAGAAAAGCAATGCAACATCCTTATTTTGATGATCTTGACAAATCTCAATCATAATTTTAATCCATTAGAAAAGTGTGTGCAAAGCTTGGTGAGGTACTTTCAAGTTATTCATTTGAAGTTAACCTTATCATGAGCAGCTATAATGTAGACATTATAAGAGCATCTGAAATTTTAACTTACTCTATTCATGAGAGGTGTTGTGTGCAATAGGTATGTTGGAATTCCCAGTGAATATGTATGACTAGGAGTGACTAAGTTGTGAGACCTGCATGCCTATCTGTAACTGCCTTCCATCTATTTTTTATTTCATTTCCATTTTGGATGCTCTTTATTTTTCTCTTACTTTGCATATTTGTAAGTAAAATACTAAAAATTGATTGATCTCTCATTGCAGAAAATGTTGATTTATGAGCCATCAAAGAGAATATCAGCCAAAAAAGCAATGCAACATCCTTATTTTGATGATCTTGAAAAATCTCAATTTTGATTTCAAGCCATTATAAAAGAGCGTGTGAAGCTTAGCGAGGGAATCTAAAGTTACTCAATTGAAGTTAACCTCATAATGAGCACCTATGATGTAGACATTTAAAGAGAATCTTGAATGTATGAGTGACATTGTAAAAGATCTATGAGAACAAAGTACCTAAGGCATTGTAATGAGATTTACTCAAATATTGTAATTTTGGAGTTCATGTTTGGTGCAGTAGCACCTTGTTCTATAAATGCCTTCAATAGGAAAATTTTCAAAATTTGAATTTTGAAATGTAAACAATGTGAAAAAGGTCATGTAAAGGTCATATGCAATGTATTCAAAGTCTCAAAGAGGTCATTAGGTGATTAGAGAAGTGATATAAAGCATGTAAGGTCGAATTAGGATGTTTTAGGTGTGTGTGTGTTTATTTGTGCAGGGGAATTCAAGAAACAAAGGAACATACCTTTAAACATTCAAGAACCCCCTTAACTTTTTGAGTCATCAATTATCATGTATCTAAACCCTTAGATCCGCAATTTGTCTCAAGACAAACTCACTCCATCATGCCAAACCAAAACCCTTATTTTATGCTAGTATAAGGAGGCCTTATTGAAAGGAATTGTTCCACACCTTACCAGAACATGCCACCACCTCAGACCTTCTTAAAATAACCTGTAAAAACTCAAAAGACAATCACCCAACCTCTACATGCAATATTTTATAAAATCCTAGGGTGAAACCTCATTTTTCATGCCCTTTTCCATCAAAATCTATAGGGGCAGCAACAGAAACCCCATAAAAATTATTTCATTTCACTTAGAAATTTCTCATCTAATCCAATAGGATCATTTTGGGCTCCTCTAGAAAAACCTCTCTCAGTATTGGCTATCTCGGAGTGGTTTTCTCGTGGCAATGGATTTTCACTTGATGGAAAAAGTGTCAAATTCAAGTTGTGCAAAGTTGCAAAGTGGTGCAACTTTTGCTATGTAGCTTGTGTGACCAAACTAAATGCTCCAATGCATCCGAATAGGTATGTTTACACTAGGAATGGTCTTCTTTTGTACCAAAACACGTGGAATCACTCTAAGCTATGTTCCATCAGATCGATCCCTTAAGGGTCCAAAGTGCAAAATGACTACAAAATTTAGCATGCTATTACTTGGATACCATGATTCTTAGAAACTTCTCATCTAATCCTACAAGATCGTGTTGGTCACCTCTACAAAAACTTCTCTCGGTTTTGGCTATCTTAGAATGATTTTCCTGTGGCGGCGAATTTTTACTTGATGGAAAAAGTGTCAAATTCAAGTTGTGCAAAGTTGCAAAGTGGTGCAACTTTCGCTTTGCAACTCGTGTGACCAAACTAACTACTCCAACACATCCGAATAGGTATTTTTATGCTAGGAATGGCCCTTTTTTTCACTGAAACATGCGGAATCGCTCTAAGCTACATTCCACCGGATTGATCCCTTAAGGGTCCAAAGTGCAAAATGGTTGCAAACTTTAGCATGCTATTACTTAGATACCATGACACTTAGAAACTTCTCGTCTGATCCTACATGATCACGTTGGGCTCCTCTACAAAAACCTCTCTTGGTTTCGGCTATCTTGGAGTGGTTTTCCCATGGCGGCGGATTTTCACTTGATGGAAAAGGCGTCAAATGCAAGTAGTGCAAAGTTGCAAAGTGGTGCAAATTTTGTTTTCCAACTCGTGTGACTAGGTGGACTGTTCCAATGCATCTAAATAGGTATTTTTATACTAGGCATGGTCCTCTTTCACACCGAAACACACAAAATCGCTTCGAGCTATGTTCCACCAGATCGATCCCTTAAGGGTCCAGAGTGCAAAATGGCTGCAAACTTCAGCATGCTATTACTCAAATACCATGACAATTAGAAACTTCTCATCTAATCCTATAAGATTATGTTGGGCCTGTCTACAATAAACTCTCTTGGTTTTGGCTATCGTGGAGTGGTTTTTGTGTAGCTGCGGATTTTCACTTGATGGAAAAAGTGTCAAATTCAAGTTGTGCAAAGTTGCAAATTGGTGCAACTTTCTCTCTCCAACTCGTGTGACCAAAATAACTACTCCAACACATCTGAATAGGTATTTTTATGCTAGGCATGGTCCTCTTTCACACCAAAACAAGCGGAATCGCTTTGAGCTATGTTCCACCGGATCGATCCCTTAAGGGTCCAAAGTGCAAAATGACTGCAAACTTCAGCATGCTATTACTCGGATATCATGACTCTTAGAAAATTCTCATCTAATCCAATAGGATTGTGTTGGGCCCCTCTACCAAAACCTCTCTCGGTTTTTTCTATCTCGGAGTGGTTTTCCCGTGGCGACGAATTTTCACTTGATGGAAAAAGTGTCAAATTCAAGCTATGCAAAGTTGCAAAGTGGTGCAACTTTCGCTCTGCAACTCATGTGACCAAACTAACTGCTCCAACACATCTGAATAGGTATTTTTATGCTAGGCATGGTCTTTTTTTTCACCAAAACACGTGGAATCACTCTGAGCTACGTTCCAGTGGATCAATCCCTTAAGGGTCCAAAGTGCAAAATGGTTGCAAACATTAGCATGCTATTACTCGGATACCATGATTCTTAGAAACTTCTCGTCTAATCCTACAAGATTGTGTTGGGATCCTCTACAAAAACCTCTCTCAATTTTGGCTATCTTGGAGTGGTTTTCCCGTGGCGGTGGATTTTCACTTGATGGAAAAAGTGTCAAATGCAAGCAGTGCAAAGTTGCAAAATGGTGCAAATTTCGCTCTGCAACTCATGTGACCAAGAGGATTATTCCAATGTGTCTGAATAGGTATTTTTAAGCTAGGCATGGTCCTCTTTTGCATTGAAACACACGGAATCACTCTGAGCTATGTTCCACCGGATCGATCCCTTAAGAGTCCAAAGTGCAAAATGGCTGCAAACTTCAGCATGCTATTACTCAGATACCGTGACACTTAGAAACTTCTCGTCTAACCCTACAAGATTGTGTTGGGCCCATCTACTAACCTCTCTCGATTTTGGCTATCTCAAAGTGGTTTTCCCGTGGTAGCAGATTTTCACTTGATGGAAAAAGTGTCAAATTCAAGTTGTGCAAAGTTGCAAAGTGGTGCAACTTTCACTCTGCAACTCGTGTGACCAATCAGATTGTTCCAACGCATCCAAATAGGTATTTTTATGCTAGGCATGGTCCTCTTTCACAATGAAACACAAAGAATCGCTCTGAGCTACGTTCCATCGAATCGATCCCTTAAGGGTCCAAAGTGCAAAATGGTTGCAAACTTCATCATGCTATTACTCAGATACTGTGATGTTTAGAAACTTCTCATCTGATCCTATAGGATCACATTTGGCCCCTCTACAAAAAATTCTCTTAGTTTTGGCTATCTCATAGTGGTTTTCCCATGGCGATGGATTTTCACTTGATGGAAAAAGTGTCAAATTCAAGCTGTGCAAAGTTGCAAAGTGGTAAAAACTTTCGTTTTGCAATTCATGTGACCAAACTAACTGCTCCAACGCATCCCAGTAGGTAGGTTTACGCTATGCATGGTCCTCTTTCTCACCCAAACACATGGAATTGATCTGACTTGCGTTCAACCGACTTGATCCCTTATGATGGCATGCAAAACACTGAAAAGAGAAACATACAAATGATGGTTGAGAAGTTTGAGTATTCCACACAAAAAATGTATGATCATTAGTGCAGAGCACCTTGTTCCTCCATTTGATGAAGAAGGTCTAGTTCAGTGGTTTTAGTGATTATTTGATGGTCAATAGGTTGTTGTCGGTATTTTGAGCATGATTTTTCTTGAATAAGGTCAATTAAGAGCATTAGGTATGTTTTAGGGTGACTTTTGGTTCTAGTGATAAAAAATGTGAAAATTTCAATCTTGCACTAGAAGTTGTCTTTGTAGCCTTTGAAGGAAAATTTGTGAATTTGTATATGATTGTGAAAGAATGGAGTTTTGTAGATGTAATAAGGCTATTTGTATGCCATTTGTGTGGGTTTAGAGGTCATTATATGTACTCATTAGGTTGGAGGAGTCTAAAGTTGCAAATTTGTAAGTTGCTTAAAGCAACAAATTTGAAATGCAACATTTACTTGTTTTGAAAGTTGGTTTTTAGTTAGTTGAGGGTGTGGATCAGTTAGAGAAGGGTGTAAAACACTATGTAAAACCTTGAGAGGCATGAATGGAGCTTGTTGATGAACTTTTGGAGAACATCTAATAAGAATTATTCACACTGTTCTCTATTTTTTAGATTTTTGATACAAACTTGTTGATCTCGTACTTGGTACGACCTCCAGCTTTTAGATAAAGAATATATTGGAATATTTTTATGAATCATTTCATAGAATGCCAATTGTAAACGTGTTTTTTCTTTTAGATAAAGTTGTTTAGCATCAATCAATTAATATTCAAGACAAATCATGAAGGACAAAAATGATCAATGCTAGGGCTAACCAATTAATAATTATACACGTGAATAATTCAAGCATGTACATGTCAATAAGGGAAGCACAAGTACTCAAAAACACGTAATCCTAAAAAAGTATACACATGAATACATAGTATACACAAATTAATACAAAGTATATGCATGAATACAAGGTATACGCATGAAAACACGTAAGCCACAAAGTATACATTCGAATGCACGTAAATCACAAAGTATACACGTAAGTTGTAAAGTATACACTTGAATACATGTAACTCATATCTATTGAACCATCAATTTAGAATACAAATATGGATAGGCATCGATAAAATATATTTGTATTAACCAAATAGCCATGTAGGCATACATCAATATATGTCGGTATAAGTATGAAATATATGTACAAAATAGCCATATAGGCTTACAAGAATCCCATATAGGCATATAATGTCAAATATGTCCAATAAAAATATGTACAAAACTGCCATGTAGGCATACAACAAAGGGCTCTGGAATCAAAAGTCATTGCTCTCCATGCCCTAGAAATAAATTATTTCCCTTTCCTTTTTGATCGGATGGTGATAGGTCTATCACTCATTTTTGCTGCGCTCAAGGAGTGCTCCTGCTGCTCCTCCTAGTGTTTAGTTCATGGTGAAGTTTTAACTGTTACAATAAGAAGTAAAGACATGAATATATACAAATTACATTATAAAAATTGATATATTTGACAAAATAATCACATACCGCCATCTCATGATCTCTCTCCACGGGGGAAATATTCTCACGCCCATGCTCAGGTGTGCTCGAGCCTTGTATAAACCATACAAATAGAAATTAAACTACATGAATCAATAATGGTTTGATTTTTCACTAACATCTATAACAACAAATGTAAATTGAAATTTACTAATTTTCCTCATACCTCTCCTATCAAAGCCATCGAGGATTGTATAGAAGATGACACACCAATATCCATTTCCCTCATCATATTCGTAGGTGTTTTGAATTGCATCATATAAAAATAAAATAACAAATTATTCAACCTAATCAATGATGTGCATATAAACTACACAAATATATTAAGTACTTGATTCATTAGTTAAACTCTTTATTCTATTACCTCAGTGAAGGTTTGAGTAAATCCATCGCCACTGGGAAGTGTTCCATCAAAACCTCCAATATTAGTTTTTTCAACATCCAAAATCGCATATTAAATTACCATTAGTAAAACAATGCTATTAACATGCAATAAATTTATAACTGTTTACTAGTTACATACCCCAGCAATAGGTGTACTACAGAAATAAGTTGGTGGGGGGCCAGTGTATCCAGTCTCAACACTCTAACCCTACAATTTTATTAAAATTATTAAACATTTTTAGTTAATATTGCATTTCAAAATCGAAATTTATTAAATTAAATTCAATGAACATGCACTAAATTTTACCTAACTATCAATGCCATATGCCTTATGCAAAATTTTAGTTGCCCTCTCCATCTCTATAGCTGCAGACGGATCCTGTGTACCAGTCTCCTGAGTGTCGGTGGGGTCATATGAACAAGTAGTTCCGCAAGATTGACACACATGTGTTCGACAGCCACCACTTGAAGACTCCCCTTGATGGCATTGTAGAATAGGCCTAGTATGATGGATGACACTTTGGGTCAAAGTGTTGATCACCTACAATGTCTCTACGTTAGCACTTTCCTTCGCGATGGAAGGCATAACAACGTGCTCATGAGGTGTCCTAGCGAGAGCTCATCTATCTTGCCGCGTAGGATCCGGCTGTGCACCGGGTCTATTCTGAGCTGACCCCCCACCTCTCCCCTGGAAATCCCTCATATCAAAATAATTTGGGATTTTGTTCAATATGAACTCATTGTATAGTTTTCTAAGGAAATATTGCGAGACCTCACAATTGTTGCACGGTGGGTAATTGAAGACCATGTACCACCTATCGTAAAACTGGTCCCTAATCTGTTGGTGGTGGCACCAATGGATAGGAAACCTCTTCACATTGAGGGTAAGATTTTGATTTGTGCGTGGGTCAATGAATAATGAGCAAAAATCACCTTTTGTAATTTTTAAATCCTTTACATATTTGTATGATAGTTTATTTTCATAATAATCCCTAGCCGCCTGCCTCCTATCTTGCCATCTAGTTATTTGTTTGCTAATTGAATCTACATTTTTTACCATATCTTTCAATGAGTTTGCTAGGGTCATTCTTTCTGTGGTTGAAGCATTTGGATCACTCAACCTTCTGATCAAATCCTTAATTTGTTTTTGTTGTTCTCAATTTCACTCATAATTTTTTTTGAGTGCTAGGAGGGGCTTGAGTGATTGGTGGAGGAGGTTGTTCTTGTGGTTGATTTGCATCTCCTAAAAATTAAAACAAATATATATCAAATTCAACCTAAAACTAACTAATTCAACCTAAAACTAACTAATTCAAAACAAAAACCATAAAATCCTTACCTCTCACATCTCCTCTTCATCGTGGCGCCATCGTTGCAAAGAAATAGAAATTGTTGGTGAAACAATTTGTTGAATTGCTCCTCCTAGAACGCAAGCACGTAAGTATGAGGGTTTTGGCCACGGCTGCAAGAAAAAAATAGTCTAAATAACAATAACAGGTTTTCACTTTTTCTTTGCTTTTAACAAGCAATAACGCGAGTGCGTTATAACGTGTGCATGTTACTGGTTTGTTGTTGCCAAGCCTTAGGCTCGACACACCGAACCAATAGCGCGAGTGTGTTATAATGCGCACGCGTTATTCCTTTTCAAAAGTTTTCTGACAGGTGTCCACGAAATTGCTACCCATTTCCATGCACCCGCCCATGAAGCTATAAGTAATAAAAAAGATATCCATATTCTCATATTGATTCCAAGGGTCTTGTTTGAGACCATAAAATAAATATAAAATAATTCAAACAAGGTAAGAATCATGTACAAAACTAGGATTGTTAGTGTGAATGGGGTTATTTCCTAACTAGTTATTAGTGAGGACCTATTCACATTATTATAAGTTTGCTTAGGGGTTAAGTTTTCTAGTTTTCATTTCTAGAAGTTAGTTATAATGGGGCCATGTCTCATTATTTACTTTTAGTTATCTAGGAATTTATAATTCTCTCATGTGTTTAATATTTGCATTGAGGTTGTTATGTCTTAGTTCTCTCATGTGATAGGATTAAGACACTTGTCATGATCTTTTCTAATCCTATCTCTCTCCTTGCCTATATAAGCAAGGTTTCATATGTACATTTCAATCATCCAAATCTCAATTGAGTGTTGTGTAAGTCCAATATATCATTGCAATATTGAGTATTGCATATTGGCCACATCTTGTGTTGGTGCACCCATTGTTGCAATTTCATGTTCTTTCTTTTCTCTCTTGTAGAAGGTTGTTGTTGGTTTTTCTAGATAATCTTAGAGGCTTGATTCCTCGAGTGACTCAAACGTGTTCTACGAGCTATATCTCAACTCCTACATGGTATCAAATCTTTAGAGTTGCAAAACCCCTCCTCAAATCTGAGGGTGATTCAAGCTTGAACTTTTGAAAGGTGTGTATTGAGGAAAAATGGACCTCATGGTTGCTTCTAGAAGACCCAAAAACCCCCATTTTCATATATAATACTTCATATTTTTGTGCAGAAAAAAAAAATCAACTTTTTCACATGACTATCTTAAATTTGACGGCCAAATGACCATTAGAAAAACTATATTAAATTTGGCGGGAAAATGACCATCATCTAACACTATGTTAAATAAATTTGACGACCAAATAACCATCATTTGAAACTATGTTAAATTTGATGTTTAGTCAACCATTGTTATTTACTATCTTAAATTTGACAGCCAAACAATCGTCAATAGGTCACTCAAATTGGACCCCTTCTCCATTGGCAGTTTTCATTTTGGAGGAAAACTTTGAAGGCTCATAACTTGGTCATACAACTCCTTTTCTCGAGAAATTTTTTATTTGGGGTATAATTTTGTACTTTATGCAGTGGTGTAGTTCGTTTTTTTATTTTGGTGCTTGAGTTTTTTCAAAAATTGCATATTCTCATAGGTGTTGCTCAGTCATTCTCATTTTCAGAAATTTTGGGGCTTTGTTCTCACTCATATAGTAAAATTTTTGAGTGAATTTTTTTATGAAAGTGCATAATTTTTCATGTACTTTCTAGTGGTGTGATCAAATTGATCTCATTCTTTGTAAAAAATTTACTTTGAGCTTGAGGCCAAATTTGGAAATCTATATGCACTAAGATCAAGTCCACTTCGCTATTTTTGGAAAGTGGCACATATAATTTCACTAATTATAAAGTTCCACAAATCATATTTTCTTGGGGGGTTTCTTGATTAAGTGATTTGGGGGTCTCTTGGTGTATTGCTTTGATCTGTTTGCTTGTGCTCTCTTTATTTTTCATGGATCATTCTAAGGTTCCTTTGTTGACATCATATAACTATTCAACATGGCGTCAACATGCATAAAGTATACTAATGAATGAGGTTCACTCTCCATATATTGAGAATAAGGTACCTAAACCTACTGATGATGAGAAAAAGATTAAATGGATGATTGAGCATACCAAAGCTCTTGGATGTCTTCGTAAACTAGTTTCTCAAAAAAAAAAATGTTCTAAATTGAATCATGCAATAATTCTTATGAGGCTTGGGATAAATTGAAAACATTATATGGTTCTATAGATGAATTTAGAGGCTATCATCTTGATAATGAATTGATGAGCCTTGATCCTAAGAAATTTGACAACATCTAAGACTACGTCACTTAGGTTAATAATCTAAGGGAGTAATGTAAAACATGTGGTATTGATAATAAGTACATTCAATTGGTCTAAAATTCATTGAACAAACTTGGTCCTGATTATGTTTCTTTTGTTTCTAGCTTTCATACTCTTAGGTTGACTATGGGATCTACATATACTACACCATCATTTGCATCATTTTATGAGATGTCGATACATGAGCAACAAAAGCTTATCTCGATGGGTTTCATCAAGTCTTCTAAATCTTGGGAATTGTTGGCTAATCAGGTGAAAGAATTAGATACTACTTATAAGAAGTAGAAGAATTCAAAGAACAAGTTGCATTATGATCAACCAATGGATAATCCTCTTTCTATGATAAATCATCTAAGAAGGAGAAGTCTACTTGTTCATATTGCAAGAAGCCTGGGCATTATGAACATTCTTGCTGCAAGAAGGATATTGATGAGTTGAAGCATCTTCTCACAAATAATCATATTGATTTTCCTTCTAGAATGTTTGAGTCTCCACCTTCTTCATCATCTTCAAAACAGTCTAATAAGGGAAAAGGTCATGTTGATTTGGCTACTACATCAAGAAATAAAGGGAAATCTATTTATGCTTTTTTAGGTCCAGGATTTGGGAGATGGCTTCTAGATTCAGGAGCTTCTCATCATATAGCATCTTCACAATCTATATTCTCTTATTTTGAGCCATTTATTATGTCTCCTATTTTGATGGGAAATAATACATACATGAGTGTACTTGGGAAGGGATCTATTAGCTTTGGGTAAAACACCTTTTAGGATGTTTTGTGTGTTCCTCATTTGATGAACAATATTCTTTCCATATATCAAATTACACATGGTAGAGATGGGAGGACTATGGAGTTCACTCCTTATTCAGTTATCATTCGAGACTTGGAGAGTAGAGAGATCTTTGCTACTAGGATGGTTGATCATTCATCTTGATTGTATACCTTTTTAGATTTTTCTCCTGATGGTGACATTGTTCCTTCAGCTTTTGATCATACTTCGAGTGTGAACCATGATTCAGAGGAGAAATTTGGCTTCTTGAACTTGGATGTTCTCACATCTATTCTTGTTCTTGAGCCTTGTATTTCATCTCCTCCATCTACTACTACATTTGATGATGCTCATATTGGCACAAATTTGGCCTCTTGTGATTCAGTACAATAGGATCTACATCATCTTCTAGCTACATCCATTTGGGATGCATACTTGATAAACATTGGTGGGTTGTTTGTTGAGTATCATATTTCAAATTTGGGAGACATCATCGATTGCATGCATCTTCTCTTTGATGGAGACAATTCTTCTTTATTTTTTTGCGAGGGAATTCTCTGACCCTCTTGTTCATTCTCTACATGATCATTCTTTGTGGTTTTATATGAGTGTGGATACTTTGGATAGCATTTGGAGGAGGCTTCTTCAAAGGATATTTCCTTGTCTTTGGATTGTGTTCTACAATTGTTTCTAGGTGATTTTGGATAGTCTTCTTCAGTGGTGTGGCCTAGAAATCCTATTTGGAGTGTGAGACCTTTTGGTATCAACATGGAGTCACTTGAGAATTCTTCAGTGACATCGTCCATCATCCATCTTCCTGATATCTTACATACCATCTTGGTTGTTTTTCTTCCTAAGGGGAGGAATGTTGTTCAAAAAGATTAGATCATCTTCAGCATTCAATGTCGATCTTGTACCATCATTGCAGGAGACTCAACATTGAGGGGGGGTTACATGGTCTCTCTTCTACTTCTCTCTCATGGGGGGGAATTTTTCCTCACGTGGGGTTTTTTCCTTCTCATTGTTTATTGAGAGCATTTTGTTTTGTATTTCATCTCTTTGTTGGGGAGGAGTTTTATCCCACTGGGTTTTCTCCTTTTATCTGGTTGTGAGGGATTTTTTTGCATTGCATTTGTACATGGGTACCTAACATGGCCTTGTATTTTGGACCCATCCTTGCATCATTTGCATAATAATTGTACTCCCTAAGTTTCACTTATGGGTGGTATTGGTGTGAATGGGGTTATTTCCTAACTAGTTATTAGTGAGGACCTATTCACATTATTATAAGTTTACTTAGGAGTTATGTTTCCTAATTATCATTTCTAGAAGTTAGTTATAATGGGGCCATGTATCATTATTTACTTTTAGTTATCTAGGCATTTAATAATTCTCTCATGCATTTAATATTTGCATTGAGGTTGTTATGTCTTAGTTGTCTCATGTGATAGGATTAAGAAATTGTCATGATCTTTCTTAATCCTATCTCTCTCCTTGCCTATATAAGCAAGTCTTCATATTTACATTTCAATCATCCAAATCTTAGTTGAGTATTGGGTAAGTCCAATATATCATTGCAATCTTGAGTATTGCATATTGGCCACATCTTGCATTCATTGTTGCAATTTCATGTTCTTTCTTTTCTCTTTTGTAGAAGGTTGTTGGTTTTTGTAGATGATCCTTGAGGCTTGATTCCTTGAGTGACTCAAACGTCTTCTATGAGCTATATCTCATCTTCTACAAGGAGGATAATTAATGTATATATCCTGATGAAGATGATCATGTAAGATGGAACTCTTAACATCCATCTAAAAAATTGACCATGCCTAAGATGCAATTAGATACAGTACATAATAATTGAAATCCATTTTTACAATGGGATAAAATATGTTAGAACAGTCAATACCCTTAGCTTGATAAAATCCACTAGTAACAAGATGTGTATTGTAAATATTCATAAAACCGTTAGTTGGATATTTGGTGTGATATAGACACTTTCATTGAACCAAATTTCCTCCCTTGGGAACATGAACAAGATATCATGTATGATTCATCACTATGGAGGAATAATCATCATCCATAACACTATCCAACTTAGGAATACACATAGTATTTTAACAAAATTGAGGATCACCTAAAAGAAATTAACTCAAAATAATGATGCCTAATTTTTTTGAATGAGTGTGACAAGGATCCATGGGATAACCAACAAGAGGTTGAGCCTCCTAAAAGGTAGTACAAGTCCAATGAGACAAATAATATGTACTATAAGGAATTGGATCGAGACTATCATTTAAATCACCCTCAAGGTGTGAAACATTCTCAAGTATTAAGGAACATGGAGTAGGTAGTGATGAAGAGGTAGGGGATGGAGTATTCATCTACATGAATAAATCATCAAATTGGACATCTCATTTAAATTATACACTATTATTAAATGATCAAACAACTTGTAATCCCACATCCTCATAGTAGCACAAAAAAATCAAAGGTTTAATTTCCTTCTCCATTATCTTATACCAACCATGCAAAATAAATTACCAAGACTTGCTACCAAATACTCTAAAGAAGGAAAATTTAGGCTTGAAATGGGACCAAGCCTCCTTATGAATCATTTTCTACACTACCTTGTGAGATTTATGGTTCTAAATGTAGCTAGAATAATTTAATTTCTCATCCAAAAAAATTGGAACCATCAACCTATAAAAAACATAATTTTTCCCTCTTAGAAGGTTATGTTCTTTCTCTCGAACACAGCATTTTGATGAGGAGTGTAGGGAACTATTTGGATGTTGAATATCATGCTCACTACAAAAATCAAAAAAATACTTGGTTGACATGATCCCCATATTTTTAATCCATATCCATAAAAGAAAAAGAATCGAATACTTCTTCACAAATAATTTGAATATCCTAAAGGTGGTGAGAGCCACACTCTTGTGCTTAATAAATTACACCCATGTGCATCATGATTGTAGTCTCATAAATTATCACCCTTGACAATTTTACACTAGGTTTTCTCCCCACTATGTGCTTGGACCTAATTATAAATTTAATTTCCTAATTGTGCTTTTAATTGCCCATTTTAAAACATTTATCGAAAAATCAAACATGGGAGAGAAAACTAGGTATTTAATATATTTCCCTCGACACTTTAGATCCTGAAAAAGTAGGAATCAAATCTTGGGCATAGGACACCCTAGACTACCTATTTTGGCTCCAAATATATTTATGTCAATGCTAATAACTTATTATTTGAAATTCTAATTCTAATTGTTGTTATCAGGATTTACTTTTTAGGAAATTAGAAGAATTTCATATAAATACATAGTATTTTCACCATTTTAATCATAGGAGAAAAATTAAGCACACCTAAGAACTCAATTGAGAAAATCAAGTATCCTAAGAGCATTCAAGAGAATAATTTTAAAAATTATTACAATATTTCATCATTAAAGAATCATGTCAAGTTTTATGTGAGTTTTGTTAATATTTTACATGCATTTTATTTTTGATCAATAACACTTGTAGGTCTTCAAATCAAATCAATTCAAGCAACAATTGATCTTAAAATCAAATGTGGCCTTTTTTATTGGCTTTCTTACAAGTTGAATGAATTCCTTAGTAATAAAATATGTAGAAAAAACCTTACTGTAAGGTATAACCTCAACAAAAAATTAAATTGTACAATTGATGCATTGGAAGCATCTCATAATTTCAAACTTATGCTTCCATTCCTTCATTTACTTTATTCTACTCTTAGTGGCCTGATACCACTCTAAAGGTTATCCTAAATTGGTAGTTGTTAGTAATTGTTTGATTTATATTTCTTCCAATGGGATCCTTGTCATTTGTTTTAAGAAAAGAAAGTTTCCCTCATTGCATGAGTATTGGAAAAACAACACAAGAACTCCATTAAAATTTCTAGTTAAGTAAATTAGTATGCAATGAAATTCATTATTCTTGTATATTACATAATATATTATCATATTCAAGCACATTGGACCCAAAATGGTATAAAGAATGTAGTCAAATGAAATCATGATCATTCTAGAAATCAAAGGAATAATCATCTTAGGGAGTATCAGATTTCAAGGACTAAGCATATCTCCCAATAGGTACTTCAGGGAAAGGAAGTTTGAAACCCCAATAGCATGTTCCTAGTAACCTTTAAAACATATCAAGATTAGACTTTGGGGTGATCACTAATTTTATACCCATGGAAATCTAAAAGACTAACAAGGATATTATACTAATTTTTTTCAAGGTTGAACTTTGAAATAACTAGTAATAGGATACTGAGGTAAAGGAACATCAAAACTCTAACTCTAAAAATATTTGACCTTTGAAAATAGACAGGGTTAGATTTTGGAAGGAACATTAATGGGGTACTAGGATAATAAAACTCTAAGAGTCTATTTCCAAAATAATATTACAATGGACTATGTCAAGAATGGACTTTGGAAGGAATGCTAACAAGATACCTAATAAAGAAAAATTTTAAACCCCAATTCCAAAAGGGTATCAAATTGAATCATTATATATATCAAGATTTGAGAAGGACAATAACTAGGTACCTTAGACAAAGGAACCCTAACATTATGAAAACCAAAAAACACAAAATTGTCTAAGCATGTAAACAAGTTAAACTTAAATACATATCATAAGGAATAAATGTCAAGGTTTTTGGTACATGAATGAAGGTATACCATTAAAGTGAATGTTGAAGGCCCAAAAAATTGATGACATCATTAAGGAAAAATTAGTTCCCAACTCCAACCGATAGATATATTGAAGTTGAATTGCCCAAAAAATAAGGTCAAATGATGAACACCCTGTCACCATAAAAAGAAATTAAGTATAAAGAGAAATAAAACCAAAACAAACATAAATAAATTCATGAAAAGAACAAAATAAACGAGAATAAAATAAATCATTATCAACAAATACATGCAACAAGAGAAAACTAATGGAAGAAGAACTATAAATGGGAAAACCCTTTCTAGAAAAGATTAAATGAATGGTACATGTGTTGATGATGGTTTTAATGGAACCAATTTTTTTAGTACTAATAGATCATTACTCCTGTTGAAAAAAAAGGATTCCTTCTCCAAGGTTCCTTTTAGGTCAAGTCTATTAAACAATGTACTAAGAGATATTGCCAATATCTGAACACCGACAATATAAGCCCACTATGAAAAACTTAAGACCAAAGGGTGTTTGTCGAAAACATGTTACCCCTACTTTCAAAACAAGTTAAAAAGGGTAACACAATACCTAATGGGATTATATCATAAATATCACCAATCAAAGCGCTCTAGGGAAAAAGGATTCGACAATCAAAAAAATGAAAAAATGCAACAAACAACATAAATGGGGGCAAAATAGAGAAAACAACCCAAAAAAAATAAAATAAAGCAAGAAAAAGACCATGACCCAGCCAAATCTTGACAACAATAAAACCACATAATAAAATGAGAAAAAATAGAGAAACCATATGAAATTCACAAATTCCTCGAGCTTGCCTAGAAAGAGACAAAGGAAATGAAGGCAGGAAAGGGAAGAGGGAAAGTAAAAAGGAAAAGGAAAAGGAAAAGAAAAGAAGGGGGCCCCAATTTTGTTTGAAAATAAAATGTGGTGTGAATTCAAGGAACAACAAATAGCAACCTATAGTGTATAAAAATGTATCCCTTTACATTTTCGCACTTTTTTGGGACCTCCCTATTAAAATATGGTTCATTTATACCTTATTTGGTCCTATTTTGCATCCACGAGCCTTATTAAATGCATTATTTTGAGGATAATCTTAACACTTAATAAATGGAAAATCATAATTCAATGATTTTGGTTATGTGTTCCAGATCTAGTGATCTGGGACTCATACACCACCTTGGGTATATGGGTCCCACTTAGTTCTTGGGAACTAATTTTAAATGGTGCATTTAACTTTAACACTTCTTGAAGTTTGTGTCCTAGGTTTAAGCCATTGGGACTCATAGACCCAACCTAGTGTATGAGTCTCGCTTTAACTTGGACCTTTTTAAATCAAATTCTTGGCAAGATTTTATTATCCTAGATCTAATGTTGGGTTGTAGTGCTATAATTTTAAGAAATTTTGCATAAACAAGTATAAATACAAGGTTATTTCACATAATTTCTCCTAGAAAGTTTACAAGTCATCTAAGAAATCTTATGAGATAATTCCTATGGTAAATTAAAGAGAATTCAACAGCATTCAAGAGAAAATCATCAAGCATTTGGAGCAACATTCAAGATTCAAGCATCATGTCAAAGTCTTCATGCATCATGTGTGTTTGTGAGATAACATTTGTGATGTAGGTTTTCATGATTCAAGCAAGCATTCAAAGACATTATCTCGTATCAAGATCAAGAGCCAAGATCTACATTCATGGTACTCATTTCTCACAAGTTTGTAGCCTTTATCTCAAGGGTTTGGTGAGTTGCAACATTGCATTTGTTCATTCATCATTCCTTCATTCTATTTCATTTCACTTCAAGGTTTAATTACCAAAATGGGGTTTGACCAAGGAAAACCCCTATTCCCTAACACAAGAACATTTTTCCCTCTTAATGTGTGATTATAAATCTAGGTGAATTGGATCTTGAAGATCCTTTGAAGACAAAGTTGTCAAAGTTGTCAAGAAGTTGTCATCTTCATGGAAACTGACCTACAGGCTATAATTCGGACTTTCAGACTTTAAGATGGGCATATGAGTCCCAATACAACCCTTTTTCGCATCTTTTTGTAGATCTTGCTCAGTCACTGGAAGATTTCAAATTCTGCCCAGATTCTTGTAGTAGGACTAAATCGCCTTGCCTGGCATATGAGTCCCAATACACTTCAAAAAGTAGAATTTTAGTGTTGCAGACCTTGCTTGGATTCCATCATTCTTCTAGGTACCCTTTTGTTTCATTCTCTTTTATCAATCTGATTTCATGTCTTTAAGTTTCTAGGGTTTAGTGCATGAGTGTTTGAATTCCTCATTTGAAGCTTCATTCTAATGGTAAACCCTCATTTAATCACATAAGTAAAACCCTATTCCTTCCCTCAATTGAGTCACTTGGTTGAGGGATCTTGGTTCCTAATGAACTAAAGTGTGAAATAGGTCCAAGTTCCATCTCCTAAAAGGTGGAAACCTTTATTTCCCTTTGGTTCATTTTGGTGAACCCAACCTTTGGACCCTTGAATTTTTAATTTGGAGTTCACATTGTAAGTCCTAGATCTAGAGTGCATTAACTTTGCATTAGATTTAACGGTGATCCCACAAAGCTGGTTTACAATTTCTGAGAGGAACTGATTTTTGCTAAAATCACATATTTTTAGAAAATATAATGATTTAAGCCTTTAAAAGTTCCATTTTAAGGATTCCAATTGAGTAGGGTTTGATCAAACCACCTTAGATCAAACCCCCTTGGATATAACCTCGCTAGTTTTAAACCATACCTATAAATCAGTCTCCTTTACCCTATCAAAATGTTCATAAAAAATCACTTTTGATTTACATTTTGGGGGATCAAATGAATTCATTTAAAAATTATTTCAAATGATTATGGTAGTCATCAGAATGAGCTATCCAATGAATATAATTTTAATACGTTTTGGTTTTATTATGTTTTTTTTTTTAGTTTTATTAAACATAGGTTTTTCATCAAAAATGAAGATCTTTGTTCTGCACATGTGCAAAAATAGTAGATTATCAAAAAAAAATTAAAAACTATGAGTGCACAAGATATTGAAGTCCTTGATCCAATAAAAAAAATAATTGAATTACGATATATACAAAAAACGTTACGCATTATACAGTCGCACTATGTCTGAGTTTTGACTTCAAAACTTGATTAAAGAAAAAATATTCAATAAAAAAATATCTAACCAAGTGGAAGCACTAGATATCATAGTTACAAATCTAAATTTGAAAGAATTAGAATTTTATCCATCATGGAAAAAAAGTTATGCGTTATACGGTGTGCGTCACTTTTTAAAAATGTTGTTTT
Source organism: Sequoiadendron giganteum (assembly GCA_007115665.2). Lineage (NCBI taxonomy): Eukaryota > Viridiplantae > Streptophyta > Pinopsida > Cupressales > Cupressaceae > Sequoiadendron > Sequoiadendron giganteum. The sequence goes on along the minus strand of CM021103.1, from coordinate 87,729,124 downwards.
TTGAAAAAAACCAGTTTTTGTGGGAGATGGAAAAAGAAGTGCAATATGATTCCATATATTTTGAAAAATAAATTTTTAGAATCTGCAGACAAAATTTGACGAGACTCTATTTTGCATCATTTTCAAATTCCTCACGATTTAGCCGCTATAGGTGCCCAAATGTGAAGATTTAGTTAAAAATAATAATTTAAGTGTCCAGTTTGGCCAAAATTTGTAAACCACTATTGTGGGATCACCTTTTACATTAATTGAATTGCATTTAGGGCTTCTGAATCTTGCATTAGTGAAAATTTCATATAGGTTGCATTTTTGCATCTTGCATCATTGAATTTCATTGGAAAACTATACTTGAAAACAATCATTTGAAAATACAACCTAGAAACCTTAAAATCAACTCAGAATTTTTTGAATTTGGTTTAAAAACCCTAATTTTGGACTCATTCACCCACTTGGGCGATTTAGTCCTTATATAGGTGATTTTTCTAGATTTCTAGGAATTTTGTGCTCTTTTTTTTTTAATATTTGAACCTTCTAGAAACCCTAACTGGGACTCATTCACCCATCTCGTTGATTTAGTCCTGAATCAAGTCTGAATCTGCATTTTACAACATTTAAAACTTCATTTCTATGCTTTTGTTTGTTGTTATCAAATCTTTGTTTCAATTTACTAGGTTTATATTCCATTCATTTCATTAGATCTAGCTTAATTTGGTTTCATTTTGGGTGGATTTTAAACATAAGAATTGGAATTAAAGCATGTCATTTATCTTGTGTTCATTGCATTTATTTTGCATTCATTGATTGTCCTTTGCATGAGCTTTACAAATTGGTGTCCTATTGCTAATACTATAGTGAGACATAATTTGAGACTCATTTCATCCCGCAATAACACACTCATCTTGGATCTTGGGTTATCTAGCTCTTTCACTCATAGTGTTGAAACTAGTTCACTAGGTATGGACCATACCTTTGATAACTCTATTCCTTTGACCACTTTTCCTACAAGCATTGTGACAAGTGTTGAAACAATGGATTCTAGTGTCCCTTAAGAAAACATAATTCAAATCCATGAAGAATTGGAAAACCTACAAAACCAAGTGAGTATTGAAAAAATTTCCAACATAGCTATTCCTACCATAGATACAATACACCAAATGATTGAAAGTAAAAAAGGAATAGATATTGTGTGTAACTTAGCTCAAATTTTTGGAAAACATTTTACCTCAATGACTAGTTATGCTCAAACTTCGAACAATGCTCCAAGTCAAGGAGAAACCCAAATTCCTCCTCCTACAACCATTGCCTCTATCCCTACTTACACCAACCCTCAAGTTACCACAACGATGTAAACTACTATTAATTTCATTTCTACCTTGGGTATGTCCACTAGCAATCCTTGTACCTTTGTGGCATCTCACATCATATTTCCTACCACTTTACCTACCATTAATGTTCCATTCACTTGCCCCTCAAACACATATACACCTCCACCATATTCAACTCCATCCCAAAACACAACCAATGACACCATACTTAACCAAATTTTGCAAAAAAAATCATCCCTTCAACGATAAATTTCCACCATAAACCAAAATCAAAATGGCCAACCTTCATACTATGTCAAAAGCAATCCCTTATCCATGGAGATATTAAGAACACCAATGCCACAAATTATAGAGATTCCTAGGTTTGATAAATATGGAGGGAAAGGAGATCATTCTAACCTTGTTTCTCTTACACCTCCCTCTGCAAGGATTTATTCCTTGAAGATAAGCTCTTCGCTAAGCTTTTCCCTAGGTCTTTGAAAGATACCGCTTTAGAATGGTTTTCCTCATTACCGAATAACTCAGTCCATTCATTCAATGAACTTTTTGAGGCCTTTATTAACTATTCCCAAGTGCACATGACTCCTAAGATGACCTTAGCTGATTTGATGAGATGCAAGCAAAAGGATGATGAAAAGGTTATTGACTTCATTTCATGCTACCAAATTATTTATTCCCAAATCAACATAAAAATTTTCAATCCTCACCTTCAATGAATGTTCATTGAGAACTTATAAACTAAGATACAAGATAAGGTTGGCATGATGAAATTTCCATCCTTCATACATTTGTGTACCAACCTTCATGATTATCAAAACTTGGTTAGTAGTTGTGAAAAAAAACCCACCTCTACCCATCCTACAAAGTCTAAATCCATAACTCAAAACAATTACCAACCTTTTAGGAAAAAAATAAAGGTTTTATTCAATTAAATCCCCCTCAACCAACCCAACATGTTGATACCCAAGTGGCTGCTATAAAAAAGACAATTCCTTTTACATTTGGGGATCCAGGTAGACAATTCACTCCCTTACCCAATACCCTCCATAACACCATGTTACAACTTCTATAAAAGAACTTGATTTCCTTAGTTCCCATTAAAACTCTTGATCCTACTAAGCCATTACCTCCAAATTTTAGATCAAATGCTTATTGTCATTTTCACTGTCAAAATAGACATGATACGAAATATTGTAAGCATCTTAAACACATAGTGTGAGACCTCATTGATTCTAATCATATTCAAATTGGTGGTGTCAATGATCTGGGTAATAAGTCTATTTCCCCTACCAACCAAAAATTACAAATCTTTACCAATCCCATGTGAAATCATAATATTTCATTTGTCAAAGCTAGTGAAACTAAGAATGATGTGATGAATGTTGACACAGATGATGACAACATGGATACTAATGAACAAATTCCTATGGATAGTATGGTTGGATGGATCAAAATTCAATCTTGTAAGGGAAAAACTAAAATGCCTCTTTATATCACTTTCTCACAAAAATACATACTTAAACATGCACTTGGTCTTTACATAGCCAACTGAATCAATGACAAGCCCACTAATGGGATATTAATTGATCCCATCTGTGGAGAGAATGTGATCACTAAATAATTCTTACTTGTGCACGAACATTATCAGATACATATGATAAACTGAAAGCATGAATAAAAATGCATAATAATTAGATCATGCTGCCTTTAAAAGTTAGACCGAAATAATTAGATGTCTCATTCTCTATCATCCTAACATCTGTTCAATTTCATGTGAATCTTAGTTATCCATGGCTATGCTCCATGGAAGCCATCCCATCGATTGTGCATAAATTCTTAAAGTTTCTCTTTGAAAATGAGAAATGAGATCTTTACTATGCATCATAGTGGCTTTAATCTTGTGTCTTCCCATGGGAATTTTTCATTGTATTTTTTTGGCCTGAGCCTATTGAACCTATTAAACCTCGTGAATATTTATTTTTCAAATCCTATCAAAACTTTAAGGAAAAATGCATAGAAAAATTATCCCTTCGAAACATGCCTCAACCCATGATTGAGCCTCCTATCCTTAACAAAACCATGATTGAACTAAAAGACCTTCCAAGTAACCAAGACCAACACAAGACAAATCCTTTTCCTATCTCCTAAAAATGACCAAGAGACAACCAAATCAATCCCATTGTACCTCCTAAAATAAAACAAGTTTACAAAGCTAAAGATAAAGTGGTTGAACAGCCTCCCATGGTTCCTTTTGTTCCTCCTCTAAGGGAAGAGTAGAAACATATGGTTGATAAACTTGCTCCTACACAAATGCAACTTGAAAATCATACCAAAAGAAATAGAAATGCTAGAGAGAATAGGTGTAGATATTTTTCTATTGTTCGAAGGTTAAACGAAGAAAATAACAAACAAAATCAACATACAAACACTAGTGAAGCAATAGACGATGAGTCTCCCTCTTTGCCACAACAAAAAGATCATATATCACAATAGCAACAAGAACTAGCATCCTCTTTAGACATTATCATTCGACTTCCCATTGTGATTAACTTGGATGATGATGAGATGGCTAAAATTGATGAAGAAGTGCATAATGAATTGAATTCATTTTTTTCTTCTTCTATGAGCTTAAATGAAAATTCTCCTAAGAAGAGTGTTGAAACTGGTGATGTTGCTAGTACTGCACTTGTTTTTGTCCCTTTGGCTAGTTTTCCACCTTTCATATACAATGAACAAGATTGGGATGTATACAACCTGCTAATAGGTTGACTTGGATGTTCCTTACTAGTCTTTTCTTTGTTTCTTTTTCATGTCATGTGTGTGATTGCATGTGCATAATGTGATCTCACGTACCATTTTGTTTGATGCATCTCCCTCTTTGTGGCATTCCTCTATTTGTATCTACATTCTTATATATGTTGTAAACCTTTATCTTTTCTTTGTCTTGTGTTTTCCTTTTGGGGATGATGCAAGGTGTCGAGAAATTTAGGTCTTTTCCATGTTGACCCAAAAGCTTTTCTTTGTTTTTTCTTTCTTTGTGTCATTCTTCCTATTCCATGAGTATTTTTGGAATGATGAAGTTTTTGAGCTCTCTAAAAAACATTGTAGCAAAGACATATTGACCCCAAATCCATGGATCCCTTATGTGATTTTGGGATTTTAGTATGGGGCAAATCCCTTTTCATGGTGTAGCTTCATTTGGAAACATACGACTTTGCATAGGGCTTTCCAAATAATCTCTCATTCCCTTTTAGCATTTATCATTTTCTACTTTAAAGTAATTGCTCAAAACATGGTGTTTAGCAATTTTTTTAAAGTGGGGGCATACATTGGCATTATTCTCTTGCATTTCAATTACAATTCATATTTCATTTTGTGGTCTTCTTACTTCATGTGATGCATCTTTCTCTTAGTGATGACATGGGGTGTGATGTCCTTCAAGAGTGTGATCTCTCTTAGTATATTATATTCCTCTTAGTGGTAATGTCAAGCGGGGTGCATTCCCTAAGTTGTGAATCTTCTATTATTTGATTGGTCCTCTCTTGGAGACATTAGGCATGATGTTCCCTAAGTTGAGACCTTACATGAACTAAGTAAAACCCCTTTGAACTTACCTTACACTATTTTCCATTTACAATAACTATTATATGGCCAAATTGCATAAACACTTTGCTTGCATGTGGATCCATCTTGTTTGTTCCTGGATGTTAACATATTAAGTTTTGCTTGCCTCGTGGATCTTGTTGTTTGTGTTGTGTGGTTCCTTATCAAATTTATATGGAGGTATAGCTTTGGTATGGTTTGTACATATGGGATCTGACCATAGGCATGACTTTCCCATAGCCACTTGTTTTTGTGGGCACATACCAGTCGCATGCATATGTGTCTCACTGGGGGCTCACCTAGTGGATACCGGATTCCACTAGGCCATGTGAGCATTTTTTTTGTTTGCATAGTGGACATCATGTTCCACTTGTAAATTTTTTTTGGACAAATAGCTAAGGCTTGATCCACATCATGTTGGAAAAACATTCAAGGCTTGATCCACCCCTTTTTCTTTTTCTTTTTCTTTTTCTTTCTTCTTTATGTCTTTGACATTGTATACTTGTACCTTGTTGTTGCTTCATACATTATTCACATGTGTGTTCTTTTGTGCTTATGTTGGTTTACCATAGGATCTCGATCCTAGGGGCTTGATCATCCCTCTTGATCATTGTCCTCCTATCTCACTAGCATTGGTAAACTTGCACCCCTCTTGATGCGAGTTTATCAACTTTAGTGTGAGTTTGAAGCAAGTTCCTTCTCTCACTAAAGTGGGGGATAAATGTAGTGTAGAAAAATGTATCCCTTTACATTTTCACACTTTTTGGGGCCCTCCTTATTAAAATTTGGTTCATTTATGCCTTATTTGGTCCTATTTTGCATCCACACACCTTATTAAATGCATTATTCTAAGGATAATCCCAACACTTAATAAATAGAAAATAATAATTTGATGGTTATGTGTTCCAAATATAGTGATTTGGGACTCATACACCACCTTGGGCATATGGGTCCCACCTGGGTCTCGAGATCTGATTTTAAATGTTGCATTGAACTTAACACTTCTTGAAGTTTTTGTACCAAGTTTAAGCCACTAGGACTCATATGCCCAACCAAGCATATGAGTCCCACTTTAACTTGGACCTATTTTAAATCAAATTCTTGGTAGGATTTTATTATCCTAGATTTAATGTTGGGTTGTAGTGTTGTAATTTTGGTAAATTTGGCATAAAAAAGTATAAATACAAAGTTATTTCACATAATTTCTCCTAGCAATTTTTCAAGTCATCTAAGCAATCTTATGAGAGCATTCCTAAGGAAAATTCAAGAGCATTCAAGAGAAAATCATCAAGAATTTGGAGCAGCATTCAAGATTCAAGCATCATGTCAAAGTCTTGATGCATCATGTGTGTTTGTGAGTTAATATTTGTGATGTAGGTTTTCATGATTCAAGCAAGCATTCAAATACATTATCTCATATCAAGATCAAGAGTCAAGATCTGCATTCATGATAGCCATTTCACACAATTTTATAGCCTTTATCTCAAGGGTTTGGTGAGTTGCAACATTGCATTTTTTCATTCATCATTCCTTCATGTTATTTCATTTCATTTCAAGGTTTAATTACCAAAATGGGGTTTGAGCAAGGAAAACTCATATTTTCTAACACAACAACATTTTTTCCTCTTGATGTGTGATTGCAGATATAGGTGAATCGGAGATTGAAGATCCTTTGAAGAAAAAGTTTTCAAAGTTGTCACGAAGTTGTCATCTTCATGAAAAAATCACCTAAAATCCAAAATTCAAACTTTTGGACTTAAAGATCGGACAAGACAAAAGCTACAGAAGATCACTAAAGGCTATAGAAATTTTAGTGAAATCCTAGCAACGGGACTAAATCGCCCCTTTGGGTGTATGAGTCCTAGTACGACCCTTTTTGGCATATTTCTCCAAATCCTTCTTAGTCACTAGAAGATTCTAGATTCTTCCTAGATTCTTATAGTAGGACTAAATTTCCCTACCTAGCATATGAGTCCTAGTACACTTCAAAAAGTAGAATTTTAGTGTTGCAGGCCTTGCTTGGATTCCATCATTCTTCCAAGCACCCATCTGTTTCATTCTCTTTTGTCAATCTAATTTCATGTCTTTAAGTTTCTAAGGTTTAGTGCATGAGTGCTTTCATTCCTCCTTTGAAGCTTCATTTTAATGGTGAGGCCCTTGTTTAATTACACAAGGAAACCCCTAGTCCTTCCCTCAATTGAGTCACTTGGTTGAGGGATCTTGGCTTCCTAATGATCTAAAGTGTGAAATAGGTCCCAAAGTTCCATATCCTAAAAGGTGGACACCTTATTTCCTTTGGTTCACAACTACACAAAGAAAATGCTAAATTAATTTCTTCATCACAAAACCTCTCAAATAACTAGACTCGAAGAGGATAAAAACTCATTGTTATGAAAGAAATTCAGTTTTGATCTAGGTATGAACCAACTCATCCTTTTCAAAGGATACCTGAATCTCATGGTGTGTGTAGATGATTTATCTTTTCAAAGTCATGTCTTAAGTAGAATATAATTATCTTCAAGGAAAACCTAAATAGTTTGAGTATATCTTTCTCCCAACTCTTTGCCTTGCTAGTATATATTTTTATCTTTTTTGTAGAGACCAAATTGGTGGCATGACATGGGCATAGCTATGCTTCCAACCAAGAGTCCATAGTCCCAATAGAGATACATCTTATTCCCTCAAGCATAGTTCTATTTCTTTCCAGGAATCCATAGCCCCAATAGAGATTACTCAAACCACCCAGTTAATGATTAATTGTAACAATATTTTCTTCACCTTTTATATTTTTCAAGTTTTTACTTGGTCTTGGGTTGGGACTCATGGTGATCACTAAGAAAGAAAATAATATTTAGGTTTGACTTGACCAAAAGGACCAAATAACACTTAGCTTTTGTGAAAGCTCTGACCATTTTAATATTTATAAATGGTAATATTCATAGTGTCCTAATTCAAAAAATACTTGGTTACATACATCTGAACTAGAAATACTTCCAAATGTAATAGAAAATTAGCAAACCTCGTGTTTGGGTAAGTGGGGATTTTGATGATGAAATATTAAGAGCATACTCTTGTAGTTGGTTTTAAAACCTTAACTACTACGTGAACACCTGGGAATAACACTCACACAAACCTCACAAGAGAAAACAAGGAATGAAGAAGAAAATAAAATAGAAAAAGGAAACAAGGAAAGGGAAGGACACAAAAGGAAAAGAAATAAAAACACAAAAGAACCAAATATGTACAAGGGATGAGACAAAATTCCTCTTAGGGTCCAAAATAATTTTAAAGGTACTATCCATTAAAAATAAATGGGATAGGCTCGCCATTCATAGTGTTAATCTTGAATGTATTATCCCCTAAGATCTTAGATATCTAATATGGACCTAGCCAGAGTTGGTCAAACTTTGAATGATTCCCTTTCTTTTCTTTAAACTTATCCCAAAGTAGGACAAGGTTTCATATTCTAAAGACCTTGAGTTTATCCCTTTTTCAAACCATATTTTGAAAACAACCTAATGTTTGGAAACATGGTCTTCATTCTTTCATCCAGATCTAGAAAAATTCATCAACCTCACCTAAACTTTATCATCTATTTCTAGGTATCCTTTCATGAATTTTAAGGTGGGGATCCTAAGGTTCATGGGGAATATAGGTTCTAGGTCATACACCAACTAGTCACGAGATGTTCCTAAATCATTCTTGACCCTGGTCCTATCTTCCCAAAGAGAAAACTTAATGTGTGAGTACCATTCCTTAGGGTTTTTATGCAAAAACTTGCTAATAACTGAAATAAAATTATTGTTAGTGGACTCTACTACTTCATTACCTTGATGATAAATTTTTTAAGATAATTTAAGTATTACCTTATGTTCAAAAGTCTATTGTAAAAATTGAGAAAATGAAAAAAGGTCCATTAGATCACATACTAGAGTGAATGGAATCTCAAACTTGGTCATGATGTAATCTTCTAATAATTTGATCACTACCTCTGTTGTGATTTATTTTTAGGATATAGCTTTTGACCATCTTATGCAATAATTATTTTACACCATAATGAACCTGTGCCATGTAAAAGAGTGAGATTAATCATTACTATGAATTCTAGACCCCATTGAGCAAAAGGATGTATCTCATATATAGGTTGTGGAGGCATGGGTTCATTCCTTTCTCTATTAGCACAAGTCTAACATACATGGAATTTATTCATGTGTTGATAGGTATCTTTAAATAACATGGGCCAATAGTACCCTACTCTTAATATTTGATGAGTTATTGAGTCTGTTGAACCATACCATGTGTCAAAATTATCATGAAATTTCATTAAGGCTGAGATAGTCTCATTCCTATCCAAACATCTTAGGTATACTCCATAATTTCTTTGGTATAGTGATCTAGTTTTTATCATGAACATATTTCTCTTTATCCTCAAGTCTCTTCTTTGGGTTGCATTCAAATTATCTAAGCACCAATTTTATAGTAGATAGTATACAATATCTCTATACTCTGTGGTTGAAGTAATATCCTCCTATGATTATTTTTAGCATATGAGTTGTCCATTTTCTCATGCTAAATTCTTTCAAATCCCTTAACCTCTCAACAATTTTATAGGCTATATTTCTAGATCAAATTCCTAGATAATAGTTATCCATTTCCCCTCCTTTCCTCTAATTAATTTTGCATTAGAATAGATTTGATTAATCAAGGACTATTGCAATCACCTTGCTCCTCAAAATATAATATTAAAATTTCTTTACAACCTTTACTATGGCGAGGGATTTCTTATCCAAGTTTGGATATCTGATTTCCATATTTTTAAATAGGGAGCTCATAAAGTATATTGGTCTCTTAGCATCATCTTCTACCTTTTGGGTCAAAACACCAGTGCAAGAGTGATATGAAGAAAATGTATGTATGCATGTATATATATATATGTGCGTGTGTGTGTGTATTAAATGGTTTGGTGTAAGAAGGACTAGATAGTACAGGAGCACTAGTTATGGCTTCTTTGATCTCTTGAAAATATTCATTAGCCTCTAAGGTATATTCAATTTTTGCATCCTTTTTAGCATATCATTTAGGGGATGAATGATCTTAGTGTAACCACTAATGTACATCCTTATAAAATTTATTTTCCCAAAGAAGGATTTCAACTCCTTTTCACTATTAAGTAGGGACAACTCTAAGATAGAAACAATTCTTTTTGGGTCAGCTGAAATACCCTTTTTAAAAATTGTGGCCCAATATTTTCCTTCAGTTACCCCAAAAATACATTTCTTAGGATTCATATAAATACCTACTATTTACACCTTTGGAGGATTTTGTGTAGGTCCCCTACATGATCTACCCTTATCTTTAAAAACTATAAGGCCATCCATGTAGATGATGATGCACTTTTCGATTAATCCTTTGAAGACTATGTAGTAATGAAAAAAAGTATCCCTTTTCCTTACTTAATTTTGGAATAATTAATAATTAATGAGCCTAGTGTTGCCTTAATTTAGTGTTGTAATGTGTTTTACACATTCACATTAAGTCTAAGACCCCTTTTAATGAAATGGACTTAATGGTGCCTTATTTAGGGTGTTGTAAAGTGTATCTTTACACTTTCACACTTATCTAGGGATTTAATTAATTAATTGAGCTTAATTGGCCCCTTAAATTCAAATCCAAGCCTCTTATTTATTGTAATTTCGAAGGGATAAATCTCGACATTCATTAATAATATTTCACAACACTTAATTTGGCAAGGTTTGTGTCCTAGGATAGTGACTTAGGACCCATTCACCACCTAGTGAATGGGTCCTCACTAGGTACTAGGACCCTCTTTTGGCATGTCATTTCACATTGTCTCCAAAATATGTCCTAGTTAAGTGTGTTAGGACCCATTCGCCCTATGGAGAATGGGTCCTCCTTAATTTAGGACACCCCTTTTTTAACATATTCTTGGCAGGATTTTAATGATTTCAAATCCTAGATTTGATATCAGCTTGTGTTATTTGAATTTTGGGATTAAATCTTAAGTTAAGTATAAATATAAGGTTATTTCACATAGTTTCAACCTAGATCTTCATAAGAAATCAAGATTAATTTCATAAGATAATTATAGAGAATTCAAGAGCGGACAAGAAGGCATTTAGGGCTAGATTGCTGAAGTGTATTGCAGCAATCAAAGATCAAATCATCATGTCAAAGGAATAGTGCATCATACATGGTGTTGAGCTAATGTGTTGATGTAGCATTGAAGCTCCATTTCAAGAATTATTTCATATTTAAATTCAAGATCAAGATCTACATTCCTTAAATCCACTTCATGCTAGGTTGTTGATTTGTACTCCAAGGTTCAATTTAGGATTGGTGAGTTGCTACACATTGTTGTTCATTCATCTCTCCTTCATGCATTATTTCATTACAAGGTTTAATTACCAAAATAGAGTTTGACTAAGGAAAACCCGTATCCCCTAACAATCAACAATTTTTCTCCTCCTTGATGTGTGATTACAAGTTTTAGATTGAAGATCAAGTGGAAAAAAAAATTGTCAAAGTTGCAAAGTTGTTAAATTTGTCATCTCTCTTGCAAGATCACAGAAAGTACTCTACAGGATTTATGTTTGAATTTTAGGAGCTGAACACCTGGGATCTAGGAGTGTGGAAATTGAAGAACAAAATCTTGAAATTGATTTTCCAAAACCCTAACCGGGACCCATTCACCACTAGGCGAATGAGTCCTCGGTGAGGCCCAAAACAACATGTTTTCAGCAAGCTACAAATCATTTCAGCATCTTAAAACCTTCCTATTTGATTTCATAACATTTAATTTTGATTTATGAATTTTATTAATGAATTTTACCTCTCATAATTGAGTGAAACGTCAAGTCAAAAAGTAGGTGAACCCATTTGATCAATCACATTTGGGTTCCCCTTCTCTTTTTCTATGTTTCTTTTTGGTGAACTTGACTTTTTGTGCATTGTACTTTTCTGATTTAGGAGTCTCTTTTCATATTATATTAGATCTTGCATTCATTTGAATTAATTTTGATTGAATTGGTCTCATTTAGGGTGTCTTAGTTTGCATTCAAAATTACATTTCATGTAGGGTTTTAGAATTGCATTGTTTGCATTCTTTAAATCTGAAAAATATAAAAAATCAGTCATTTTGCATATCATTTAGATCATATAAACTTGCGTTTGAAAACAAAAACAAAATTGCATATCAAAATAGGTCTTTTAATTCATCATTTTGTCACATTTTCATTTTGTATTTCACATTGCATTTATAGAAATTTGAACCTGAAACTTACTGTAGCAAGCCTGAATCTGAAAATCATTAGAAAAGGCTTAAAAATCTATAAAAATTAGTTTCAAAACCCTATTCTAGGACCCATTCACCCTGGGGTGAATGAGTCTTGGTTAGGGATACAAAGGTAGCAAGTTTTAACTATTCCTAAGCTTCAATATCAAAATCAGAGTTTCCCGAAAAAGCATACCAGGACCCATTCGCCACTGGGTGAATGATTCCTTGGAGACCTATAAAAACCAAATTTTCTAAGATTTATGGTGATTTTATGTACTTCCTAGACTTGTTGGTAACCTATTGTATCATTTTGGAAAGTTTCATGAATTTTTGTTTTATGTATTTAGGTCAAATCATCAATTTAGTGTAGTCATTTTTAAAGCATTTCAAAAATCATTTCAGTATTAAAAAGAATCTTCAGATCTATAAGAAAATTGTTGGCATTTCAAAAGTGTTGCATAATTTAGATAGCTTACTTATTCATGTTAGTAGGTTTTATTTTCAAGCATTTAGTGTTCATAGAGTATCACATGGCTTGTATGATTCTATTTTCTCTACTCATGAGTATAATCTAGGAAAACAAAATTAAACATTTGACAAGAATGTTGGCTACCCTCCTAGTATCTATCAGATTTGTAAGAATGTCATAACGCAAGAGGATGCAATCATAGAAAATAATGCTAATCATAATTTTTCTTCTCTTGATACCTCTCCTATTAGTGATGAAGGTATCTTGGTGAAAGAAGATACAATCATTGAGAATCATGAAATTTTTGTTTGTCCCTCTCCTCCTCCCCCTTGGGAAGCTATTATGAAACAAGAAGATGAGATCATTTACATTACTTTACCTAGTCTTCATTCATCTCCCAACACCTCCCCTACTTGTGAGAATTATTTAATGAAAGAATATACAATCATGGACAATAATGAAAATCACGTTTGTGAGGAGGATATGTTGATGTTAAGAGATCCAATGATTGAGAGCTATGACAATCCGACTTCTCCTACTTGGGACTACATTATAGGACATAGGAATGTAATTGTAGATAACCATGACAATCAAAAAAATTCTTCTCCTAATATCTCTCCTAGACATGAAGAAGATAGTTTGGTGTTAGAAGATACCCTTATTGAGACTCATGAGAAACTTGTTTCTCCCTTTCCTAATTTTCCTACCATTTGGAAAGATCTATTTGAATGAAAAATTCAAATCATTGGTAAGCATGACAATGATAGTTGTTCTTCTCTTGATGCCTCCCCTATTTTTGATGAAGTTACTTTAGAAAATATAAACATAGAATGTGATGAACATATTGTTTTCTCCTCTCCTACTAGGGTAGATATTATGGAACAAGAGAATAGGACCTTATAGAAAAAGGATGAAATCATGGACAATCATAACAATCTAATTTGGCCTTCTCCTAATGCCTCTCTTATTTGTGAAGGTATCTTGGTATTAGAAGACCTAATGGATGAGAGTTATGAGAGTCCTATTTGTCTTTCTTCCCCTAAGGAAAATATTATTGAACAAGAGAATTATATCATTAATAAACAAGACAAAATAACCATTGATAACTCCCTTACTTGTGATGAATCATTTTAGAAGAACCAACCATTGAATGTCATGAACATCTAGTTTGTCGTTCTCCTGAAAAACTCTCCTACTAGGAAAGATATCATGGTGGAAGAAAATGACAACATTAACACATATCTTTCAAAAATAGTGGTGTGGCTTCCTTAGATGAACAGGATGAAGTGTCGTTAGACTCCCCTTATGATCTGATTTACGGATCTATGACGATTGCATTGAATTCTTAACATTACAATTTTAAATCAAGATAATCAAAATTAGCACACAAACTTAATTAAATAAATGGAAATAACAAAGTGATGAAATTCAGAAATAGAGAAAGAAAATGCAAACAGATGTGATAACGGATTTCGCTATAAAAATGACTATGTCTCTGGGCCCCTCTCCAATGAGTGGACCGATCTGATTAATTCTCCAAAAAATCAGTACATAACTCCGGCATAGTTTATCCCTATTTTACAAAGAAATTTTGAAAAATCTCCTCCAAAGTGTGCAAGAACAATCTCCTTGAAAGCACGGAATGGGAGAAAAATTTCACCAAAGAATTTCTCTCCAAAATCACCACTACCTTTCACATCCTACACTACCCCCTTTTATACAAATAAATTGCCCAATTTGGTTCATAACCAAATGATTTAAAAAATATTCCCTATCCCCCATTTTTATAATGAAATCTTCTATAATCCTCATTATTTACATAAAAATCAATAATATCCCCCATAAAAATCTTTATTATGTGATAGATCCCTTTCAATATTTTATTTTTCAGGCTAGGGGGTTTATTTTAAACTCTAGAAGATTATTATTTTTTAAAATGTGGGGTGTTTGTTTTAAATATTAAGGCTATCAGATTCTTAGTAACCTTTAAATAGGTCTGATGCCTATGTATATGCAAAACATATTGGCAGTTTGTTGGTGGCTTAGATTTTGACCAAGCCGGTGATCAAGGATTCAACCCCTACCGCTGGATTTTAATAGCCATTTGCAACTGTAACATAACAAAACCATCTATGCTTAGGATATATTGAAACACATTGTTTGAGGCCTAACGATGAAGACCCTCGGTTTGTCCACCGGTTGTTGTGGGTTTGAGCCCAATGTGGGCCGTTAGGATTTTTTATTAGTAAATACAATGTTGCTCAACTGACCGCTTAAGGGAGTAGATGGAGCAAGTGCCATGTATGTCGCTATGTGTCGACCTGAAACAATGCCACGTTTCAGAAGAATATTCATCGATCAAAGTGATGTGTCTTAGAGTACCACGTGGAATTTTTATCTATCCACAACTTGCCATGTGTCAACATATGGCTGGTCAATGGTGTTGATTGTACTATGTTGATGTCATGCTAATGTTAGCATGGTCAACTTTTGACCCGATCTTTGATTGCTCGTAACTCAGGCATATGACCTCCGATTTGTGTGAAACAGATGTCATCGGAAAGCTTTCACCGAGCTCTTTGTAATGAGATAGATCTTGAACACTTTTGGTGACTTTGAATTTTTTCCTTTTTCTCTAACCAGAGCCCTGAGTTGACCAAGGTTTGACCGAGCATAACTTGAGTTTCGTAGATCCGTTTGACTCCATTCAAGTTACGTTTTAGTCAGGATTTTGATCCCTTCCTGGTGATGTCAATTCTGGAGAAAAATGAGAAACTTCAAATTTTGACAAAGATCCTCTGAATCACCTTCAATAAGAGATCATGAAGATAAGTTCAATGAGGTTATGAACATTAGAACTCTTAGATGTCCTAGAGATCCTTTAATTATTGCACCTCATGAGGCTAAACTCATCATTTATCCACCCTCATAGCAACCACAAGTTCAAAATAAACCCATGATTATCTTAGAACCACCTAAAAGGAAAGTTGATAATGATAATGTTTTACAGCAACCAAGTTACAATACCATTTCTCATACATATAACACTAGGAACAATCTGCAACCAAGACAAAAAAACTCAAACATCCTACCCATTGCCTAACCCTATCTTTCCTAGTGCTCCTCATTTACCTTTACAAAGTGGAAAGGGGTATATGATCTTGTTGAACAACTTAAAAATACTTCTACTAAGATATCCTTATGGGACCTTATTCAAGCCTCACCTATTTAGCATAGCATGCTTCAAAGTGATTTGCAACAATTTCCTACCCTCCTAATGTGAAAACAAATGATGTGGCAGCCCAAATTCAAGCTATAACTCCGGTCAACTTAGATATTACTTTCCATCAAGATAAGTTACCTTCATTAGAAGAGAAAAACCAAAATTAATCTTTCATGATAATAGCTGAAATTGGCATTAAGGATAATAGGTCTCACATTAATAGAACCCTTAGTGACAATGGTTTGGCCCTTAACATGTGTAGCATAAACCTTTTGGATAATATTGAAGTAGACAAAAGTCAAATTCAACCAGATAATCTATCTATCTGTGGATTTGATAACATAGGAAAACAATTGCTTGGTGCGATTACATTGCTTATTAAAGTCGAGAAGGTAACATTGCAAACTCCTATCCATGTTATGCCTCATGATCTTTCATATAATATTATTTTAGGAAGACCATGGATTCATGCCATGAATGGGGTTCCTTTTACTCTTCACCATAAAAGGAAGTATTTTTGTAACAACAAAGTATATACAATCAAAGCTGACCCTAAACCAAATAGCTATTTAAATATTAAGAAAGGCAAGGAAAATCCTTTGAAAATATTGACACCAACTACATGAGTGGAACCCGTGCAACAAAAATAAAAAGAGAATCATATTGAAGAAGTTACGAAGTTATTGGAAGATGATTGGGGCTCTTTGTTGGAATATTATTGTCATTGATGTCAAAAGGTGTGGACCAGGCTCTGGAAATGTGTGGGTTGTTCATGGTGTAGAAAGCATATCTAGCATATATTGCAAATGAAGAGACAATGTTTTATGTCTCCTCGACATTGCGATGAAAACTTGATCAGCGGTGGAGATCAGGTCTTTGGAGAATGGACGATGCTCACTAGCCCATAATAGCTTGATAAAGGATCCAACAGTATGGTAGTACACCACATCACCATGAAGGTGTAAACTGGTGTTGGTAGTATGTAACACACAACCCCGTGGTAGTTCATCAAAGGGGTCTAGGTATGGTGGTGTAGAAACTGCAAGCCCACAACAGCTTAATGGGGAGTCTCTAACATAGTGGTAACCCACGACAACTACAATGGTCATTTGGATGGACTGTGTGGAGTGATGTCATTAGTATTACACTAAAGATCAATGACTATGTTAAAAATATCAATGGTGCATGTTGGCCCACGACACCTATGGTGGGAGAGTGGGGAACAGTGAAGATCAAATGGTGTTGATTGGATGGTTGGAAATGTTGTTGCATACACATGGTAATGATAGAGAAAACAAGATTGTGACGTGTGGCGATGACATGGATGACAAATGGCATTATGGGCCTATGCCTTTTGCTTGTGGTATCGAAAAGAGTAGCGATTATCGAAGAGACTCTAAAGAGTCTCAGCCTGACATGTCAAAGTATCTTTGATGATGTAAAGTGATAGTCTACCAACGAAGATCGACAATGCCAGTTTTAAGATGACTAATCCAACAGTGGTGTTTAAATTTTGTTGAGATGAATGGAGAATCATGGATCATGGCACATAGTGATAGAATCAATTATCAATATTTAAAGGTGATGGCTTCAAACGACTAAGTTTTTGTACATAGTTTCTGACTAGAAGTTGACTAAAAGAATGAAATTAATTGGTATACCTACTCCAAAAATCAATTTAATTGGTGATTTGAGTTGCAAAATGGTGGTACAAAGTGCTAAGTTAACAAAGATAGGGTTCAAATCCAATGAACATAAGAATACACTAAATGCATATTTGATCTTAGGGTTTACATATTGTTAAATCTTAGAAGATTCTCTACAACAAAAATTAATGTGTATGGCTTGATGCATAGCATGCTTCCTAAAGAAGAAAGAAATGGAAGACAATTAGGAAATTGTCTTTTGTGTGTGTGAAGTGTCTAAAAGTATTGAAGATAGTGTGAGATGAGGTTATAAGATAATAAGAGAGAAAGAAGGGTTAGCTGCAGCATAGCATGGAGAGTGGAGTTGTAGATAGAGAATGTCCTGAGCCAGAATAAGTTGAACCCAAACAAAAATCAAAGAATCTTATTTGGGTGTACATTCTATGACTAGAACAGAGAATGTTCTATCTTACTATACCTTTAATGTAAAACCCCATTGATTATGTTTTTATCTTTTTGGTTGGGTTCTTCTCATTCAATCTGGTGCATTATAGAAAAGGAGATGTGTTGTTGATTAAGTTGCAGATGCAAAGAACATAGATGTATAAAAAGAATAAAACACAAAGTAGAGAAAGAGTTGTAGTGAGTACAATGTACAAGTATGTGCAGTTGCAAATACGTTGCAACATAGAATTATAATTAAATAGTAATAATTTGAATTGTAAGTCCAATTGGTGGGTGCCAACAAACATCTAGGCAGGTGCTCAGATGAGGGAGTGGCTGCTCCTATAACCAGGAGATTGGAGTCTCCTTAGGGTTGATGCCCTTAAAAGCATTGTAACTAAATATTAGATTGTGAGGCTGGATTAGGACAGTAGATCCCAGCAGCATTTCTCACCGTGGTTTTTCCCAATCTTGGGTTTTCCACATACCTTTGGTGCTATGTGATGATTGTATGAGTGCCTTCTCATTTTTTTTCATATTAAGTCTTTATTTGCACACTAAGAACTTCAATAGTTAATTTTCACCTAATATTAAAGGGTAAAAAGTTGAATATCTACTAAGTCAACCCCCCTCTCAATAGACTATTGTGTTCCAACAATTGGTATCAGAGCACTAGGTTCCATAGGAGAGGCTTAATCAACTTGGGTAGATCCTTGGATTTGTGAACACAATTCCCAATCAAGAAAGTTCTTCCACAAACAAGACACCTTGGTTCGATGGAATTGATTATACTTGTTGGAGATCATTGATGAAGAGATACTTGGGGTATTTAGGGTTTGATGTGTGGATGTTTTTTGTGAATGGGTACATACAACTGGCCACACTTCCTACTGATGCAGCAAGAAAAAGAGATTAAGAAAACAATGAAAAGGCATGGTTCTCTATTACAAACAGTTTGTCTAGATCTGTGTACAAAAAGGTTATGCATTGTAAGAATGTATAAGACTTCTGGGATACATTGCAAAATATCTACGAAGGAGATGACAAGGTAAAATTTTCTAAGCTTTCAATTCCTAAGATCTAGATTTGAAGGCCTAAAGATGACAGAGGAAGAGAAGACTGTAGACTATCTTTTGAGAGTTAATGATATAGTTAACTCCATTAGAGGATATGGAGAAAAATTGAAAGAAGGTGTCATTGTACTAAAATTTCTAAGGTCAATGACATACAAGTATGACTCTAAGATCTCAGCTATAAAGGAAGGAAGAGAAATAGACAAACTTACTCTAAATGAGTTACATGGTATATTCACTGCTTATGAGATGAGAATGGGAGATGCAAAACCATCCAGAATAGAAATTTCCTTGAAGGGTGAAGCACCTAAGAAATACAAGACTAAGTTGATCTCACATCTAAGATTTATGAGAATGATGAAGAAGAAGAAAAATTCATTAGGAGACTAAGAAGAGGATCCAACAAGTACAAAGGTAAGTTACCCTTTAAGTTCTTTGAATGTGGTAAAGTAGGTCATTTTTCTACTAAATGTCCCTACAAAAATAAATCTAATGTTGAGCAAGAGGATGATGATAAAATAAAGAAGCCCTATTACCATAAGAGAAGGGATTTTTAGAAAAAGAAGAAAATTCTATACTTTCAAGAGGACAATGATATCTCAAATAACTATAATAGCTCAGATGATGAGCAAGATTGTGCCTTTATTGTAAAAGAAAATGAATTCATTTTTATAGAAAAAGATTTTGAGGAAGAAAAGAGTGAAAAGGTTGAAGGTATTTGTGAAGTAAGAGAAGAACAAGGATAGGTTAACTTGGAAGGTGAACTCTTATGTGCCTTAGATGAGATAGATGACCTCAGAAATGAGATTGAATTGCTGCAAAAGGAGAAATTAAGTAGAAGAAAATTGCACAAAAGGATTCAAATAAACTAAGAAAGGATCTTGAGGGATCTAATCAGATGATAGTCAACCTAAAGCTTCGAGTGGAGGAAGCCAAAATAACTGAAGAAGTGAGGAAATCAAAACTAAAATTTGAAATGGATAGATGCATGAAGCATGAGGAAGAAATAGTAACTTTTAGAAAGGAATTGGAGAAAGAAAAGGAGAAATTTGAAAACAGGTTAAATTTAAAAGGTGGTACAAAAATTCTAGATGAACTTCTGAGTACACAAAAGCCATCTAACAAAGAAAAATTAGGCTTGGGATTGGAAAAAGGACAAAGTTCTTTTGTTGATGCTTTTGCAAAATTATATGAACGATTTAGGGCAGGAGAAGAGTCTGAATCTGTTAATGAGAGAGATTGCAAAAGGAGTATATCCATTGAGAAATATACAAAGGCAGAGAAAACCAAGGAAGAAAATAAGCTTTTTGCAGACGAGAAGGTTAACAAAACTGCTTTGAATCATCAAAAGACAATGTAGAATTTTAGAAGGACTGATGTTGATGGATTTACAAGAGTGCATAATCCAAGGATGCCAAGAAAAATATCGCCTCATCCATCTCAAAAAAATTCTATGATTAGGTATTCTGCATATTTCTTTGTATATTGATATACGTGTAATTAATTTGGTCATAGATCTAGAGAATGTAGAGTCATTCCTAAGAGGAGTGTAAACTTTGAAAGAAAAAACTTGTTTACTCCTTTAGTGGATAGGAGTGTAGTCTATTATAATTGTAATAACTTTGGTCATATAGCTAAAAATTGTTAAAAATGTTTGCAAGACCAAATGTTAAGAATGAGAAAAGAAAAGATCTACCTCCTAATTCAAACAAAGAATCTAAAAACAAGGAGGAGAAGGTGGAAAAGAGTGAAAATAAATCTAAAAAGGTGTGGAAATAAAAAGGAGAAAGTTCCACATAATTAATGATTACACAGATAACATTGTATGTTAAGAATAAAAATTAATGGGTGATAGATAGTGGTTGTTCCAAGCACATGACTAGAGACAAAATAAAATTCATCAAACTCAAGAAATGTAATGGAGGATTTGTGAGTTTGGGTGAAAACATTGTAGTCAAGATATGTGGTAAAGGCATCTTGAGCCTAGATGGTAAAAACTCCACTAAAGATGTTTTATATGTGGAAGGATTGAAACACAACCTGTTAAGTGTAAGTTAGATGTGCAACAATGGATATAAAGTCACATTTTATTCTGAAGGTTGCAAAATCAAAAAGGATGGAAAAATATTTGCACAAGGACTAAGAACAGATAGCAATATTTATAACCTTTGTGAAGTAAAAGGTCAAAGTTGTCTAATAGGAAAAGTTGATGAAAGCTAGTTGTGGCATAGAAGATTAGGCCACATAAGCTTTGATAATATAGTAAAGGTAATTTCAAAAGGTCTTGTGAGGAATATGCCAAATATAACTAAGCCTGAAAATATTATATGCAAAGAATGTAAGCAGGGAAAACATACAAAGTTCAGTTTCCCAACTAAAGAATACTCAACTACTGAGTTGTTACAGTTGGTTCACATTGATTTATGTGAACCTACAAGAACAAGAAGTCTACAAGGTGAAAGGTATTTCATGTTTCTTGTGGATGACTTCACAAGAATGATGTGGGTAACATTCATAAGAGACAATTCACAAGCATTTGAAAGATTTAAGACATTCAAGAAAATGGTTGAAAAGAAACAGGTAGTAAGATTAAGTGCTTGAGGTTAGATAGAGGGGGAGAATTTGCATCAAGTGAATTTGTTGAATACTATGAAGCACATGGAATCAAGAGGCAATACTCAATAGCAAGAACTCTATAGAAAAATGGAGTAGTAGAACGGAAGAATAGAGTTGTGTAGGACATGGCTAGAAGAATGATTAATGAGGCCAGATTAACTGATATTTTTTGGAGAGAAGCAGTTCGTACTGCAGTACATATTCTGAATAGAGTTCAAATTAGAAAACATAGTAATTGTACTCCCTATGAGTTGTGGTTTGGTAGGCTTGCATCCATGAAGCACTTCAAAGTGTTTGGTAGTAAGTGCTACATCAAAAGAGAAGATGAGAATTTGGGAAATTTTGAATCAAGAAGCAATGAAGGAAAAAATTTAGGATACTCTACAAAAAGAAAAGCTTACAGGTGCTACAAAATCAAGATGAGAAAAATGGTGGAATGTATCAATATCAAAATTGATAAGAAAATAAAGTATATCAAACCTGGTGAAAATGATTTTAATGATCAACCGAACTTTGACGAACGAACAACTAGTCATGAGGAAGAAGAATCTGACAAAGTCGAAGTTGATGTTGCAAGAATGAGAAGAATGAAAGTGGTCATTGATTCCAATTGGTCAATTGGTTATCAACTGGTTTCTATTGTCATTAATGGCATGGTTGTAGGTTATTGACTGTAGATGTCAAGGATATTGAGAAAATTGTATTGAAGGAAGATTGCAGGTGTTCAGTGGTTGCTCCAATTTTTGCTCCTATGTTTGTGTGGTTCAAATATGTTGATCATGATTGTTGCAAGTTTCTATATCCGTATTTTTGGTTGTTGATTCATTGTATAGTGTGAGTTATGTTCACCAGTTGTGAATTGTGGTTCTTTGAGGTTCTAGTTGAGGTCCAGGAGAAATTTTTTTGGTCTAGATTTCTCTTTGTTACAGTCTTATGACTTGTGGTTTGAGATTTGAGTTTCTATAATCATGATGAAGTTAATCTTGGTATCTGAAAGGTTCGTGCTTAATTGTTCTATGTTTTTTACACTGGTTTGGCTGGTCTTGTGTTGAACACTATCTTTGGAGTTAATGAAGTGTGTTGGATCTATTTGGGTCCTCATGAAGCGTGTTTTTTGGTTTCCCTCATTCTAATTACACCCTAGAATGTTTTGGCACCAACCTAATTTGAATTTAATGTTGGATGGCCGACTTTGGATATGTTTCAAAGTTGAAGATGGTATAAATACAAGATGAGTTAGTGGTGAAGAGGACAAGAGTTAAGAAGAGAGATAAGTGAACATAAAAGAGCAGATAGATGCGAGGTTGATGCTAATCAGTGAGTGTGTGTGATGAGACTGTGGAAGATCAGTGTGAAGCCTAAATGTTGAGTTTTCAAATTTAGTGAGTAGAAGGTGTACTCTATCATTCGTGCATGTCTACGAGTGGTTGAGAAAATTGTGGTGGATTTCTCTATTGCATTGATATTTTCATCTCTTTTATATTCTTTGTATCTCTATGGTAGTGAGCCCTCCAATTTGTTAGCCATGTTGGACAGTGAGTCCTATTCCGAACAATGAGTCCTTTTTTTGGCTGTGAGCCTTATTTCTCAGATAGTGAGCCTCTTGTAATTGGTTTTGATATTCTCTATAGTGTGAGTTAATTCTCACCTTGGTTTTTCCCTTATTTGGTTTTCCATGTAAATCTAGTTTTGTTGTGTTTGTGTGATGGTTTTGAGTTTCTACACTTGCACTTAATGTTTAATCATTTAAGAAGTGTTAAGGATTAGTTTTAGTGATTGAATTAAAGGTTTAATTCTATGACAATTGATTCACCCCCCCCCCCCCCTCTCAATTGTCTTATTCAAAAATTGGTATCAAATCTTGGTTCCTTGGTGAATATCTTAATCGCTTGAGGAAGGTCTGGGATGGTTGGAAAAATGGTTTATGATTTTATGAGGTTCGATGGAACTTATTATGCTATCTGGAAAATATTGATGAAAGAATATCTAGAGTATTGTGGATATGATGTGGAGAAAGCTTACATGAATCCTTACACTCCTACTAATGGTCTAAGTACGGCTAATGAGATCAAATCACATGAAGTGAATAATAAGACAAAGTATATTTTGAAGAATAGTCTTGTACATTCCAAGTTGATTAAGGTTCAAAATATGAAGACATAGTTTGAGCTTCTACATATGTCTGAAGATGAAAATGCTAAAGCTTATGTACAAATATTGGATGAGATAGTAGCTAGAATGCGAGGACTTGGTGGTATTGTAGATGAAACCAAGATTGTAAAGAAGATTCTTATAACTCTACCTAATTCTTATATCAAGAAAGTGTGTGATATTGAATAGAGTATAGATTATAAGACTTGCACTAAAGATCTGTTGTTGGGACTTCTGACATCTTATGAGATGAGGAAGCCAAATTTGAGGAATGGATGCAAATTAGAGACTACTTTTAAGGCTACAAAAGCTAAAGATTCAGATGAAGAAAATCTTGATGAAATAGAAGATAACTTTGTGAGAAATATGAGGAAAGGCTCTAGCAATTATGAAGGTAATTTATCCTTTAAATTCTTGTTGTGGAGAAATAGGTCATTATGCTGCAAAGTGTCTGGAAAGAGCTAAGAGGAATAAACAAAGATATGAGAAAGAAAAGAAAGGAAAGAAAATTAATAGAGCATATTATGTGAATGATAATGATAGTATATCCAATGAGGATTCAGATTATGAGGATATTGATGACA
Source organism: Sequoiadendron giganteum (assembly GCA_007115665.2). Taxonomy (NCBI): domain Eukaryota; kingdom Viridiplantae; phylum Streptophyta; class Pinopsida; order Cupressales; family Cupressaceae; genus Sequoiadendron; species Sequoiadendron giganteum. The sequence continues at coordinate 87,704,696 of CM021103.1, read as the reverse complement.
ATGAATTATTGTTCTTGGCAATAAACGATGAACCTACTTCTACTAATTTTGAAAAACAAGTGAAGGAATTTCCTTCGGAGAAGGAAAAATATGAAGGTACCATTATCTCTTCCGTACATGCTAAACTGGAAAAGAACTATTGAGTTGTTGATAGTGGTTGTTCACATCACATGACTGGTGATAAGAGTAATTTTTTTAGACTTGAAAATATGATGGAGGCTTGGTTATGTTTGGAGATAATACTGGTGCTAAAATTTGTGGGATAGGTTCAGTAAGTTTTTATGGAAAGCATAATACTGATGATATCTACTATGTTTAGGGTTTAAGGAATAATCTTTTGAGTGTTAGATAGATGTGAATTAATGGATATGATCTTGTGTTTAAGTATGAAAGGTGTGATATCCAGAAAGGATCTGGAACATTGATTGTTGTTGGAAAGAAATCTGAAGGAAATATCTACCAACTTAAGGGTGCTCATGGACAATGCTTTATGACTCAAATTAATGATAGTTAGTTGTGGCATCATACAATGTGTCACATGAATTTTGATAACTTGGAAAGGATTAGTGTGGTTCAAGCCATGATATAATTACCAAGGATTACAAATCCTGTTAATACTATTTGCAAGAATTGTCATTTTGGAAAGAAAGCAAGAAACCATTACAGATCAAAGGAACAATATACTACTAGACTACTAGATTTAATTCATACAGATCTTTGTGGTCTTACAAGAGTGATAAGTGTACAAGTTGAAAGGTTCTCTATTCTTTTGATTGATGATTATTCTAGATATACATGGGTTACATTTCTTATAGAGAAATCAGATGCATTAGATAGATTCAAGACATTCAAAGCTATGGTTGAAAATGAAGTGAATTTGAGGATAAAATAAAGTGAATTCAAGAATAAAATTCTTAAGATATGATAGAGGTGGAGAATTCACTTCCCATGAGTTTAATATGTTTTATGAAGTTCATGGAATAAAGAGATAGTTATCTACTATGAGAACTCCTCAGCAGAATGGAGTTGTTGAAAGAAAGAACAAAACAATTCAAGAGGTTGCTAGATCGATGATTACTGAGGCTAACTTACTAGAAGTTTACTATAGAAAAGCTATTCATACTATTGTTTATGTACTCAATCATGTTCAAGCAAGAGAAAATATTACAAATACTCCCTATGAGCCATGGCATAGAAGAATTCCTACTGTTAAGTATTTCAAGGTATTTGGAAGCAAATGTTATACCAGAAGAGATGGAGAAACTTTTGGAAAGTTTGATGCAAGAAGTGATGAAGGCATTTTTCTTGGATACTCTACTAAAATTAAAGCTTATAGATGTTTCAATAAAATATTGAGAAAGATTGTAGAAAGTGCAAATGTCAAGGTTGATGAGACAATGAAGAATTCAATTGACATTGATGGATATGTATTAGATGAACATGATTGTGCAAGAATTGAAGAAATTGTGGAAGAACTAGAAAAGGATGAGAAAGAGAAGTAGAATGAATAGGATGAAAGAGAAGAAGTTTTTGTGGTGTCCCCTAAGATACCTAGACATGTGCAGAAGGATCATTCAGAAAATCATATCAATGGAGACAAGACAAAAGGTGTATTGACAAGAAGCAGAGTTTTTGCTGAAGTAAATCTATTTTTACTTTTTGAGATTGAACCGAAGACTGTAAGTGAAGCATGTAAAGATGAACATTGGATGGAAGCTATTAAAGAAGAACTTATGCAGATTGAGAAGAATAAAACTTGGGAATTGGTCCCAAGACCGATGGATAAAAACATTGTTGGATCAAAGTGGGTATTCGGAAATAAGTTGAATGAGAATGGAGAAGCAGTTAGAAACAAAGTGAATCTTATGTGTAGAGGTTACTCACAAGTAGAAGGCATATATTTTGAGGATACTTTTGCTCTGATTGCAAGAATGGAAGCTATAAGGATTTTATTAGCATGTTGCTCATAAATATTTCAAGGTCTATTAGATGGATGCCAAGTTAGCATTTTTGAATGGTGAGCTAGAAGAAAGGTCTACATGGAACAACCAGAAGGATTTCAGTTGTCAGAACAACCGGATATGGTGTGAATATTAAAAAAATATTTATATGGATTGAAGCAAGCTCCTAGAGCTTGGTATGCAAGGTTAGATAGGCATTTGATTCAGTAAAGTTTTAACAAAGGTACAACAGATAGTAATCTATATTTTAAAATTGAAAATGACAAAATTTTGATTGTAGTTGTATTTATTGATGACATTATTTTTGGAGAAAATGAAACTACGTGCAAGATTTTTATGGAAGAGATGCATAAAGAATTGTAAATGTCTATGTTTGAAGAGATGAATTTATTTCTTGGATTGCAAATTAATCAGATAGAGAAATGAATTTTTATTTCACAGTCTAAGTATGTGAAAGAGATGTTGAAGAATTTTGGGATGGATGGTTCCAAAATGGTATGTACTCAAATGGTGACTAGTTATAAATTGGGTAAAGATGATGATTCACCTAAGCCTAATCAGAGCAAGTATATATCTATGATTTGTGGACTATTGTATTTGATTGCTACTAGACCAGACATTATGCATGTTATATGTCTTGTGGTTAGATTTCAAGAAGATCCTAAGGAAACACATGTTGTTGTTAAAAGAATATTCAAATACTTGAATGGAACTCTAGATTATGGCTTATGGTATCCCAGGGATACTGACTTCGTACTAAATGCTTATATACATGCAAATTGGGTTGGATGTGTAGATGACAGAAAGAGCACAAGTGGTGGTGCATTATTTCTTGGTTACAAATTGGTGGCATGGTTGAGTAAAAATCAAGATTTAGTTTCCTTGTCTATTGTTGAAGGTAAGTATATTGTTTCTTCATCTTGTTGTACACAAGTTCTATGGATGAAACAGACATTGAAAGATATCACAATGGTGTATGATGATCCTATTTCTATCTTCAGTGATAACACAAGTGCAATTAACATTTCAAAGAATCCAATGATGCACTCGAGGACAAAGCATATATCTATCAAGTATCATTTCTTGAGAGAGAAGGTTGTGGAGAATAAAGTAAAGTTTGAGTATTTTTCAATGAAAGACCATATTGTTGATATATTTATGAAGGCTATTCCTAAAGATACTTTTCATCATCTCTAGGAGAAGTTAGGGTTCATTTCCCCTCCTTTCTTGAACTAGATGCATATGGAGATGCATCAACCATGCAGATTTATGGATATTTCTTTCTTCTAGACTGATGTTTGGTGGCTACCTCTCAGGGGGAGTAGGTAGTGTCATGTGTTGTCATTGTAAGTATTTTTTTATCAAAGGGGAAATCAATGTAAATATCTTTTGCCTTTTCCATTGATTGCAAAGGGGGAGAGGAAAGGAAGAATGTGAAAAAGAGGAAAGAAATAATGTGAAAAATAAAAAGTAACAATGTGAAAAGAGATTGTCTACTAAGGGGGAGAAACAAAAAGAAAAATATTGAGAAGTGTATCCAGAGCTAGTATGTTGTCTTTGATGGTTTTTCACATCATGTGTTGCCAACAATGACAAAGGGGGAGATTTTTCCAAGAATGATAAGAATGATTTTTTTGTCATTGATTTCAACTAGTCAATTGGTTATCAACTAGTTGATATTTTCATGAAAGTCATGGTTGTAGGTTATTGACTATATATGTCAAGGATATTGAGAAAATTGTATTGAAGGAAGATTGCAGGTGTTTAGTGGTTGCTCCAATTTTTGCTCCTGTGTTTGTGTGGTTCAAATATGTTGATCATGATTGTCAGAAGTTGTTATATCCATATTTTCAGTTGTTGATTCATTGTACAGTGCGAGTTATGTTCACTAGTTGTGAACTGTGGTTCTCTGAGGTTCTAGTTGAGGTCCAGGAGAAATGTTGTTGATCTAGATTTCTCTTTGTTAAAGTCTTATGACTTGTGGTTCAAGAGTTGAGTTTCTATGATCATGATGAAGCTAATATTGGTATCTGGAAGGTTCGTGCTTAATTATTCTATGTGTTTTACACTAGTTTGGCCAACCTTGTGTTGAACACTATCTTCAGAGTTAATGAAGTGTGTTGGATCTATTTGGGTCCTCATGAAGCATGTGTTTGGTTTTCCCTAATTCTAATTCCACCCTAGGATGTTTTCTTTCCAACCTAATTTTAATTTAATCTTGGATGGCCGAATTTGGATATGTTTCAAAGTTGAAGATGGTATAAATACATGATGGGTTAATGGTGAAGAGGACAATAGCAAAGAAGAGAGATAAGTGAAAATAAAAAGAGAAAATAGATACGATATTGATGCTAATCAATGAGTGTGTGTGATGTGAGTGTTGCATATCAATGCAAATTATAAATGTTGAGTTTTTAAATGTAGTGAGCAGAAGGTGTACTCTATCATTCATGCATGTCTACGAGTGGTTAATAAAATTGTGGTGGATTTCTCTATTACATTGATATTGTCATATCTCTATTACATATCTTTTATCTTCTTTGTATCTTTGTGATAGTGAGCCCTTCAAGTTGTTAGCCCTATTAGATAGTGAGTCTTGTTCTAGATAGTGAGTCCTTGTTTTGGCAGTGAGCCTTGTTTCTCAGGTAGTGAGCCTCTTGTAATAATTTTTGATATTCTCTATAATGTGAGTTAATCCTCACCATGGTTTTTCCTTCATTTGGTTTTCCACATAAATCTGGTGTTGTTATGTTTGTGTGATGGTTTTTTAGTTTCTACACTTGCACTTAATGTTTAATCATTTAAGTGATGTTAAGGATTAGTTTCGATGATTGAATTAAAGGTTTAATTTTGTGACAACTGATTCACCCCCCTCTCAGTTTTCCTATTCAATAGTTGGGAAGTCCCCTACAAAGTATGTTCAAAAATATCATCCCACGGATCAAATAATTGGGGATAAAACTGAAGGAGTCCAGACTAGGAGGAGATTTGCAAAGAACAAAGAACAAGTAATTTTTTCTCTCATGTCTCAGATTGAACCAAAAAAATTTATTGAAGCCAACAAGGATGAGAGCTAGATAGAGGCCATGGAAGAGGAGCTAAATTAGATTGAAAGAATAAAACATGGGATTTGGTTCCTACACCCCCAATCAAAAATGTGATTGGCACTAAATGGGAGTTTAGAAATAATTTGAATGAAGATGGAACTTTTGTGAAAAAAAGGAAAGATTGGTGTGCAAAGGGTATGCACAAGTTGAATGTGTTGATTTTGAAGAAACATTTGCACATGTGGTAAGATTAGAAGCAATAAGAATGTTTCTTTCATTTTTAGTTTACAAGGGTTTTAAAGTGTATTAGATGGATGTTAAATCTGTGTTCCTTAATGGAAATATTGAAGAGGAATTCTACATTGAACAACCAAAAGGTTTTTATCTTTCAGAAGAAGAGGATTATGTTTGCAGATTGAGGACCAGTACCTACAACAACAAGGATTCAAGAAAGGATTTGCAGATAGCAATATATACTTCAAATCGGAAGGTTAGCACATGATTATTGTTGTTGTATATGTAGGTGACATTATATTTGGAGGTAGCAATGATAAAATGTGTAAAATATTTTCTACACATATGCAAGATGAATTTGAGATGTCAATGTTAGGGGAGTTGTCATTTTTCCTTGGTTTACAAATTGTTCAGACTGACATTGGGATATTTATATCTCAAACCAAATATGCTAAGGAAATGCTTAAAAATTTTGGTATGGAGGATAGTAGACTAGTTAGTACCTCCATGATAACTGGTTGTAAGTTGATTAAATTAGATGAATCACCAAATGCAAATCATACCATGTATAGGTCAATGATTAATATTTTACTATACCTAACTATGTCAAGACTAGATATAATGCAAGTAGTGTGTATAGTAGCAAGGTCTTAGGTTGCACCAAAAGAATCTCATGTCAATACAGTGAAAAGGATTTTCAAATATATCAAAAGAATTGTGATTATGGGTTGTGGTACTCCAAGTGCAAGGTTTTTTCCCTGACAGCATACGTAGATGTTGATTGGGTAGGAAGCATAGATGATAGGAAAAGCACTAGTGGTGGAGCATTCTTTCTGGGAAATAAATTGGTTTCCTGTATGAGAAAGAAATAAGAATCAGCCACTCTATCAACTGCAAAATCAGAATATGTTACAGCAGTAACATGTTGTACTCAATTCCTATGGATGAAGTAGACACTCAAGGACATCAAGGTAGAGTACACAGAACCTATCTCAATTATTTGTGATAATTCAAGTGCCATAAACATATCAAAGAATCCAGTGATGCATTCAAGAACAAAGAACATATCCATCAAGTATCACTTCATCAGAGAGAAGGTTGTAGACAAGGAGGTTAGCCTATAGTATGTTCCCACTAAAGAAAAAGTAGCTTAAATTTTACCAAGCCTCTTCCTATAGAGCAATTTGAGTATTTGACGTAGAAGATGGGAATCATTGGTCCCACATCACATCACTAAACTCTAGTGGTTGGGTATGCATCTAGGGGGAGTCTCACTTGTACTTTATTCATCCCTAGAAATGGAAATGGTAGGAGTATCTCATTGTGTAACCAAAAATTGTATACCTTTGAAGAAAATGACAATTTTGTGCCCATTTTGGTCCTACTTTAGGTACCCTTGCATCAATCATCCTCCTAAAATAGCATTTATAGGCCCCTTAAGACTCATTATTTTTTACTTCAATGCCTATTTTACCTAAGGAATCATACAACCCCCAACAAAAAACATCAAAATTATTCAAATATCACCAATCCCACCTCAAAAACCCCTGGTGGGACTAGGTCACTAAAAATTCCCAATGGGTCTCGGCCTCTTAGGTCAAAATTACCAAAACTTAGGTATGGTTGCTTATAAATACTTGTTTTAAGGAAATTTTCACAACTTTTAGCCATTCTTCACAAGCAATTTCAACAATCAAGTGCAAAAACATCTTCCACAAGAAGATTCATTTCTCTTCTACAACAAAGTTAAAGCTTAGGGCAACAAGCTAGGGATTTTGTAGGTCTTCAATCTCACTTCACACTCAAGATCTCACATTGAAAAGGGTTGATCATGGATGCCTATGGAGAATCATGGAGAAATCTAGGTTGAGGAGGTGCAATTAGCCACCATAACACACCTAAAGATTGTTTTCAAAGTGATTTTATATTCCATTTTCTCTTTATCTTCAAATTTAAGGTTTGCATCCCATTTACATTCCATTTTACATTCATTTTTAATGTTGTAGGGTTTCTTGTATTGAAATATTGCATCATCCAAATCTCTTACATGCATCTTATTCTAGCACAATAGAATAGGGTTTTGTCTTATTTCAAGTTTTCTTAGTTCTAGACACACTTAGGCCTAGGGTTTATGCATTTTTTCTATCTCTTTCCAAGTTTAAATACAAACTAGGGGTTTGACCAAGGAAGACCCCACATTAGAAACCAAAATATACTCTATTTTGTAGGTGATTTTGTGGATCTGAGTTTGGATTTCGGTGAAGAAGAAAAGTTCATACCATAGACCTCTGTATCTACTTTCAATTTTCTCATAAAGCTGAAAGGGACTAGGTCACCAATAGTGGTGACCTAGTCCCACTAGAGGTTTCTCTCAATTTTTTTGGTAGATTTGAGCACCCAGTTGATTGGAGCAAAGCCTGAAATAGTTTACCAGAAAAGGGACAAGGTCACCCAGCTTAGCGTAAGTGTCCCAGTGGGCATAAAACTCATATTTTCCAAATTTTAAGAGGCTTCTGCAACTTCCACTTCAATCTTCAGTAGTTTCCAGGTGCACTTGTCTGATTTATTAGGTTATCTTGCTTTGTATAGTCTTTACTTTACTTTTGTTGCATAACATCATGTGTTTTCCAGAAATATAGATTTCATTAGATTGCATGTAAAATTAGCTTCATTTACAAGATTACAACATTTAGCATATTTCACAATAAACATTTCAATCACACTTCAACCCCTAGCATTGAATGAATCACAAGATTTATGTTCCCCATAAAGGAAAATCTCTTTCCTTCTAGGTTAAAACCCTAGAAGTGGAAGAGAACCCTTCCTTTAACACAAAAGCATAAATTTTGTGGTTCATTTTGATGAACCTGCATTTAGACCTCTTACTTCTAATTTAGTCTACATTTGCATCCTAGGACCTTCTTCTTTTCGCATTGCATTGAATGGTGCATTGTTTACAAGGGCATCCTAGGGTTTCATACTTTTCCTTAGTGAAAAAGTTCATTTTTGCATTTATTTCCTTGCATAATAGAGAAATTTTACCTATGCCATATAGCTCTACACATTACAAACTAGCATACAACATTTTTCATCAAAAAAAACTCAAAAATACCCAAACTGGGTCTAAGTCACCACCTTGGGTGACCTAGTCCTAGTAGACATTTTGCACTAGTAATTTCTAAATTTAATTGCCAGTTTCTTCAATTTTTGTTTGTTCTAGTTCATGATTTGTTTCTGTAGATGTCAAAATTATCTTTATTGATATCATGCACCTGATCCTGATTTACTAATATCAGCTCTTCCTTGATCACTTCTTTACTAACCAGTTAATCAAATAATCTTTATTTAATAAATTCATTCATAATTCCTCTTTTAATTAAATAAATCATTTTATTTGATTAAATCATATTTCCTCTTTTAATTAAATAAATCATTTTATTTGATTAAATCATATTTCTTCTTTTAATTAAATAAATAATTTTATTTAATTAATCCTAATATTTCCTCTTTGATTAAATAAATCACTTTTATTTCATTAAATCTAACACCATCCCTTTTAATTAAATAAATCAAACTCTATTTAATTAAATCCAATTCCTCTCATTTTAAATAAATCCAAAAATCTAAGTCAAAATCTCAAATCAGCTAATTTTCATCTAATTTAATTAAATCCTAATTAACTCTAACTCTAATCCATCAAATCCTCTAGATTTTGCAACTTGCACAAGTAAATCAATTTAATTGATTTATTAAATCTCCTATTTTCATTCAAAAAGGCATCTTGTTGGAATATTCTTCCAATTTGAAAAACTCCCTCCAAAAGGATTTGTCCTCCAACATGGCATTAACTCCTCTTACAAGTCCTTTTTCTTGAGCCAAGTGGCATTAACTCTTCTTCCACAAGCAGTCTTTCAAATTTCAAATTTCCACCTAATTGCATTTATTTGCACATTCACCAAAATGTGCTCATTCCTCCTCCACTAGCATGTTGACAAGTGGCACCTTGCCATTGGCTCATGTTTAGTCCCATATTCATCCCATTTGTTCATTTCTCCATCATTTTCTCTTATAAATAAAGAGCTTATCTATTGATTTGGGATCCATCAACTAAGAGCGTAATCACTATAGCCATTTGAGCTCACAGCATTTCATCTTTTGCATCCACTTGAGCAAGTAATTAGCTAGATTATAGGCAATTTTATACTGTGTTCATCACTACTTCATCAAAGCTTATGAAGGGATTGGGAAAGGGCTTCTTTCCACATCAAAGAAGAACCAATCCCCCTATGGGATTGAGGTTTGGTTAGCTTAATTGATTGCATGTTGTGTTCTTTCTTTATTTTCATGTTTTCAATTTTGTTTCGCCAAGAATTTCATAGGGAGCATTAGATTTGTGTTACTAACATGTTTGACATTATTTTGTTGATAAATTGTTAGCTTGTGCAATTTTTGTGCTCATAGTTTCAATTCAGTTACTTTCTATTATCTGGTTTTCATTAGCATAAAAATCTTTTAATTTCATGGAATTTATGAATAGCATTAGATCTTTAGAAGTTTCATTTTCAGCATTAGTTCCTAGTTCTTTCAAAGAAAATTCATTGGAGCCTAAAAACAAAACCATAGAAACATCACATGAAACAATGCACACACTTCTCCACTATAGGAAAACTATATCACCAAAACCTTTTAGTAGTGATGACTTGGATAAGCTAGATGAATATCTACAAGGTTTCCTCTCACTAAGTTCATCCACTAAGGTTTGTGATGACAAAATTAAACCAACCACTACTAACTATCTCCCAAACCCTTTAGTTGTGATAATATGGGTATGTTAGATGATGTTCTTCAGCATTTCATCTCACCTAACTCATTTTCTACAATTTATTGTGAGCAACCCCAAACAAAAGATGTCAATGTCATCCAACCTCAACTTGTTCTCTACCCACCCTCCCATAAACCCCGAACACCATCTCAACTTGAATTTACTCTTTACCCACCCACGCACGATATTGTGGCTCATACTCATTATACTCAAAATAATCCACATCCCCAACAAGCCACCTCAACACCCTTACCATTTCCCAACCCCATCTTACCTATGGCACCTTGTTTAAACTCACAACTTAAGAATACTCCCACAAAGATATCCCTTTGGGATCTTCTCCAAAACTCCCCCAACTATCATTTTACGCTTCAAATGGCATTGCAACAAATAGTGGTTCCTCCTGGTATGAATGCTAATGATGTGGCAACTCTCCTACAAGAAATGAATACTATCAATGTAGACATTACCTTCTACCAACATGAGCTCCCTCCATAAGAGTTAAGAAATAAAAATGAAGCATTTATGATAATATCCCAATATGATCGAATAGGCATCAAAAGAACCCTCATTGATAATGGCTCTGCCTTAAATGTGTGTAGCGTGAAGCTCCTTGATAGGTTGTGTGTGGATAGATCGTAAATAAAATCTGATTCCCTATCCATTAGAGGATTTGACAATGTTACAAAGCAACCCCTCAATGTCATTTGTTTACCTATTACTATCGGAGTGGTTACGTTGCCAACTCCTATTCATGTCATGCCCTATGACCTTTTTTACAATCTCCTCTTGGGAAGACCATGGATACATGATATGCATATGGTACCTTCAACCCTTCATCGCAAAATGAAATATGTCTATAGTAAAAAAAATTATCAAATTGGCATAGACCTCGGGCTTGAGAGTTGCTTACAACTTGAAAAGGGAACATCAAGTCCTCTCAACACATTAATTCCTACCTCCAACATCGCCCCTTCTATGAACAATCAACCAGAAGACAACTCCAAGTTCAACTTACTTGGTGATGATTGGGGATCATAAGAATTCACACCTTCATTCATGGGTGAGTGTATTGTTACACGAACAGAGGAAGAATGACAAGAACAACCAGCAGTTCTCTCTACCCATAATGAAGCTAAGTCTTCCCACACATCTATCTCACCCCCTTTGGAAGAAGATACTACATACACAACAAAATTTGATGAGATAGATTATCAACAACCACCTAACCCATAGGAAATGGAAAGACTTTATGGATGGGGATATGATCTTGTGAAACAATTAGGCTGCAATGGTAAAGGATGTGGAAAACATGAACAAGGAATTTGTGTGCCCATTGAACCTAATACACAAGGAACTAAGACTAGTCTAGGGTTTTCCTTTTCTAAAGCTATGAAGGCCAATAAATGACCCTCACTTAACATCAACACCATCACATGCACACCAAGAACAAATCTTATGCTCAAACATCTTGAATTACTTGATATGGATTCCCCACCATTCCTCTATGTTGATAATGATGAATCTTTGAAATATCTATTAGGTGCTTGGGATAAGCCCTCTATCTCCCAACGACATGCCTCTTGTGCTATGATAAGTTCTAAGCTCAACGTTATTGGCATTAATGACAATCCCGCAAGTATGGAACCATATGATCCTAAAATTCCTAATTCAAATGTACTCCCTTTAGGAGATACCTTGGACATACCAATGGATATCGATGATAAAGACAAAGTAATTAAAATTGGGAAGTGCCTTGATGATGAAGAACAAGAGGATCTTGCAACTTTGCTTCACGATTTTCCCGAACTATTTGCTTGGAAATATTTCGATATGCCTGGAATAGATCCGAAAAATAGTTACCCATAACATTGTCCTTGCTGAAAATGCTAAGCCCATTTGCCAAAAGATATGCATAATGAACCCTACAATTGCCTTGCATGTAAAAAGGAGAACTTTAAAAACTCCTTGATGCAGGTTTCATTCACCCCATCGATTATTCTCCATGGATATCAATCATTTTCACAGTTACTAAACTTGATAATCGTGTTAGGATATGCATGGATTTTCAAGACTTGAACAAAGCCTCTTTAAAAGATGACTTTCCTCTTCCTAACATTGACATGATCATAGACTCAACTATTGGAGATGCTTTTTTATCCTTCATGGAGGGATTTTCTAGATATAATCAAATCTTCATTAACCCACAAGATCAATACAAGATGACCTTTACGTCCGTTTGGGGAACATTTTGTCGGGTCATGATTCCTTTTGGTTTAAATAATGTAGGTGCTACTTATCAAAAATAAATGACCTTAATCTTCCATAATTACATACATAAAATATTAGACAATTATGTTGATGACATTCTAGCTAAATCCTTAACCCGACAAGATAATGTGAATGTTCTTCGACAAATATTTGAGTGCATGCACAAGTATAACATGTCTTAAATCTAAAAAAGTGTGTCTTTGGAGTAGATAGTGGTAAAATTTTAGGGTTTATCATATCTCATAGAGGCATTGAGGTGGATAAAAAAATATTGATGCAATCATTAACATGCCACCTCCTCGCAACATCTCCCAATTGCGTAGATTACAAGGAAGGATTCAAGCCATCTGTCATTTTCTTGCATCCCTAATCGATCATATGTTGCCTTTTACACACCTCCTCAAAAACGATGTGATTTTTTATTGGAATGAAAATTGTAAATAGGCCTTTGAGAGTTTGAAAGAATATCTTGCAACTCCACTTGTTTTACAACCTGCTATACCAAACAAACCAGGTTCATCCTTTACATCGCCTCTTTTTCCCATGTTCTTGTTTCATTGTTGGCTCAACAAGATGACAATGGAAAAGAGCATCATGTTTATTATATCAGTAGAACTCTCATAGATTATGAAACACGCTACTCCACAATTGAGAAACTATGTCTGGCTCTTGTATTTGCTACTAGTAAGTTGTGACATTACTTACTAAATGCAGAAGTACAAGTGATGACAAAATTTGATCCTCTGAGATATCTTTTCAATAAAACATACATTTCTAGATGACTTGCTAAAGAGGTAATGTTGTTAACTGAGTTTGGTCTTAAGTTTGTGTCCCAAAAAGCAATCAAAGGCCAAGCCTTAACCTACAATTTAGTTGATGCTCCTTCTCCTTTACCATTACCTACCAATGATTATTTTCTTGATGATAGTGTGTTTACCATAGATCTTCCAACATGGGAATTGTACTTTGATGGATCCAAGTGTCGAACAAGCTCTCATGCTGGAATTATATTAATTCCACCCATAGGTATCCCTATTCCCTTGTCTTATCAACTCAATTTCCTCTGTACAAATAACACAGCTGAGTATGAAGCATTAATTATGGGATTACCAACTGCTTTAGTCATGGGAATTAAAGATATCAAGATCTATGGTGATTCACAATTAATAATTAAACAAATTAATGGTCTCTATCAAACTAAACATGATAAACTATCCCAATATAAGGATTTTGTCTTGACTTTACTAGAGCAATTTGCATCATTTATCATTGATAACATCCCCTAAAAAGATAATCGGCACGCGAATGCAATGGCTAGTGCAGCTTCTCTTATCTCTCCTGTAGATCCTTCTGAAAAAGTCATGTTTACCATACATCCAATCATGAAACCCTCCATTAGTGATAAACCTGATGATGTCCTATTCTAGATAATTCATGTGAATGGTACAATGTTATATATAAATATTTAAAAGATGGTACCATTCCTAAGCCTACGACCAAAAATACTTGCATCCACCTAAAAAGGTTAGTCACTAAGTACATAATCCTTCTTGATACATTGTATAGAAGATCCTTTGCTGGAATTCTCCTACAATGTCTCAAGGATTTTGAAACTCATATTTCCCTTGAACAAGCCCATTCTGGCACTTGTGGAGGTCATTTTGGAGATAAAACCTTAGTGTATAAACTCCTTCGCATGGGTTATTACTGGAGAAACATGGAAAAATATTCTTATGTGTATGTTAAGCGATGTCATAAATGCCAAGAACATAGCAATTTTATCCATGCTCCTTCTTCTGAGCTTCATGCCCAAATCCCTATTTGGTCATTCTTTGTATGGGGATTGGATCTAATTGGAAATATTTCACCGATCCGCTAGACATATGTTTATCATTACAGCAACTGACTATTTCACCAATTGGGTAGAAGCTATTCCTCTCAGTTCTACAAATTCTAATGTGATATGGCATTTCTTATTGGAACACATCATCGCTCACTTTGGACTTCCTTCTACATTAGTTTCGAACAATGGCATACCATTTAAAAATAATGATGTGAAGTTCCTAACAACCTTTCATATCCAACATTGTTTTTCAACACCTTACTACCCACATTCTAATCATCAAGCTGAAATCACTAATAAAATTCTTGAGAAAATCCTCAAGAAAACTATTAATCTAAACCAAAAAGACTAGCATACGAAATTGCAATATGTGTTATGGTCCTATCATACAAGTGTTTGCTCTTCTATTATAAATAAACCTTTCAACCTTGTTTACAGTACTAAGGCTATCATACCTTTAGAATTAGAAATCCCCACATTGCAGATTTCTCTCCAAGGTCTGGTCGATAATGACACCTATAAGCAAAAACGATTGCACTAGCTTGAAATTATTGATGAATAGTGCATTAACGCTCTCGAGCACCTTCAAGGTTATGCTAAACAATTATAACACAAACATGATACTAGTGTCATTCCTTAGACATTCAACAACGGTGATAATTTGGTTTTATAGGAATATCAGTGAATCACTACAATCGATTACGCTAAAAAAGGTAAGTTCAATCCTAATTGGTTAGGCCCCTATGTAGTCAATACAAATTATGGATCTGGCGCTTACACTTTAACCGAGCACAATGGCACTCCTCTTAAAGACCCTATTAATGTCATGCATTTGTGTCGGTATTATGTCTAATCCTCTTTTTGAATGGTATGAATTATAATCCAGTGTTGTTATAGCTATTGGAGTCTATCCTATATGCTTTCTTATTGCTTCATTCTTGACAAATCATTAGTATGTGTCTTGAACACTAAAGTGATTATTTAATTGATTTTATAATTACTTTAGGTTTCATACTATTCACACTCCCCTTTTGTGTGTTATGTTACTTTAAATCATAAGTGCATAGCATACTTAATCCTCATGTTTCATCTAATGGAAACTCTAACAATTTTGTTTTAATTAGATCACATAAATTTTGTTAAATCATGTAGATATTAATTAAGTAATCTTACCAAAGTCTATTCAATTAATCACATTGTTATTTAACATTCACAAATTAAATCACAACATATAATATCAAAATACATGCATATATATCAAAAAAAATTATGTACATGTCATCATAATATACAATGTCACTGAGGACTATGATTACCAGATCCCTTAGGATCTAGTACTTGCATTGCATTAGTAGTAGGATGTTGAGAGACAGTCATGCATGATTGTGATCACAACCCATTGAATCTGATCGTGAACTCCATCGCCTCCATCCAAGCAAGTGCCACTCGATGCTCTCTTGCTATCTAATCCCTTTCTACCTATAGTCATGCCACCTCTCTCTCTAGTCTCTCTACCTCTGCAAGGGTCCATGATAACTGTGCCTCTAAGGTAGTCCTCAATCAAAAAATTTGTCTCTTCAAACCCTCATATGTTTCTCGTAGTCTCACAAAGGGTCTTAGTGACTCTGGATCTCGCTCCAAAATAGGTGGGAGCATGTAATTTGAGTCATTCTCCTCCTTGTCGAATAACGTTGGGACTATCTCTGCAACTGCCTCATAGTAGAGCTCCTACCAATCCTCTATGGGCCCTGCAAGATGGAAACAAAAATATAATCAGTACACATCATGATATATATATGTATCAAATCATACATTAAAACATAAAATACATGCATCAAAATTAAATATCATCACCTATATCTCTAGTGGGATAAGCAATATCCACCTCATCCTGCGCAGGGGGCATGGATTTTGTGCTAGCCTCTCCTTGGCTGTGAGTATTGGTGCTTGTTGTTGTTGTTGCTCAGGATCTATTCATATGGATGGGAGCGACCTCTTCCCACTCATATTGATCCTCAACTACTACCTCATCACTCTCACTCAAGGGTGGCTCCTCCTCCTCATCCTCATCCTCATCCTCATCCTCCTATCCATCATAATCTGGGTCTGCATCATCATCATACTCCTCATCAATAATGTCAATAAATATATTTGCAGTCTTGTACCATGTCTCCTCGACTCTATCCTCTCTCTCTCTCTCTCATCCCCCTCATCTGGCACTGGTCCTATGTCCCCTACTGGCTCATCAATTGAAAACACTGGAGTTGGTCATGTACTATCTGCCACTCCTCATTATCCCATGTGGCACTGAAATCATCTACATTAGAGATTGATGGCTGATTGTGATCAGAGTCATCAGTCACTCTAGACAACATCCTCTAGCATGAACCATGTTGTATTACTCATCCTCTAGGAACTTTGCACTGACCTCCTAAAAGATGATCATGCTTGTGGAGGGCTCTAAATCTGATCAAACTGTCTCATAACTCGATCACAGTAGAAGGGACACATTATGTGATCATGCCTGCCAACCAAAAATCTATCCAGTTGTAGTCTCCTCATTTGTCTAGTATGATTTGGCCACTATAGTACAAGCTGATACGGTCTCCACAATATAGAATCCTCCTCCAATCGATCAAACCTCACTCTCCAAAAGTGTAGATCTACGTACTACCATAGCCATCGAAGAGGATAACTAAATTCCTAAGGATATCTCACCGTTGTCGAACATGGGAAGTCGGTAGGCCTAATACATGTGATATGCTCAGGGCACCACACTTGTAGAAGTGTATAGTGCACCATGATGTCTAGCTCTCAGAATACAAATCTCCTTGAATCATAGTATAAGTGTGCAAGGATGCACCATCCTCGGGCATACACTGTCATGTGCTCCGCCAAACCCTGTATCAAGTGCACTAGCCTGCCCTCGAGGTGTGTTTATCGTCCATCTGGGAGGAGTACCAATGTGACAGTGCACATCATTATCCACCTAATTGTTGGTGCTCATGAATACAGTAGCATGGCTAAGTCAATCTGTCTCACAACCCTATCATCATGAACTGGTCTACCAACGAAATACTACATGTCTACCCATTGCTTGTGAAAGGTTTGACCCCTCTAGAGGCACACTCACTCCCCCTAGATAGGGACTTGAAGTATCTGGTGTACATCCTCTAGTGTGATGGTCATCTCTCCCATGGGCAGGTGGAAGGTGCATGTATCCACATCCTATCGCTCACATAATGCCATCAACATAGCATCGTGGTACCTCATGGGGGCATAAGGTACACCCAATAAATACCAACCTCTTTTAGGTGCTTTGTCTCTTCTACTAACAAAGCAGGGGCTAGGTCTCTCAAAATCTCAGCTATCTCCCATCGAGATTTTGATGAGATCGTGTGGGTACCTATTAAAATCATCAAAATATGCTCTCTAAATCATCTAATATCTTCAATTTTACTCTAATTCATCATGCAAGTGTACTAATGTTGTTCTAGTGTGCTTTTTCTAAGGCCATGGACAATTTAGAACCCTTTTGAGATACTTCGCGAAGAAACATGACATTTTGTGAAAAAGTGGGACACTTTGGAACAAAAGACACTTTGCGACACTTTGCAAAAGGGACACTTTGCAAACTTTTTTTCCACGATCCCAAATTAACCTAATTATGCATATAAATCATCCCATAATTGAAAAATCACAAAGCAAAGGAACCAAAATTGACTCACCTCATGTTGTCACTCGTTGTTGGCCACCTGGTCGCGTAGCGCATCCAATCTCGCATATGTAAATTCGCGTTGCTCGACATCTTTCACTATCTCCTCATCACTCTCACACTATAAAAGTTAAAATGAGCAAAAAAGTGACACTTCAATCCATTTCCATTCCTTATACTCTATCTCACTTTTTCATATATTTACATTTTCTCTTTTACCATGTTAGACCTTTTAGTGCGCTTTTCATTCAAATCAATATTTTGGGTGCTAGTGAGCTCCATTTTTTATGTAATTTGTCACGTCTAAATCATGTTTCCATGCTCTACATCATCACTCACCTATCGTTATGTGGAATTGTACTTGGAAATTCCCTTCGATATGCATGTCCTCATTCGACGTGGTTAGATTGTTACCTTGATTCCACCTTTGTAAAGCAAGTGGAATCAAGGGGAGGCATACATCTACCCTTGAATGTGATATCTAGGAATTAGATAAGAGGGATTTTTTTGGACTTCTAATGAACTTGTCTTGTAGGATGCGGTTCCTAACATTGTGGTTTTGTAGATAGCTACACTGGGGGCTTCATTCTCCCGCCATTAAATGAGTATCCTTTTATGAAAAGAAAGTGCATTGTTTAGATTCCTTTATATTACATATGCACATAGATTCATATAGGCGCTAAAGTGGGGGCTAAATGTGTCACCAAAAATTGTATACCTTTGAAGAAAAGGACAATTTTGTGCCCATTTTAGTCCTACTTTTGGTACCCTTACATCAATCACCCTCCTAAAACAACATTTATAGGCCCCTAAGACTTGTTATTTTTGAGTTTGAGGCCTATGTTACCTAAGGAATCATACAACCCCTGACAAACAATGTCAAAATTATTCAAATATCACCAATCCCACCTCAAAAAACCCCTGGTGGGACTAGGTCACCCAAGTTGGCAACCTAGTCCTTTTTAGGGATTTTTGTATTTTTAAGCAGGAAAATATCTATCTTGCTAAAAAAAATCGATGGTTGTCGGCCTATTAGGTCAAAATTACTGACAATTAGGTATGATTGCTTATAAATACTTGGTTTTAGGATATTTTCACAACTTTTAGCCATTCTTCACAAGCAATTTCAAGAATCAAGTGCAAAACATCTTCCACAAAAAGATTCATTTCTCTTCTACAGCAAAGTTAAAGCTTAGGGCAGCAAGCTAGGGCTTTTGTAGGTCTTCAAGCTCACTTCACACTCAAGATCTCACATTGAAAAGGGTTGATCATGGATTCCTATGGAGAATCATGGAGAAATCTAGTTTGAGGAGGTGCAACTAGCCACCAAATCACACCTAAAGATTGTTTTTAAAGTGATTATGTCTTCCATTTTCTCTCTATCTTCATATTTAAGGTTTGCATCCCATTTACATTCATTTGTAATGTTGTAGGGTTTCTTGGATTGAAGTCTTTCATCATTCAAATCTCTTTCATGCATCTTATTCTAGCACAATAGAATAGGATTTTGTCTTATTTCAGGTTTTCCTAGTTCTAAAAACACTTAGGGCTAGGGTTTATGCATATTTTCTATATCTTTCCAAGTTTAAATACAAACTAGGGGTTTGACCAAGACAAACCCCACATTAGAAACCAAAATATACTATATTTTGCAGGTGATTTTGCGGATCTGAGTTTGGATTTCAAAGAAGAAGAAAAATGCAAACCATAGACCTTCGTATACACTTTTAGTTTTCCCAAAAAGCTGAAAGGGACTAGGTCGCCAATAGTGGTGACCTAGTCCCATTGGAGGTTTTTGTCAAAGTTTTTGGTAGATTTGAGCACCCAGTTGGATGGAACGGAGCCCGAAACAGTTTACCAAAAAAGGGACAAGGTCATCCAGCTTGGTATAAGTGTCCTAGTGGGCATAAAACTCATATTTTCTAGATTTTCATAGGCTTCTACAGCTTCCACTTCGGTCTTCAACAATTTCCAAGTGCACTTGTCTGATTTATTAGGTCATCTTGCTTTGTATAGTCTTTACTTTACCTTTGTTGCATAACATCATGTGTTTTCTAGCAATATAGATTTCATTAGATTACATGTAATAATTAGCTTCATTTACAAGATTATAGCATTTAGTGCATATTTCACAATAAACATGTCAATCACACTTCAACCCCTAGCATTGAATGAATCACAAGATTTATGCTCCCCATAAAGGAAAATCTCTTTCCTTCTAGGTGAAAACCCTAGAAGTGGAAGAGAACCATTCCTTTAACACAAAAGCATAAATTTTGTGGTTCACTTGTCAGGGGGAGTCTGCCCTTTTCCATTGATGTCAAAGGGGGGTAAATGTGATAAATGCTCAAATAGGAGCATGGAGGAGATGTATGTCACAACGAGAGTGAACTATTTTGTAAGTGATTTAATTGGTATGAGAATTTAGAGTTTATCCATCAATGACAAAGGGGGAGATTGTTGGCATATTATTGTCATTGATGTCAAAAGGTGTGGACCAGGCTTTGGAAATGTGTGGGTTGTTCATGGTGTAGAGAGCATATTTGGCATATATTGCAAATGAAGAGATAGTTTTTAATTTCCCCTCGACGTTGTGATGTCATCTTGATCAACGGTGGAGATCAGGTCTTTGGAGAACAGACGGTGCTCTCTAGCCCATGATAGCTTGATGAAGGATATGACGGTATGGTAGTACACCATAGCACTGCGGAGGTGTAAACTAGTTTTGGTGGTATGTAACCCATAACCTTGCAGCAGTTCATCAAAGGGGTCTATGGTAGGGTAGTGTAGAAATCGCAAGCCCGTGATAGTTCAATGGGGATTCTATGGCACAATAGTAACCTATGATGACTGTAATGGTCATTTCGATGGACTGTGGTAGAGCAGTGTCAACGGTATTGCAATAAAGATCAACGGTTGCATTAAGAAGGATTAATAGTGCATGTTGGCCCACAGAACCTATGGTGGGACCCATTCTATACCTCACAAGTGAGTGGGGAATGGTGAAGATCAAATGGTGTTGATCAGACAATTGGTAGTGTTCTGGCATACACATGGTGATGACAAAGCAAACAAGATTGTGATGTGTGGTGATGACATTGATGAAAAATGGCATTGTGGGCTCGTGTATTTTTCCTGTGGTATCAGAAAGAGTAGAAATAATCAAAGAGACTCTAAATATTCTCAACCTGACATGCCAAAGTATCTTCAACAGTGTAAAGTGGTAGTCTACCAACAAAGATCGACGATGCCAGTTTTAAGATGACTAATTTTATAGTGGTTGTTCAATGTTGTCGAGATGAATGAAGAACCATGGACCATGGCACATAGTGATAGAATAAATGGTCAGAATTTGAAGGTGATGGAATCAAATGACTAAGTCCATGTACATGATTTTTTACTAGAATTCAACTAGAAGAATGAAATTAATTGGTCTAACTACTCCAAAAATCATTTCAATTAGTGATTTGAGTTGCAGAATAGTGGCATAGAGTGCTAAGTTAACAAAGATCAGGTTCAAATCCAATGAATAAAAGAATTCATTAAATACATATCTGATCTTAGGGTTTACAGATCACTAAATATTAGAAGATTCTCTACAACAAGAATTAATGTGAGTATGGCTCAATGCATAGCATGCTTCCTTAAGAAGTAATAAAGAAAACCCTAACAAAAGTATTGAGATGCATTGTTTGGTGGTGCATAGCTTGAGGAAGGTACTGCAAGTCAACAAAAAAAGGAAGACAATTAGGAAACTATCTTTTGTGTGTGTGAAGTGTCTACAAGTATTGAAGATAGTGTGAGATGAGGTTGTAAAAGAATAAGAGAGAAAGAAGGGTTAGCAGTAGCAGAGCATGGAGAGTGGAGTTTCAGATAGAGAATGTACTGATCCTGAATAAGTTGAACCCAAAATAAAATTAGAGAATATGATTTGGGTGTACATTCTATGAGTAGAATAGAGAATGTTTTATATTACTGCACCTTTAATGTAAAACCCCTTGATTATTTTTTATCTTTTTTTTGGGTTTCACTCATTCAATCTAGTGCATTATAGAAAAGGGGATGTGTTGTTGATTAAGCGACAGATGCAAAGAATAGAGGTACAGAAAAAGAAGAAAATATAGAGTAGATTGTCAGCCTCCTACAATGATTTTAACAACTAGGCCCTTACAACCATGATTTAAAGATTGGACATCTGACCTCAATAGCTATCTTAACCACCATGAAGGTACATTTAAATTATCAACCCAGGGACGTGAACTTGAAATGGGTCAGCACAGTATGTGCACTAGGAATTTCAAAGTAGTCATCTTCATTCTACAACTAAGAAAGACTTAATGCTGAAAGTAAATTGCATGAAAGGAAACAAAGAAAATTTTGAACATCACTTGATCAAATCCAAACTGATTATGCATAATAGGAAGGAAAACTAGGCATCAAACTAGAAACTACTCTGCCCGCTTTGGCTGCAGGAACAGTCACAGAATGGAATTCTAGTGGCTGCAAAAACAGTCAATTCCAAAATCTTAACTAAGTACTTAACAGAAACTAACACTAATCTAACTAAACTAAAGGAACAGATTACTCACCAAGTGGGCCCCCTTGGATGAGTATCCTCCAAACTGATGCAAACTCAGATACTCAACTCAAAATTTTATTTCATTCATCAAAAAATGCAATTACAAAAGTATGGTTGATTATTAGCTTGTACAAGAACTTGGTGATCGACTCACTAACTCACTACCTCAAGGAAGGAGGATTCAAGCCTTATTTATCAACTAAATAGGGCCATCAACTCCCACTAACTGAGACGATTCCATTTAGGGAAAACAAGAAGAAAGTGGAAGGAGCGGTTACACATGCAGGGGAATCTGTTTAGACATGCATGCCCAAACATGGACTCGACCACTACAGTAGCGCCAACAATGCTCAATTATATTAAATATCGATGAAAGGTGGTTACATGCGGCTGACACAGGAATCTTCCGTCGTCATCCTTAGTTGACCTTCGTGCGACTCCTCAACCTAACCGGTTGGCAGTTGCATTTCTCAACATAGTATTTCAATCATGTCTACAGAGTAATGTCAGTACACATAATAATTGCATAATCATAACCACCTTAAAGAAAATTCATCAATCACATGCAAAATAGATATAGATGGTCCACATAATAGGTAAATGTCATTAAAACTAGCAGAAGTGAAATTAGTCCCAAGTGTCTTATGACTGAGAGAAATTATATAAAAGCGCCAACATAGAATATCAAATTCTGTGGTAATTTTAGCAAATAAAAAGAGATTATATCCCCCCAACTAGGCCAAAATCTAGACTCATCACTCCCCCAAACCTAATGTTTTGTTGGTCCTCCAGCAGGGTAAGAGTTATGCTTCTGCTTTGTTAAGGCCCTGAAGTCTATGAATGATAGCTGTCCAATTTCGGTGTCTATCGTGGGTGAATCAAGATTCCAGTAAAATCCTCCCAACTTATCAAGTCTCCTCCATTTTTTTTGTTCCTCTACAATTTCATACCTATAGAGTCTAAAATTAGGCATAGACCATAGGAGGGTAGGCGGCTGGAAAGTTAGGGGAAGTCATTCTTGCCCCTTGCTTCTCCCAAGCTAGATGTATCTCCCAATTCTCTTTAGTGTAGCAGCATAGTTGTGGATGGAATGTGGCTCATCTTGTTTTAGCTCATCAGTCAATAGGTTCCATCTCTAGGATAGATATCCCCTCATAGTATCTTCTTTTGTTGCAGTTTTTACTTCATACTCACTATAAACAACTTCAATCCAAGGCATAATTTTATTACCATAGCTCGGCCTAAAGAGAAATATATTCCAATCTATATAAATGTCTTTTGGGTTCTTCGATTCAACCTTGATGCCTAGGGGAATACTGGATTCCTTCTTCTTGTAAGCATTGTGTTGTTCACCCCAACTAATCTCATTATGTACCCAGGACATAAATTCTCTCAATTGTATGTCTCCAACATGACGCAATGGATTCCAATCTTGGTCTTTTGGGAAAAAAAAGTTATGTAAATAAAATTCACATAACAAATTTTTCATTTCAAAGGAAGCAATTTTGTAGGCATTGAAAAATTTGGCAAGAGTTTCAATGGAGGGGTTCAAACCTGAGATGATTCTTGACATTCTAAAGGAAAGGTATTTCTCCTTTAGATGCAAAGCATAAACCCTTGGGGGGGTTTTGCATTCCAAGATCGTGGCACCAGAGTTGCAATGTTGCTTTCCCTTTCCTTCAGGAAGATAATTTCTTCATTCTTTTCTTCGATCATCTCATCTCTTTCTTGGATTTCCTTTTTCAATCGTTTTGTCTCCTCCTTCCATTCCTCCTCTCTTCTTTGTATTTCTTTCCATAAATTTAAAATAGTTGTATGTACTGAAAAATTAGGAGGGTTATGGATTCCTACCAGGATCTTCGTAGATGGTTGCTTCCCATTGAGAACAATCTACAGAGATTCAAGATTTTCTATCGATTCAGGATGTTGAGGTATGATTCCTCCTTCCTCGTTCTGCTGCAGGGCCTCTTGTTCTTGTTCTGGTGGTGGTTACAGGAACTCCTGATCTATGTCCTGACTTTGCTGCAAGAATTATCACTCTCGGTCTTGTTGCAGGAACTCCTATCTTTCTTCATGTTCTTGAGTCTCAACTTCTTCTGCAATGGTAGCAAGATCCACCAAGGTAATTTTTTCTGCCTTTTTCAACACATCCTCATCTTGTACATTCTCCTACTCCATTGGATCATTTGTGCTTTCACACGATGTCCCACCAAGCTTAGGATCGGCCAGCTTTGATTTCTTGAGAGGGATTTTTCATTTTCCTTTAGTTGCAACATGAACAGTGCTAGCCTTCCTTTTCTTAGGGCTTGACACCTCTTTTTGCATAGATTGTATTTTTTCATTTCCTTGATTTTTCCTCTCACTTTTGTGCTCTTGGTTTTATTACAGTTTTCAGGGGAACATCATCATCATCAAAATCTGATGAATAATTTTCTTTTTCATTCTCATTATTAAAGGAACTAACATTTATAGTCTTTTCTTCAATAGGGGAATCCACACCAACACCAGAGGTCGAACCACCAGGGGTGCCTTCAGCCATGCTCAATTTTCTACTAGACCTTCGTGGCTAAGGTGAAACCCCACGCTAAGATGGTTCGGGTCTATATTGTTTAGTGTTCACAAAATTATCCTAGGCAATTCTAGGTGTCGTATCAAGCAGAGATCTTATAACCAGCAATTTAATTAGACAATGGTGGGATACAAATTTTTCCCTACCTTTTGATTTTGCGTTGCCATAATGGAGAGAAGGTTGTACAGTACATTGGGCACATTCATCTTTCTCTCATGCCTTAGATGACTCAGTAATTTGAATTGCACTAAATGCAAGTTCGACAGTCGACCTTTGCGGGTGATATATTTGATGATGTGTAGGGTTGTTTACTTCCATGACTCTGATAGAGAGAGTCTCTTATCACTTTGCTTGTCAATTGTGAGTGGATGGTCACCATGCATTGTGAATATGACCTTGGTTGTCCTGGAATCCTTAGAAACAAGGTTGGATTCATCATCAGCTGGCAGCCCTAAAACTTTTGCAATTCACTCTTCAGTCGCTATGACCCCCAGTCCTTTCACTATAGCCTTCCCGTCTAAAACTTTCTAAGCAAACTCCAATGCAATACCCTCATCAAAACCATTCAACTTCAAAAAATAATCTAACCAACCATAATTCTAAAATTTGGCTAAGCACGTTGCGTCCTATAACAAAGCATCATGAGCTGAGGGCTCATTCTGAATGAGTCTGCCTCCCATTGTCTCAACTTGTCACAGTACAAAATTACCTCTGTAATTCTCAAATTCTTTCTTGTTTGCTTGTTGGGTGAATCGTCGACTGAATTTCCATCACTTTGTTTTTAGCAATTACCACTTGCATTTTGAAATTATGATAGAGTTAATAATAGCAAGAAATGGTAATAAAAGGGAATCATAATGAGAGGAAATGGCGGTGACAATTTAGTTTCACATCACACATGTGAGCCATCTCTCATTTTTAAAATTTGAATCAGCTTAGCAAGATTTTCTGACACAGACAATCATGTATCGGATGTGGCAATATTTTTGCATCTTTCTTACCCCTCCCCCCAACCTAAATTTAGACATGTGTCCACACATGCGAGATGGAAATATTGATTTGAAGGGGATTTAAAGAAAATTATGTGAGCATCCATATTATGGTATAGCGATTAAATGAAATGCTCTAAAGGGTAATTAAATATGCAATTAATGTGCACATACCTAAGTGTGTATAAACATAATTGGAGAGAATTCATTGCAATGATTAGGGAGGAAATACCGCTTGTGTTGGTGATCAATAATTGAGCAATTAAAGATGATGAGGTGGAATGGTGTGAGGTGAAAATAAATGATGGAAGAGAAAGAAAGGTGGTATAGATGGGCGGATGGGCGGATGGGTGAAGAAATGGATTTCTACAAAAGTAGAAATATTTATTATGGCATGCGCCTACCTCATTTAGTCAAAAGAAGGGACATTAGGTCCACTTCCTTTGGTTGTAGGAACTTTGTGGTTGCAAGAACTGTGCTTGAGCGTTGTGTGTTGGATAAATTGTTGTAGGAACTCTTCCTTTGAAGCTGGCCTATGATATAGTCTAAGATGGTTCCCATTACCAATAATTTGAATTTCACAGGGTCAATGGTCATGAGTTGCACAGCTCCATTGAGAAAGACCTCGACAACTTAATATGGCCCTAGCCATCCTATCTACAATTTACCTGCATTATCCTTGTATCATGAATTATAAAGTAATGCCCAGTCACCTGGCTGAAATTTCTTCTCTTTGATAAATCTGTCATGCCATTTGACTCTTTGATTTTGCAAAATTTTAGTATGGTGCAATACAGATTTCCTCATCTCATCCAATTCATTCAGCTACATAATTCATTCTTTATGTGCCTGGTAAATGTCCATCCCTAACTCCATATCAATTCTGAGAGTCTTGTGCTCAAATTCTATAGGCATCATGGTTGTTTTCCCATATAGCATATGAAATAGGGTGAAGCCTGTAGTTGTCTTCCAGGTGATCCTGTAAGTCCAAACTACTTCTAATAATCTATTTTCCCAATCCTTTCTATGAATATGCACTATTTTGGTGAGGATGGTATCAATCTCTATGTTTGTCACCTCAACTTTTCCATTTTCTTGAGGGTGATAAGGATTGTATTTCATGTGTCTGATGTTATATTCATTAACTAATTCTATAACAAGGGTTGATGTAAACTGAGTGCCTTGATTAGTTACTATTTCTCTTGGTACCCCATATCTTGTGAAAAAAAATTAATAAAAAAAATTTGCAACTTTGTTGTCTCTTGCATACTTCATGGCTTTGACTTCTACCCACTTTGTTACATAATCAGTTCACACTAAAATATAGGACTTACCATTGGATGGAGGATCAATGGGTCCCACAAATTCCAGACCCCACTTGTCAAATGGAGTGACAACCACTTGTGGACAAAGTGGCATCTCATCTGAATTTGTTGGCATGCCCATTCTTTGGCATTTATCATATCTCCTAGTATACCTTCATGCATCTTTGTATAATTTAGGCCAATAGTATCCTATGTTCAGGATTTTCATTGTTGTCCTTTTAGCAACAAGAAGATCATGCAGAACTGACAGAAGTGTTTATTCAATGTCTATGGAAATAGACACGTGAGTGGATGATGCTTCCTATTTTTGACACTAGTTTTGAATGATACTAGATAACACCTCATCTTCATCTTGAAGTTGTAGGAAAGGACTTCTTTCGAGCATCATGAGATGTGCCATAGATTTGACATCTTCAACTTCTTCACCAATATGTGGCCATACTAATTTTTCTTCAATGTGGGATGGCTGAGAAGGAGGATACAAAACAAACTTTTTAGTGCTCGTGCCATCAGAAATGGTTATGTCACCTAAGTGACATCCAATATAAGCATCTGTAGTTGCTAACCAGGGCCGACCAAGGATAAGTGGATATCCTCCCAGTGTGGCCTTAGGGAAAAGAACCATGAAGTCGGTTGGATACTCCCAGGAATCTAGGATTACCACAAGGTCTTCTACTATGCCATCAGGTGTGACAATGGAAAATCAGCAAGCTATAGTATTGTAGGAGTTGACCTCATATTTTCTATATTCAGTTGATGCAGGATATCTTTAGTCATCAAATTGATTGATGCACCTAAGTTAATCAAAGCATTCTTTATGTTCATCCCATTTATAACAACTTCAACTACAGGGCTACCTGGATCACTGTACTTAGGAATAGTTACTTTTTCAAGCAAGATGTCAGCAAGCTACCCTACTATATGGACTGTAGTGGGGTCCTTTCTCCTGCTCAGTTTCTTGAGCCATGCTTCCTTGATTTCCTTTCCATAGATAGGGACACCTTTTATGGCCTAGAACAGTGGTATCTGGACACATATATGCTTTAGTTGATCTAGGATATCAAAACTAGTTTCCTCCTTATCTTCTTCTTGCTTAGAAGCTTCTAATCATTGAGGGAATGGTGGTTCTTGTGTTGTTTGCTTTGCTGGAGTTGGTTCAAGAGTTTTAGTTGCACAAGGCTGAATGGGATCCGTTAAAGATTCTTCTTGCTCTTCCATAGGGAGCTCGGTGATAATGGGGGTGGAAGGAGCTGACAAAGTTGTTCCTAAACGTAGACGGATGTCACGTAAACTCACAGTATATGCAAGAAATTTATTTGGATCAGCATAATATACAGGTTGTTGTTGTGGTTTATTATTTGGGTTTGGTGTGGGTTGGGTTGGTAACTGGGTAGGTTTAGGTACATTTACACTTGGATTAGCAAGAGGTGGCATTATAGCCGGTTGTTGGGTTTGAGAAGATGGTTGCATATAGCTGGTGGTTTGGTTTGGCCATTGCTGGCCACCTCTCCATTGAGATGTTTGCTACCAGTTTCCAGGAGGTTGTTGCCAAGGTCCCTGAAACTGTTGCCAATTCCCCTAAGGGTGTTCCCACTAAGGTGAGGCATTTTGATAATTGGACCAAGTATTAGGTGGGTTATTCCAAGACTAGGGTGGGTATCCTCCATAGTTGGATCGACAGGGTGGCTACCACTGGTTACTAGATGAACAATAATTAAAATATGGTCTAGTAAAAAATAATGGGTCTAGTGGCATACCTTGTCTTGAAACCCATGGCCTTTTCTATGCAACAAAGTAGACTTTGTCTTCCTCAGTTTGGGTTGGTTTGAACTCAGGTGGAATCTATTTTCTGTCAATGTTGGCTATCACCTTACATTTGCAGTCCTTCTTCTTCCGTCTACAATGAGGGAAATATTTTTTCAGTATTGCCTCTCTCCTCATGTTTCTTCTTAGCCTGAAGTGTATCCAGCTGAGTAGCTAGATTGTTGATTATATCCTGCTTGAAATCTGCCAACAAATTAGTAATCTCTATCCTTGAGACTCCACTGTTGGATGTCTTACCCATAGAGGATTGGTAGGCTCTTCGTTTCTTTGAAGCTCCCCTAGAATAGTTCTAACATATCTTCTTGATATCATCCCAAGGTACTTGAGTGATATCTCCTCCTGCCATCAAGTCCAAGGCATTAGTACAACTTTCATTAATTCCTCTTAGGAAAAGCAACTTTTAGGAGTCTTCATTAAGTGTAAGATGTGGGGATTTTTGCAGGAAAAATAGAAACACTTAAATGAAGTCTTCCAAGCTTTCATCTTCCTTTTACTACATTCTAAAAATATCACCTCCTCTCATGTCACTACCCCTGCAATATTCCTTGTATTTCTCAATAAATTTTTTCTTCATATCTTCCCAAGTTCTCACAGTATTCTTCCCAAGGCTCATAAACCATCTCAATGCAGCTTCTTTCAGAGTAGTAGGAAATAGCTTGAGTCTGTGGGCATCAGTGGTATAGTCATAGATTTTGTAAAGTATATCAAATTCAAACAAGAAGGTATCAGGATCTTCTGTAACAAGCCCATATAATTTAGGAAAGACCAAAGCAGGGATATTTTTGAGGTTATCCACTTCATTATGTTTAGCAATGGGAAAAGGGAAATTTGGTTGGTTCTTCCTGTTAGGCCTATCTCCATTTGCATCAATCATGCTTGCTTGATGAAATTCCAGAATAAGGGGTTCTTCAACAAGATTTTGATCTTCAAGGGAAACTTCTGAACTGGTCAAGTCAGGGAATATATCAGCAAAGGGTTGTGGCTCTTCTTCTTCGTCTCTGGGCAGATTTGGAAGCTCTACTAGCTGAAATGGCTCAAGATTATTAGGATGGAATCTCCCATAAGCATCTCTTCTTCTTCTATGCATGTGGTATCAACTTAGTATCAACCAACTCACACAAATAATGGGTGGGAAAAGATAGTGGATAATAACTTCTATCACTAAGAGAAAATTCTAGAAATACTACAGCAAAAAACTATCAATGACTCCAAAGGACTTCCTAGTTTGACACCATCCTCGGCAACGGCACCAAAAATTTCGGCCTCCTACAATGATTTTAACAACTAGACCCTTACAACCATGATTCAAAGATTGGACATCTGACCTAAATAGCTATCTTAACCATCATGAAGGTACATTTAAATTTTCAACCCAGGGACGTGAACTTGAAATGGGTCAGCACAGTATGTGCACTAGGAATTTCAAAGTAGTCATCTTTGTTCTACAACTAAGAAAGACTTAATGCTAAAAGTAAACTGCATGAAAGGAAACAAAGAAAATTTTGAACATCACTTGATCAAACCCAAATTGATTATGCCTAATAGGAAGGAAAACTATGCATTGAACTGAAAACTACTCAGCTCGCTTTGGCTGCAGGAACAATCACAAAATGCAATTCTAGTGGCTACAAGAATTGTCAATGCCAAAATCTTAACTAGGTACTGAACATAAACTAACACTAATCTTACTAAACTAAAGGAATGGATTACTCACCAAGTGGGCCCCCTTGGATGAGTATCCTCTAAACTAATGCAAACTCAAATACTCAACTCATAATCTTATTTCATTCATCAGAAAATGCAATTACAAAAGTATGGTTGATTATTAGCTTGTACAAGAACTTAGCGATCAACTCACTAGCTCACTACCTCAAGGAAGGAGGATTCAGGCCTTATTTATCAACTAAATAGGACCATCAACTCCCACTAACTGAGAGGATGCCATTTAGGGAAAACAAGAAGAAAGTGGAAGGAGTGGTTACGCATGCAAGGGAATCCATTCGGACATGCATGCCCAAACGTGGACTCGACCACTGCAGTAACGCCCATAATGCTCAATTACATTAAAGATTGATGCAAGGTGGTTACATGCAGCTGACACGGGAATCTCCCGTCATCTTCTTTAGTTGACCTTCACACGACTCCTCAATTTGACTAGCTAGCAGTTGCATTTCTCAACTTAGTATTTCAATCATGTCTATAGAGTAATGTCAATACACATAATAATTGCATAATCATAACCACCTTAAATAAAATTCATCAATCACATGTAAAATAGATATAGATGGTCCACATAATCGATAAATTTCATTAAAACTAGCATAAGTGAATTTAGTCCCAAGTGTCTTATGACTAAGAGAAATTATATAAAAGTGCCAACATAGAATATCAAAGTTTGCAGTAATTCTAGAAAATAACAAGAGATTCTATCCCCCCAACTAGGCCAAAATCTAGACTCATCATAGATAATGAGGTGCAGAGCAGAGGAAGAGTTGCAGCGAGTACAACGTACATGTATGTACAGTTGCAAATAAGTTGCAACATAGAATTTTAATCAAATAATAATACTCTAAACTGTAAGTCTTATTGGTGGGTGCCAACATAAATCTGGGTAGGTGCTCAGATTAGGGAGTGGGTGCTCCTATAACGAGGAGATTGGAGTCTTTGTAGGGTCGATTCCCTTAAAAACATTGTAACTAAATATTGGACTGTGATGTTGGATTAGGATAGTAGATTCTAGCAGCATTTCTCATCGTGGTTTTTCCCAATCTTGGGTTTTTCACATACAATTGGTGTTATGTGATGATTGTATAAGTTCCTTCTCATGTGTTTTCTTATTAATTAATTATTTACACACTAAGAACTTCAATAGTTAATCTGCACCTAGTATTAAAGGGTAAAAAGTTGAATATCTACTAATTCACCCCCCTCTCAGTAGACTATTGTGTTCCAACATTCCTTAGATTTCACACCTACATTCATGAGAGAATACAAGATCATAAACAAAGAGACTGAAAAGGAAAAATAAAAAGCGGTAATGTCAACACAAAATTCAAAATCATCCACCACAACCACTTTAAGAGAAGAAGAAAATTACACAACAAACTTTGATGATGTTGATTATGAACAACCACTGAATCCAAAAGAAATGAAAAAGCTTTATGGAAGAGGTTATGAGCTTATGAAATAACTTGGGTATAGTGTAAAAGGATTTGGTGCTAGAGAACAAGGTATTTGTATCCCTATAGAGCCTAACATGTAAGAAACAACTAGTAGTCTTGGTTAAATTATTCTTTGAAAAAAACAAAAGCATCAAAAATGCCTTCACTTAACATCAACACTCTTGAAAAAAATTATTCCAAGATAACTTTAACTTTGGTGCATCCTTAACTGACAGATACTACATGTGGGAATATCTCATTAGATAGGCATCAATTTGATACTTTTTCTACTCTTCAATAAAAATAGTTGATGCTCATTGCCATGTAATAGTTGTAGGATCATGGCATACTCACTATGGAATGTTTTACATTCATTGCAAGTCATTTCCTTTTTTGCAAGGAGTGGCATATCATCCTTCATCTAGACTCATCCTTATCCTACACTTAATGGGGACAAGGGGTTATTTAGCCTTTTCCTAGTTTTAGCATATGTTGTCCCTTTGGCTAGTTATCCATGTTCTGTTTATATTGATCAAGATTCGGATGTGGATGACCTATTATAGGTTGACTCGCATGTGCATTACTAGTCTTTTAGTTTTTTTTATTTTCATGTTTCTTTATGTGATTGCATGTGCATAATGTGATCCCCCGTGATCCCCCGTGATGTTTTGTTTGATTTCTCTCTCTTTCTTTGAGAATTCCTCTGTATGTATCTACATTCTTCTATATGTCATAAACATTTTATCCTTTTCATTTTTCTTTTGTTTTCCTTTGGGGGATGATGCAAGGCATCGAGACATTTAGGTATCTTCCATGTTGATCCAAACTATTTTTCTTTGTTTTCTCTCTCTTTGTGTCATTCTTCCAGTTCCATTAGTATTTGGGGAATGATGACAGTTTCAATCTCTATGACAACATTGTAGCAAATAAATATTGAACCTGAATACATAGATCCCTTCTAGTTTTAGGGGGGCAACCCTATTGCAAGATGATGTGTCCCTTGGTCTCCTCTATGCAGTCTGATGTTTGGATTAGTGACATGGATTAACTACCTCTTGTGGATCTTGTACAAATCTGGTGGTTGTATCAAGCATTAACAAGTCAATCTATTGGTGCAATGACAACCACCAATGTAACAATTGGTATCAGAGTTGAGGTCACAGGTTTGAACCCCTCACTTGTGTTGGGGGGATTGTTGCAAGATGGTGTGTCCCTTGGTCTCCTTTGTGCAGCACGATGCTTGGGTTTGTCACATGGCTTAACTGCCTCCTATGGATCTTGTATAAATTTGGCAGTTGTATCGAGCATTAATAGGTCAATATTTTGGTGCAGCAACAACCACCAATGTAACAAACCCCTCCCTCCTTTTGCAAGACGTGGCTTTATTTCATAAATATATGACTTGCCATAGGGTTTTTTGAGAAAAGCTCTCATGTCTTAGGAGTAAACATTGGCTACTTTAAAGAAGTTTCTCATAGCAATGGTGTTAACAACAGCTTTAAAGTGGGGACATACATCGATGACATATTTCGACATTTTTCATATTTCATGGTGTGATTTTCTTTCTTGTAAAGCATCATTTTCTTGGTGGTGTCATTGGGTTTGATGTCCTCCAAGATTGTGATATGTCTAAGTGTACAACTTTCCCTTAGTGGCATGATGTGAAGCAAGGCATCCCATAAATGGAAATGTAATATTATTGACTTGTCCTCTCTTGGAGACACTAGGCACAATGTTCCCTAAGAATAAGACCTTACACGAAGCAAGATAACCTTGAAAAAAAACCTATAGACATAATATTCATAAGCATTCAGCATTGTTGTTCCTTATCAAAGTTTTCAGGAGGATAACCTTGGTATGGTATGGGAGGCTAATATGATTCTCTCAATTTCCACCTTTTTGGGATACTCACCTAGTGGATGGCCTGAGGTTCCACTACCCTAGAGTGAGCACATTTGTGTGTTTTTTGCATAGTGAACATCAAGTTCTTCTTGTAAATGTTTTTAGAAAAATAGCCTAGACCTGGTCCACATCGTGTTGGATAGACTATCGAAGCTTGATCCTTTTCTCAAACAAACAGTCGCATTCCACATGACGTTGGAACGATCAAAGCTTGACCCTTTATTTTCCTTTATTTTTCTTGGTCTTTGATAGGGTATGATTGCGTATTTTATCATTGTTGCATACATAATTTTCTTGAATGTCTACTTAGTGCGAGTTTGACATAGGGACAAACTCTCACTAAAGTGGGGGAAAAATGTAATAATAAAAAAGTATCCATTTTCCTCACTTAATTTGGGAATAATTAATAATTAATGAGCCTAATATTGCCTTAATTTAGTGTTGTAATGTGTTTTACACATTCACATTAAGTCTAAGACCCTTTTTAATAAAATGGACTTAATGGTGCCTTATTTAGGGTGTTGTAAAGTGTATCTTTACACTTTCACACTTACCTAGAAATTTAATTAATTAATTGAGATTAATTGAGCTCAATTGGCCCCTTAAATTCAAATCCAAACCCTATTTATTGCACTTTTTGAGGGATAAGTCTCAACATTCATTAATAATATTTCACAACACTTAATTTGGCAAGGTTCATGTCCTGGGATAGTGAACTGGGACCCATTCACCAGGTGGAAAATGGGTCCTCACTAGGTCCTAGGACCCCCTTTTTTCATGTTATTTCATAATCTCCAAAATAGGTCCTAGTTAAGTGTGCAAAGACCCATTCGCCCTATGAAAATGGGTTCTCCTTGACTTAGGACAACCCTTTTTGAACATATTCTTTACAAGATTTTAATGATTTCAAATCCTGCATCTAATGTCGGCTTGTGTTATTTTAATTTTGAGAGTAAATCTTAAGTTATGTATAAATATAAGGTTATTTCACATAGTTTCAACCTAGATCTTCATAAGCAATCAAGAGTACTTTCATAAGAGAATTATAGAGCATTTAAGAGCAGTCAAGAAGGCATTCAAGGGAATATTATTAAAGTCTATTGCAGCAATCAAAGATCATATCATATTGTCAAAGGCATAGTGCATCATGCATTTTGTTAAGCTAATGTGTTGATATAGCATTGAATATCCATTTCAAGCATTGTTTTATATCCAAATTCAAGATCAAGACCTACATTCCTTAAAGCCACTTCATGCTAGGTTGTTGATTTATACTCCAAGGTTCAATTGAGGATTGGTGATTTGCTACACATTGTTGTTCATTCATCTCTCCTTCATGCATTATTTCATTACAAGGTTTAATTGCAAAAAAGGGGTTTGACCAAGGAAAACCCCTATCCCCTAACAATCAACAATTTTTCTCCTCTTTGATGTGTGATTGAAGGTTTTATATTCAAGATCAAGTGGAGAGAAAAATTGTCAAAGTTGCAAAGTTGCTAAAGTTGTCATCTCTCTTGCAAGAAAATGGAAATTACTCTACAAGATTTATTTTTGACTTTCGAGAGTTGAAGACCTGGGATCTAGGAGTGTAGACATTGAAGAGCAGGATCTCCAAATTGATTTTCCAAAACCCTAATATGGACCCATTCACCATTGCGTGAATGAGTCCTTAGTGAGGCCCAAAACAACACTTTTCTAGCAAGGTACACATCATTTCAACATCTAAAAACCTTCCTATTTGTTGTCATAATAGTAGGCTTGATTTTTTATTGTTATTTATGCATTTTATCTCTCATAATTGAGTGAAACATCAAGTTGAAAATTAGGTGAACCCATTTGATTAATCACATTTGGGTTCCCCTTCTCTTTTTCTATGTTTCAGACTATATCCATAACTCTTTTGGAAATTTTCTCCAACATTGATAAGGCTAAAAGGTATCAGCCTGTATGCAAATGTCCTCCACTTTGTGGTGAAAGTAATCTTCAATCTGTCTTATTCTTCTTTGACCCTGACCTAGTTATAGCTTAAGTGTCCATCCAAAAATGACATCATTTATGATTCATTGACTATCTAGAGGACTTCATCTAATGAAGGTGATGTGTAGTTTTCCTTTTCTAATGCTTAGATGAGGTTCCTAAAATTGACACATAGTCTAATTTCTCCATTTTTCTTTCTAAATGACACCAAATTAGTTACCTAAGTTTAATTTCATACTATATATATGATCTTGGCACTAAATAGTTTTTGTATTTCTTTCTATATCAAAGGCTCAAATAAGGCATTAACTATAAAATTTCCTCTATTTAAAGGGTTTATCCCTTGGGTTCAAAGGAATGATTTGTTTAATTACTAAGGTATCATACGCATTCAACTCTTTTTAGCTCCAAGAAATTACCTCCTTGTAATCTTACAAGGCCATTACTATCCCATTTTTTCCCCTAGGGTGCAAACTATGCCAATAAGGACTTCCCTCTTATCTTGCTCATCTCCTAGGTTATGAGAACTATATTTGCCTTCCTCTAAATTGGGGGTAGTTTTATTGGCCTTTGTTGCATCATCTTGATCAAAGATTCTCTCTAATGAACCATTCCCTTAGGCATGGTTTTTTTCTTTAGGTTTATGATACTTACATCCACCATTTTGAATTGGTCCTTGTCACATTCATCTATGCTCAGTAGTGATGAATTGGAAGATGTGTTGATCATCCTCGAATACCTAAAATTTTGTGATATTATCTAGAATTGATGGTGATTAAACCATTTCTACAGAAAATATCTTCAGTCGAGATCTCTTCATAGGTTATAGAGAGCTAGTAGAAATAGCAAGAGATTCAATAATTTAATTATTTCATCTAGGGATTAATTAGATACTAAAAGCATTGAAAAATTTAAATCCCATACCTTGTTCCTATAGTTTTCCAATCTCTTATCATGGCTCGCACATTGGCTCCTAATTTTGTCTTATCATTAGTTGAGATTCCCCTTCTAAAATAGGTACTTTACCTTCTTTTTTTGTTTCAATAGTAACCCTCTAATCAAGGCTTCATATTAGTCATATCATTTGTATAGGTGAATCATAACCTAAATGCTCCTAATATGGATTTACCTTGAGGAATAACCATTCAATCTCACACATTCTCATGTCCGTATTTGGATTCGTCAAACTTGAGCTTCCACATTATTTTATTTTCCATATTTTGGATATTTTATTCCTCTTTCACAACAAGGACATTTTTTTGTCTGAATGTGTCAAGACCCTTAATTGTATCTTGTTCAAGTTCATTTGGTCCTTCATCCCTAGGTAGAGGGTAATCCTTTACTTAATGTATTACATGAGTGGACTTGATTGTATTTGCAAATTATTTTGGCTTAGCTTTGAATATTTCTTGATCAAAGCTTTCAATAATACTTTCAAGGATTGTGTTATTTTTTGGGTAAAATTTATCACTTCAAACCTTTCTTGCTATTCTTGAGATTGTACTAGTTTAACCCTTTCCATTGCATCTTGACAAGAAAGATAGGAAAAATCATAATTATTTGGTTATGGATTCAGCACCACCTTGTGAGTAGGAGGCCTAAAGCATCTACATATTCTCTAAGATTAACCATATTATCACACATCTTATGAATTAATTCTTAAAACATCCAATCAGGATATTAAAACTCTTGCAATCCTTTAATAATACTATCTTATATTGTTTTTATTTTAGTTACCAAAGACATCATCATAATTTCATTCATCTTATATAATTCTAAATCCATTTCCATGAAGGCTATTTTTTTAGGTGTGTTATACTAATGATCATATGTTTAAGCTTAAAATTGACATCTATTTCAATTTTTTTATTTATTTCTCTCCATGGTAGTCATATCTAAGTAAATTTTATAGAAAAATAGCTTCTTAAACACTTGGTTCATTCCCTGCATAATAACATATCATACATCTTTGGGATGTCTACAACATGTATATTAATATACTCCTAAACATGAGGGTCTAAATGTAATTGCATGTGTACATTTTTTAGTTTACTGATGACTTTGAATTTATTTTTTTCAAGTTGTACAAATACCCTATTGGCTAGTTTTGGAGTCATTCCTTGCTTTTAGCGAATTGAAAATGGAATAACATTACATGAAACCTCAAATTCAACCAAACAATTATATGTAACCTTTTTCCCAAACATTCTAACACTTAACAAAAATGAAGGAACTGCATTCTTCCCCTTGAATATAGTTTCCATTGCGTTAGAGGAATTCAAAGCTTGGCCTTTGTCCTTTTGAGCGGTGGAAAATTTCCCACCTTATGAGTTATCAAGGTATTTCAGTAAAGCCTACATTTGGTTGGGGAAACTTTGCAATATATCATAAATGGAAATATTAGCCTTTGTTCTTTACAATTCTTCAACAATATAGTACTTTTCCTCATGTATGATGAGGGTTTTATTGAACTAGGAACCACTCAGTTTGAAGGGACTTTCAAAAGGTCCCTTAGCATATTTTGGGTTATTATCTACATGTGGATCTTTGGATTGGGTCCAAACCTTGGTGGAATTCCATTAGTGAGAGGTTCTCACTTACTCCTCGAGTTACAATTGTTTCTCCCTTGTTGGGAATCATAAATATCTGCACTCTCTTACTCATTTTTATTTTCAAAAGGAAAATGAAATCATCTTCTTTTGTATATTAAACTAAGTTTTCCTCATTAATTAGAGCATAGGAATCTTCCATCATGCTATTCATGTTTTTAGGGGTAGATTGTGTGTTTCCTTGCATGATTTTGGACAGTTTTTGCATCTCTAGATAGTTAGATTCAATATGATCTAAAGTTTCATGAAACCTATAACCATTCATCATCAAATTTATATTAGAATAACCAATGATGTTTGCATTTTCTAGATGGTTAGGAATTCCTCCATTATTGGGCCTAGTGTTCCAAGGTTGATCTATTCTCTATGGGTTAAAGTTCCTTCCTTGAAAACCCTAACCATTCAAAATATTATTCTAAGATCTATAATTTTTGTTATAGTTTTGGTTCTAGTTTCCCCCTTGAGAGGGGATTATTCTCAAGCGTGCGAACTCGTTTGTAACCTAGGATAATTTATTTTTCATGGCTTCCAATTTAGATGCTAATTGAGCATTGGGTCCTTAATTTAAAGTGGATCTCTAGTATTGTTACTCAAAGAATATGTTCACAGGTTGTCATATCCTATTTGTCATATTTATTTTATGTCCATTCTCAAGATAAGTAATTATGGGAATGGTGTGAGACTCAGATTCATTGGTTGATATGGAAATAATCTTTGGGATGATTTCATCGTGCTTGGTATTAGATACATTAGTTGTTTGTGGTTGATCAATGCATTATTTATAGTTAGTATTTGATTGGAAATGATGATAAATCCTATGGATGGTAGTGATCCAAAGGGATTATCGTCTTTTGTATCCATCTATTGGGAAGGATAATAGATTCATTATATATCATTTATAGGGTATTCCAACTTACCTTAGGCAACCTTCTCAAAAAAAAAACTAGTCAAGGGATCTAATGACCTAAAATATGTCTAGATAGTAGTTTCCTCATTCATAAAATATGGGTCAACTAACCTCTTCTGATTATTTTAAAATCAATTGTTATATATACTTATAGGCTTGTTAGGTTCCTTCTTGCATGACACAAATTGATGGTAAAATATTCCAAAGGTTTTTGTAAACCTTGAACTAGTTCAAAAATTTAGTTTCCAAATGTTGCCACTTTCTAATGGTTCCTCTAGGGAGATTCAGATACTAGTTATAATAAAAATCTCCTAATGAATAAGGAAGCAACCTGTAGACTACATTTTGATTTCCAATTTGGGCTCTATTGTAGATTTCTTTACAAGTTCTTATGTGGGATTCTACAATCTGAGGCTCTCCATTTATGAAATTAGGGTACAAATTTATGGGATTCTTAGGTAATTTGTGTAAGGTTCCTCCTATAGTTAATGGATAACTAACATTTTTTGTAAAATAAGCCATCTTGAGTGGTAGGGGTGCAATAATTTTTATGACCTAGGGTGAGGTTGGACCCAAAGATAGGGTTTGCAGATTAGGACCTTATGGTATTTCTATAGAATTTGAAGCCTCTCAACTTTTCCCCTTATCAATCCTCTAATTGTAGTGTTGGTATAATTCTAGAAGATCTCCTCTATCATTGGTAGATCTAAGAACTCTTGTATACCTTTCCAAAGAGAAGGAAATAATATTTTCCAACTTGTCCAAATGAAATAGTCCCTCCCTTTAGCACCAATTTTATTGATGGTGGTTTTAGAACAACATAATAATAGATCATTACTTCTCTTCAAAAGAAGGGATTCCTACTCCAAGGTTACTTTTAGGCCAAGTTTTTTGAACGATGAGCTAAGAGATATTCCTCATATTCAAAGACCAAGAAAATAATGGACCACTATAAAAACCTTAATACCAAAGGGTGTTTGTTGCAATTACATTACTCTTGCTTTTAAAACAAAGTCGAAAGAGCAACCTGAGACCTAATGGGAAGACTTCATAAACATCATTGATCATAGTGCTCTAAGGAACAAGGATTCAGTGGATGAAAAAAATTAAAAAAATATAACAAAAACCCCAAATAGGGAAAAACCAAAGAAAACAATCAAAACAAACAAAAATAAAGTGAAATACCATGACCCAGCTAAATACTAACAACAAAAAAACTACATGACCAAATGAGAAAACAAGAGAAACCATGTGAAATTCATAAAGTCCCCAATCTTACCTAGAAAATCATAGAGGAGGAAAGGTGGGGAAGTGAAAATACACAAACACCACCAGGCACAAATAACATGATGACAAGATACCAAAGCGAGCATGCGAAACTACGAGGATTGCAAATTTTGATTATGAGGGAAGCTTTTAGGAAATTAAAGAGCTCTCTCAAAGAAAAAAATAGCTCAGAAATACCTAAATGATACCTAAAATCATTCAACCTCACTTTAAAACCACTTAAATGATGTACTAATGCTCATTAAATGTGTATTAGTGCAAATGAATGCATTGACAAAAAAGAAAAATGAGATGAAAAGGCATTGCCACTATCGAACCTCAAGATCTGGGAGTGACAAACAAGAAAAATGAGTGACAAGGCATTTCCCCAAGAACATTCCTTGACCCAAAATAACAAATGGTTACAAATGAGGTTTCTAAAATAGCCAAAGCACAAGAGAAAGTTGAAATAAAAAAATATTAAAAGAGAAAAATAAATGATAAATAAATAGGAAACAATGCAAAAGAAAGTAGTTCACCATTAATTTTAAGCTACGGAAGTAGGTCAAATGACATCACAATATAAGTGTTAGGGTTTCAAGGATGGTCCAATAGGCATGTTGGGATGACCAACTCTAAAATTATAACAAAATTTATCAATATTTTATGGATACCCCAGAAGGGATGCCCAAACAAATAAGTCCAAAAGTCCAAGAAAAGATAACATACTCGAAAAAAGAAGGAAACAATCAAAAAAAGAAAAATATAAACTAAGAAGGAAAATAAATGTAAATAGCCCTTATACCTTAGGAACTTGGAAATACATTATTATTAATACAAGTATTTTTTGTGGTTTTGTTCAAATTGATTCCTAATTGTAGGTGATCTTATATCTTCCTAGTTTGTAGATTATGGTTTTACATTTCCCTTTGTGAGCTCCTAGCATTGTAGTTGAGCTCTTTGATTTTTTGGTTCTATGTATGTTCTTCATTTAGGATATGGTTATCACAATGTCATAGATAGTTTGCTAAAAAAAATAGTGTAATATTTTTGTAGTGATGTTTTATGGTGTTGTATCTTCTTGGTTTGGGGATCATGGTTTTACTTTACCCTTTCGTACCTCTTAGTTTTGATTCATTTTATTACATTAGGGCCATGGATGATCTTCATTTAGGAGATGATCATTGTGATTCCAATTGTAGCTTTATACGACAATATAGTAGGATCTTTTGGAAATTACATTGATTTGTCATTTGGTGATGGATGATCTTCTACAACAGTTTTTGGTGTTTTGGCGTATCTCATGTATCTTATTTCTTATACACAATACACATTACAAGTTCATTGACATATTTAGTTCTATTGGTAGGATATGGTTATCTTTATTTGATTTTTAGATTTTCACACTTTGGCACCATGGAGGACTCTTGGAATTTTTGGTTAAGTTTTTGGTTATGATATTTTGGTATGACAAATGATCCTTGTTTAAAATATGAATGTGATTATGTCATAGTTCTCTCTTGTTCATGTGTTAGAGTGTTGTGATGATGCAAGTTCTATGTTTATTTGGTACATATGATCTTATTTTGAGGAGATGTACATCATAATGTTATGGAGATTTCATGATTCTATAACGATCATGTAGTTAGATCTTTGGTTGTGATTTGGGATAATCTGATTATTCAGTGGTGTGATAATATTTCTTGTGAGCTTCTAGATATTATAGTGTTGTATTGGAGTTTAGTCGGCATGAGATAATTTTTTTGTATAACTATTTTAGATTTGGGTGAGGATAGGAGATCTCTTGTTCTTGGAGATCATGTGTTGATATGATTACTCTTTGATGAGGCTTTAATAGGAATTCCAAGGATCCTACATCTAGGTTGGACATGAGTTCAAAATGGGTCGATAGAGGATATTGTTCTTTAAGTGATTCGTGATGGATTTTTTATTCTATAGGAGCATTCGCATTCCCTATTCTTGGTCGTTTTGGTGGTAAATCGTTTAAAAATTATTTCCCACCTTTTTTAAAATGCATTTTTTCATGCTTTATTTTATCATGTGAACGAGTCTTGATCTATGGTTGGTTCTAAAGGGCTTATTTCCAGGATTGTTTGGCATGAGTTTTTTTCCTTTTTCTTCTCATGGAATGATTTTTTGTCTTGTTTGAGGAAATTAGAGGATGGTTTTGGGTTATATTCCCTTATTTTTGGGAATATATTATTTTGTTTGACCTTTCTTTGGTTTGAGATGCTTACATTTTAGTTATGGTTAGATGTGGATATTATATTTCTCTTTGGGTTTAATTAAGGAGGTCATATTTTTCATACCTTAATCACTTAGAGGTGTTTGTATAGGGACATATTGTTAGAAATATTATCATTGATGTCAAAGGTGTATAGCAGGGATAACTTTAAGAAACCCCCCCCCTCAACAAAGGTGTAAAATCCTGGCGAATCTTTCCTTTTATTTGAAAAATATATTAATTTTCCTTGGCGAATCTTATGCACATTATTCAAAAATTTGTAAAATCTTGGCGAATCTTAATGGATAATTGGTAAAAAAAAAAATTGCATTGGCAAATCCTAGTGAATAATCACTAAAATAGTTCATTAAAATGGCGAATCTCTCCTTTAAAAATTTGCATACTTGGTCGGTGCAGTTCCCCCATGTTTTTTTTTTTTTTTTAATATTGAAGTAGGGGCCCGGGGGTGACAGCCACCGGCAAGGTCAAGGGGCAGCGCCCTTTGTGGGGGGTCGAGGGGTCAACGCCCCCTCATGGGGTCCGGGGACAACAGCCCCGGCGCCGCAATACAGGCAGGGTCGAGGGGCAGAGCCCCTCGCCACCAAGCATAAATTCACTATTGAAAATGCATTGGAGCACACACGGATCAAGTGATTTTAAAAAATCTCTCTTGAAAATCGGACGACTGCATGTTCATTCCGTGAGCGAATATCGGCATGAGTGAACATCATCATTGGGACACTTAGGGATGTCCTGTCGATACAACGATACAGAGCTTTGATCGGATGTCTTTTCGGGAGCTTCGCTTGAATATTGTACATTCCCTTCATGATTCTTCGGAATTACACAAGTGGTGTACCTGTGCCTTGGTGGACCCCAGGTGGAGTATGGAAGCCTTATCGGTGTGAGTTAACATCATCGGTGGGACAGTTAGGGATGTCTTGCCGATACAACGATTTAATATGCAC
The DNA here is from genome assembly GCA_007115665.2 of Sequoiadendron giganteum. Classification (NCBI taxonomy): domain Eukaryota; kingdom Viridiplantae; phylum Streptophyta; class Pinopsida; order Cupressales; family Cupressaceae; genus Sequoiadendron; species Sequoiadendron giganteum. The sequence continues at coordinate 87,660,482 of CM021103.1, read as the reverse complement.
TTAGTGAATTTCATGACTTAGTGAATTATGTGACTTTATATGCACGTGCCTTATAAAAAGTTTGTTGAGTCCTGAAATTTGTTCTGGGCCACATGATCAAAACTAATTGTGTGGCCCAAAAAACATTTCGAGCCTCAACAACCTTTTTAAAAGGCACGTGCAAATAAAGTCACGGAATTCACTTTCAACCATTTGATTAAAAAGCTAATCAATGACAATAAATAATAAAACTATTAAAGGCTAAAATATCCCTAAAATAAAATGGTAAATTATTATTAGTGGCGAATATACCATAAAAATTCATTGTAAGAATATAAAATTGCTGGCGAATATAAGTAATATTTGTAATTATAGTATAAACTACCGGCGAATCAGATCCAACGATGTGTCGTTTAAAAAATAATATATTGGCGAATTAATTGAGATAAAAAAAAAATTTGTAAAAACCTGGCGATTTGGCATCCTTTCTAGCCTGTATTATTCGCCATTTTTGGAGGTCCCGATTTCAAATAATCGCCAATTGGCGAAGATTCGCCACTAAAGTTATCCCTGGTGTATAGAAAAAATTGTTAGAATTATTATCATCGATGTCAAGGAAGACTTTTATGAAAAAATTTATTGATTAAAGATAATGAATAATGGGAGTTTAATTTGATTTATTTATGTCTAACCTCCATCTAATGATGGTAACACTAGATTTAAAAGGAAGAAACAAAAATAGAATATTAATTAAAGGGGTCGACCCCTCAAGTAAGTGTTATCTCCCATGGATGGTCAACCTCACATTAAACTAATATTTATCAAAGATGTTCAACCTACTTTGAAAGGTGAAATTAAATATTTAAATAAATTTTATGTCAAATATTGGTTGACCTACTTTTGGTAAAGTGCATGATTTGGATATAAATATTTTTAGGAAAAATTGATTGCAGAACAAATTTTTCTAATGCCAAAACTCAGAGGAGAATAGAGATATGCCTTTTAAAGTTTACAATTACAGTTCATTAAGATGCACATGAAAGAAATAACAAAACAGAGAAATAACTTAAACACAATTGACACTAGATTTACGTGGGAAAACCCTTACGGGAGAAAAACCTACCACACCAAAGAAGATCACTTGTATTACAGTAAGTGAATTTACATACAAATTCCAGACTCTCCTTTCACGTGTCAATTTTACAGCACCAATATTTCTCAGATCAACTGCACACAAAATAACATTGTTACAATGCTCTCATACCAACATACAATGATACTCGCAAAACAAACCATCTGATCAACTAACCATTGAACCCTTACATAGTTCATGTATGTTGCAATGTATAGCAACAGCCATGTTTGATTCATTTTTTGTGCGTTCGATTCAATTCAACTTCCTCTGCTGAACAAACCGTCGAACTTCCCAATCATCCCAATGGCCACCTTCCAAGTTAGCAAACAACCTCCACTGATCGGCATACACCTCAACAGTCAACAAATATGTGCGTCTGTTCTTTATACCATGCTACCGCTTCGCATTCCATAAGCTCTCGCGGTGTGGCAGTTTACCTTGTTACCACTTGACAGGCCGAAGACACCCGCAATGTAGCAGTCTACTGCAATACCACTAGACAATTAGAAGACACTCACGGTGTAGCAGTGTCTACTGCTCTACCATTCAACAGCCAAGGTGTTTTTACAGTATGGTGGTGTCCACCTCTCTACTACTCCATCATTCCAAGTCACCAGCGATATGGCAGTAAACTACCAAACAGACTGCAAAGGTTCACCGCACAACCACTTCTTAACCGACGGTCACCTTCGGTATGGCAGTAACCACGCCACCGCAGCCCAAGCTAGAGCTTCCACGGTATGGCGGTAACCGCTCTACCATGCCATATGTTGAACACCTTCACGGTATGTCGTTTCCACCACTTTACTGCTATGACCGATGAGAGGCTCCACAGTATGGCGGTAACCGTGCTACTGTGCCTCAGTAAAAGGTCACCTGTAGTACGATGGTAAAAGACTTAAATGAAATATTTAAAAAAAAATTTTGCTTGGTGACAATATCAGGGCTTCAGTTAGTGAGTTTGAGGCACGTATTCTCAACAATCTCCCACTTGATGAAGAACTCACTGAACCCTTTTCAATGCCTGAATTCATTAAATATTCTAGACCCCAAGGCCCATGGAACTTGCACACCATCTGAACTTTTTTGTGCTCACTGGCTTTTTCAATGCATCAGCAACATTCTTTAGAGTATCAACCTTATCTAAACTGACCTTTCCATCCTCCACAACATCTTGAACAAAATGATACTGCACATCAATATGTTTCATCCTAGCATGGAAAGTTGGATATTTCCCCAGACAAATGGCACTCTGACTATCACAATAAATAATAATCTACCCTGCATCAAAACCAATATCAGAACATAATCTTCTAGGCCAAATGGCTTCCTTACAGGCGTGAGTTACTACCATGTACTCATCCTCTGTAGTAGATAAAGCGACTACAGGCTATCGCTTGCTCATCCAACTAACTGCACCACCATTCATCATGAAACAGTATCCATTGGTGGATCTTCTGTTGTCAATGTCCCCTACCCAATCAGAATCCACATATCCATGAATGTTGAGAGTCCTCTTTGATCCAACCAAATTTCCATGGTAACACAGATCATATTCTGAAGTGCCCCTCAGATATCTAAACACTCTTTTCACAGCATCCCAATGTGTCCTTCCTGGATTCTCCATAAACCGGCTAAGAACTCGCACTACTTGGGAAATGTTTGGCCTTGTATAGACCATTGCATCCATTAAACTTCCAACTACACTAGTATATAGCACTTTGGTCATGTCCTCTATCTCAGTAGGATATTTTGGACAATCTTCAACAAATAGCTTCGATCCCTACAAAACTGGAACAACTAGCTGCTTGCAATCATTCATACCAAATCTCTCCAAAACAATGTTAATATACTTACTCTAGCTAAGCCAAAGTTTTATGTTTTTTCTGTCCCTGGTTATTTCCATCCCCAGAATGTACCTTGTTGCACCAAGATCTTTAATTTCGAACTTTGCAAACAACAAAGACTTTAGATCAGAAATCATTAACTTACTATTTCCTATGAACAACATATCATCAACATAAAGGGCAATAATAAGAACCCGATCATTTTTAGTCTTGTAGTATACACAATGATCTGATTTTGATCTTACAAATCCCAATGACAAAATAAATGTGTCAAATTTTTGGTACCACATTCTAGGTGATTGTTTCAAACCATACAGAGATTTTTTCAACTTGCAAACCAGATTTTATTTACCTTTTCTCACAAAGCGCTTAGGTTGGGACATATAAATTTCTTCTTCAAGATCACCATGAAGAAACATTGTCTTCACATCCATCTGCTCAATCTCCAAATCATATGTTGTTGCAAGTGACAAAATAAATCTGATAGATGTCAGCTTTGCTACTGGAGAAAAAATTTCCCCATAATCAATTCCCTCTACTTGAGAATAACCTTTCGCAACCAACCTCGCTTTATGCTTTTCAACACAACCATCTAGACCAATTTTCTTTTTAAACACCCATTTGTAGCCCATAGGTTTTCTACCTTCAGGCAATGGAACCAGATCCCAAGTATCATTTTTTCTTAATGATGCCATTTCTTCATTCATGGCTTCCAACCAAGAATCTGAATCAGAAATTTTAGTTTCCTCTTTTACAGTCCTAGGCTCATCCGTGTTAGTAATCAAAGCATACGCACAACTAGAATATAACATGGAGAATCCATACCTATCTGGTTGTTTCTTCTCACGTATAGACCTCCTCACAGGCTAAGGTTGAGGTTGTGGTTCTTCTTCTTGTTCAAAACTCTCAGAGCTGCTTGAACTCTCATTAGTTTTAGGTACACTTTCAATGTGTTGCTCCTCTTTTTCAAGAGTTAGAGGTATCTCAACAACATCATTCTTTTCTTCTTTTTCTTTCATCTCTAACTGCAAATCCACTTAAGAAGGTTTCAGTTCTCGAAAGATTACACTTCTATTGTATAATACCTTCTTATTCATAGGATTCCAAAGCTTGTATCCTTTCACACCAAGTCCATACCCAATTAAGATGCAATTTTCAGCTTTGTTGTCCAATTTAGATCTCTTCACATCTGGCACATAAACATATGCTTCACAGCCAAAGACACGAATATGTCTGAGAGAGGGCTTCTTACCAGACCAAGCTTCCATAGGTGTTTTATCAACAAGTGTTGATGAAGGTGATCGGTTCAACAAGTAACATGTAGCCACAGCCTCAGCCCATAACTTCTGCTCCAGACCAGCATTGTTCAACATACTTCTTGCCTTCTCCATCAGCATCATGTTCAACCTTTTAGCAACTCCATTTTCTTGTGGAGCGTAAGGTGTAGTTTTATGCCTCTTAATCCCATGGTCTTTGCAATACCTTTTGAACTCATCAAAACAAAACTCACCACCATTGTCAGTCCTTAGACACTTTATTTTCCTTCCAGTCTAATTTTCCACAAGGTTTTTAAATTCCTTAAAATGACTAAACACTTCTAATTTACTTTTTTTAAAGTACACAAATTCCCTTCTCGAATAATCATCAATAAAAGAAACATAGTACTTAGACTTCGATAACGAAGGAAAATCCACTGGACCACACACATCAGAATGAATATAATCCAGAACACCAGAAGATTTGTGAGGACTAGAGTAAAATGAAACATGGTGTTGTTTTCCATATATACAATGTTCACAGAATTCAAATTCAAGGTTATAATCATAAAGCCCCTCAGCTAGGATTTTATTTTTCAAGGCTTTCAAACCTTTTTCACAAATGCAACCGAGCCTTTGATGCCAGAGCATAGTCTTTTCTGCTGGAAGTTTAACTTCCAAGGAATTTTCCCCAATAGGAACATTGCCATTCTTCTCTTTATCAACAACCTTCTTTGACTTTGTAGAGACACTATTGCATTGACCAACCAATGTACCCAACTTGAACAGAGTACCAATCTGGGCACCCCTAGCTAGCACCATCGAGCCTCTAGTCATTTTACAGCCATTAGCAGAGATTGGTACTTTCACTCCAACATCATTCAGCTTGCTTACAGAAAGTAAATTTTGAGCCAAACCTGGTATATGCATTACGCCATCAATTCCCTTAATTCTCCAATCAAGAAACTGAATTTTGACTCTTCCATGGCCAACTATCTCCAGAGATGAATCGCTTGCCAGATACACCTTTCCACCATCGCATTCTTCACACTTTGAAAACCAGTCTCTATGAGATGTCATGTGGAATGATTCTCTAGAATCAACCAGCTAGACATCATCTGATGCTTGAGTTTCCAAGGCTGCAATAAAGGCATCTGCATCGCTCTGAGAAGAATCATTGTCGGAAGAATTCCTCTTCCACTTATTTTTCTCCTCTTTGCAATCCTTTTGGACATGAACAGGCTACCCACAATTCCAGCATTTCACCTTGGACTTCTTTCCAAGAGACTTCGATCTCCCTACTGATTTTGATTTGGACTTGTTGTCCTTCTTCTTGCCTTTTTCTTTCGATCGACCTCGAACAGCCAGAGCCTCCTTCACCATCTCAAAGGATTCCTTCACATCTCTTCTGATAACAAAGAAGCAACCACATCTTCCATCTTGAAAGTGGTTTTCATGCTCCCAATCGACATCACCAAGTGATCCCATGCATCCAGCAAAGAACACAACAAGAGCATACAGCGATCTTCTTCATCAATCTTCACACCTACAGATGTTAACTGAGCAATCAACATATTAAAGGTATTCAAATGATCAGCAACAGATGTTCCTCCCTCCATTTTCAAAGAGTATACATTCTTCCTCAAGAACAACTTATTCACCAAGGACTTTCCCTAATAAATATCTCCCAGTCTTTTCCATAAAGAAGATGTAGTCTTCTCTTCATGAATATTCAGAAGAACTGAATCTGCCAAATAGAGTCTTATCAACCCTTTTTCTTTTCGATCTGCTAGTTCCCAATATTCTTGCTTCATGCTTGTAGGTTTCGTTCCAGACATAGCAACCCAAAGCTCACGATCAACTAACAGATCTTCCATTTTGAGTTTCCACAACTCAAAATTGATGGCATTGAATTTCTCAATTTCAATCCTTCCAGACGTACTTGTCGTTGCCATCTCAACCTATAATTAGACAAATTCAAGACCTCTACAAAACTCCCACTAAACAAAAATTGACACAAAAAACCAACCTACCCACAAGGATAACACAACTAGCTAGGCTCTGATACCACTTGTTAAGAAAAATTTGATTGCGAAACAAATTTTCCTAATGCCAAAACTCAGAGGAGAATAGAGATATGCCTTTTAAAGTTTACAATTACAATTCATTAAGATGCACATGAAAGAAATAACAAAATAGAGAAATAACTCAAACACAATTGACACCAAATTTACATGGGAAAACCCTTACGGGAGAAAAACCCACCACACCAAAGAAGATCACTTGTATTGCAGTGAATGAATTTACATACAAATTCCAGACTCTCCTTTCATGTGTCAATTTTACAGCACCAATATTGCTCATATCAGCCTCACACAGAATAACACTGTTACAATGCTCTTATACCAACATACAATGATACTCACAAAACAGACCATCTAATCAAATAACCATCGAACCCTTACACAGTTCCTGTACATTGCAATGTATAGCAACAACCATGTCCGATTCAATTTTTGTACATTCGATTCAGTTCAACTTCCTCTATTGAACAAACTGTTGAACTTCCCAGACATCCCAACGGCCACCTTCCAAGTCAACAAACAACCTCCACTGATCAGAATACACCTCATAAATCAACAAATTTTCACGTTTGTTCTTTATACCGCACTACCACTTCGCATTCCACAAGCTCTTGCAGTGTGGCGGTTTACCTCATTACCACTTGATAGGCCGAAGACACCCGCGGTGTAGCAGTCTATCGCAATACCGCTAGATAGTTAGAAGGCACTCGCGGTGTGGCGGTGTCTACCGCTCTACCGTTTGACAGCCAAGGTCTTGTCATGGTATGGCAATGTCCACCACTCTACCACTCCATCATTCCAAGTCACCAGTAGTATGGTGATAAACTGCCAAACAGACTGCAAAGGTTCACCACACAACCACTTCTTAACCGATGATCACCTATCATATGGTGGTAACCATGCCACCGCAGCCCAAGCTAAGAGCTTTTGCAGTATGGTGGTAATTGCTCTACCATGCCATATGTTGAACACCTTCGCGGTATGGCGGTTCCACCGTTGCGATCGATGAGAGGCTTCATAGTATGGCGGTAACCATGCTACTGCACCTCAGTAAAAGGCCACCTGCAGTATAGTGGTAAAAGACTTAAATAGAATATTTAAGAACTTTGTTGCTCGGTGACAATATCAAGGCTTTAGCCAGTGATTTTGAGGCACGTATTCTCAACAAATACAAGTTATTTTGGAGGGTAGAAATAAATTTTTTTAATGCAAAATCATTCACTTTGAGAGTAGAAATTACGAGAAGAAAAGAATATTTAAGAAGAGGGGACAATTTTTGAGGAGATTAATTTGCCATACTTTTAAGGGTATTTATAGCAAACTTTTAGAGGTGATTTACAGAAAAATCATAGTAGACCTAAGAGCAAATTTATAGGAGACCTAAGTATAGATCTAAAGTAGTTAAAAATAAAATTGTTAGATTTTTCTTGTGGAGGTTGGAGCCTCTTATTTGAGGAGATCAAGAGGTTGGAGCCTCTTATTGGAAGAGATTAGAGTCTCTTTCTGAGTTGGTGCTCAATGGTGGGGATTGGAGTCTCCAATGGGTTGATGCCTACAAATTTTGCAAGAATGTTTATACAAGCAATATTTTTCTATGGTTTTCTCTTGTAAGGGTTTCCACATAAAATCATGTGTCTCTTATATATATGTTCTTGATTTCTATATCTTACATATATGGTATTGCTATGGATAATTGAGCTTTGAAGTAATATCACTATGTTTGATTAATTTGAAGTAAATTTTTGACTTATACAGATTCCCACCACCTATCAATATAAGTGTGTGTTTCATCAATTGCTATCAAAGTCAATTCCTTTGTATTTTTCCTAACTGCTTGAATGTAGATCTTGGAAACACACATGGCAGAAGGATTTGGATTTCCCTCAAATAGGGCATCATTATTTGATGGATCAAATTAAGCTTTTTTGGACCATAAGGATGGAGAGTTACTTGAACATCCTAGCATACCACATTTGGCAATCTATCAAAGTTGGATATGCTCCCCCTACAACCCCATTAATGGATCAATCTGAAAAGAAAGCAAGTGAGAACGATACAAAAGCTAAAAATGTAGTTTGTGTGCTTTTGTTGAATCAAAATTTGTAAAGGTTATGCATTGTAAATCTATTAAATATATGTGTGATAAGTTGGAAATAATATATGAGGGAGATGAAAAAGTGAAGAAGGCCAAGAATAAAACCCACAAAAAATAATTTGAGAGTTTAAAAATGAAGGACAAAGAGGATATCATTGCCTACTTCCTTCACGTGGATGAAATCGTCAACACTATTTGTGGACTTGGAGAAAAGGTTGAGGAGGCAACAATTGTGAAAATGGTTTTGAGATCTCTTCCAATGATATTTGATGCAAAAAAAAAAATCATTGAGGAAATGAAGGATCTAGACACTTTGAGGATAGATGAGTTGCATGGAATCCTCATGGCATATGAAATAAGGATAGACAAGGAGAAGTTGTCAAAATGAGAAGTTGCTTTCAAAACATCCAAGAAGATAAGTAATAAAGGATACATGTCAAGTGAAAGATAAAAATGATGAAGAAGAAGCACCCTTTGTAAGGAAGAACAAGAAAGGATTCAGAAAACATAAAGGTAAGTATACTCATAAATGTTTTGATTATGATAGAATAGGTCATTTTGCCTCTAAATGTCCACAGTCTTAAAGTGAAAGTAGTGAAGAGGAAGAATAATACTACAAAAGGGAAGGAAGGAAATATCACCATAACAAGAAAAGGATCCCATGAGGAAAGCATGAAAAGAAAAAATTTTGAAGGAATAAAAAAATTATGTACATCCAAGAAGAAAGTAGCTCATCCAAAGAAAGCACTAGAAGCCTCTCTAATTGGGATAGAGAAGAGATACTCCTTATGTAAATGGAGGTAAAGGAGGATGAAGACACAAGAAAAGAAGAAATATATTCAAAAGTAGAACATACTAAAGATAATAAATAAGATGATCTCAAAAAGGAACTCAAATTTTCCTATAATAAGATCAAGAATCTCAAGAAAAGGAATTCAAGACTAAGGTTACAAATTCAATAAGATAGCGCAACTAAAGTAAAATTATCCCAAAGATTTGTAGAATTAGAAAATTTAATCATAGATCTAAATGTTTAAATTAAAGAAGAAAGATGAATTGAATAGGTGCTAAGAGATCAATTGAAGGAAAAAGAATTGGAGTGTGAGAAGTTAGAGATTAAAGTTGTTTCCCTAAGGAAGGAGTTGGAAAAACTAAATCAAAGCATGAAGTTCAAAAAGAGCTCCAAAATTTTGGAGGATATTATCAACTCCCAAAGATCACCCTTCTTCAAGAACAGTCTTGGATATGAGAAAAAATAAAAGACCACCAAGGAAGAGTCAAGTTCTAAGGCTACAAAGTTACCAAAGAAAATAAATGAAGAAATTCCTAAAGGATATGTCAATGTGATCAAGGACTTCATCATTAGTAGCACCAAGGAGGGAAGTAATAACCCACAAAAGAACAACATTCCTCACAAGGATAACCACAAAATATTCAAAAGACCATTATCTTCAAGACAAGATCTAATGACTAGATTCAATCACTCTTTCTATGGGTATTTCTCTTCATGCAATCATTTTGGTCATAAAGCAGTAAATTATAGAATATGTGCAAGGAATTGTTTTGGGTTATCAAATAGGGACTACAACTCATGTTTTCCTTTAGTGTATTACAATGTTATATGTTACAATGCAACAATTATGGTCACATTACACGCTTTTGTAGAAGTGGTTTTTTGAAACCACCTAGATTGAACAAAAAGGAGGACATCATAGCTAAACAAAAGGGAGAACCTAAAAAATTTTGGAAGAGAAAACAAGAGAAAGAAAAATAAAATTCATGCTTGTTCTCCATGCACAAGAAGCATCACTAAGTTTTTAAGAAGAATCATGATTTAGGGGAGATTACTATTGCATCATGTTTTAGCCCCATAAAGAAGAAAGGTATTTTTTTGTCATTGTTGTCAAAGAGGGATAAATAGAGAAAGGGGTAGTTAATCAATGCAATATCCTTCAGCTCCGAAGAAAAGAAAATTCAAAGATAGATTATCCAATACATATTCTATATAAAGGTAATAAAGCGTCTTGATGCTATTGATGTCAATGGAGGAAAGATGCATAAAGGGGGAAAGTTACAATAAGGAAGAGTTATAAGAAAGGAAGAATTATTCCATTAATGTCAAAAGTAAATACTACAGTAAGAGATATTCATAGTCAAGGGGAGCATCACAAAAAGGAGTATTTTATTTTGAAGGATAAAATTATGTTACATTCCTTTTTTATTGATTTCAAAGGGGGGGAGATAAAGGGGGGGCAGTGAAAAAGGAGAGGATTATGTTTGTGTTGACATCAATGACAAAGGGGGAGATTGTTAGAAATATTGTAATTAATATCAAAGGTGTATAGACAAAATTGTTAGAATTATTATCATTGATGTCAAAGGAAGACTTTTGTGATGAAAATTTCATTAATTGAAGACAAAGGAATAATAAGACTTTGATTTAATTTATTTATGGCCGACCTTCATATATAAGGAAGAAATTAAAATAGAATATTAATTAAAGGGGTTGACCCCTTAAGGAAGTGCTATCTCCCATGGATGGCCAGCCTCACATTAATTAATATTATCAAAGATGGTTGACCTACTTTGAAAGGTGAAATTAAATATTTAAAATAAATTTTATGGAAAATCTTGGCCAACCTACTTTTGGTAAGGCGTGTGATTTGGATATAAATACAAGTTATTTTGGAGGTTAGAAAGCAAGTTGTTCAATGCAAAATTATTCCCTTTAAGAGTAAAAATTAGGAGAAGAAAAGCATATTTAAGAAGAGTAGAATTTCGAGGAGATTTATGGAAAAAATTTAAGGAGATTTATACCAAGCTTTTGGAGGTGATTTATAGTAGAATTGGAGCAGACCTAAGAGAATATTTATAGCAAACCTAAGTGCAGATCTGAAGCAGTTGCAAATAAAACTGTTATTTTTTTCTTGTGGAGGTTGGATCCTCCTATTTGAGGAGATCAAGAGGTTGGAAAATCTTATTGGAATAGTTGGAGTCTCTTGTTTAATTGGTGCTCAATGGTGGGGATTGGAGTCTCCAGTGGGTTGGTATCTACAAATTTTTCAATCTAATATTTATACAAGCGATATTTTACCATGGTTTTTTCTCATAATGGTTTCCACATAAAATCATGTGTTTCTTATTTGTGTTCTTAATTTCTATATCTTGCATATGTGGTATTGATATAGATAAATGAGGTTTGAATTAATAAATCTATGTTTGATTAAGTTGAGGTAAATTTTTGAATTTAATCAATTCACCCCCCTCTCAATATAAGTGTGCATTTCATTATATATGACATAGTTTTGATTTCATATTCTCTCAATAGTATTGTGTTTATTCATGGATGTTCATGTTCACATGACATGGGATTTGAGGTTTGTGTTGAGATAGTATGATCACTTTGTGATAGTTTGTTTTTATTTGACATGGAGGAGCTTTCATCTCTTTCATTTATTGTGGAGAGCTTGGGAGACTTATGAAGACTATTTGTGAGAATTGTATTGTGATATTTTTTGTAGTTTTTGCATATATTTGTGGATGTTCCTTGGTAATACAATATATAGATTACACATTTTATGTGAGTTCTATTCATGGATACTTGAATTTCTTGATGATTTTTAGATTTGACATAATCTATGTAGTGGGAGTTCCAACATAGTGGACTTGTACTTGTGGATTGGATTGGATATGTTGATGGCATGAGCTTTACCTATTATTATGAGTATACCTTGGTCTTGAGGTATTGTTAGTTGGTTGTGTTAACAACTAGTTATGGTTTTTATTTTGGACTGTGGTGATTATTTATTGATAGCTACTGAGGAATATTTTTTATCAATGGATTTAGTATTTTTGTTTAGATATTAGTTTGATGAAGGATATATTATATTTGATAGTTTCATTTATTGGATGGGATCTTATATTTTTTGCATTGGAATAATGGAGGATGATAGGATCATGTTTGATATGGGGACCACCTTGGTTATTGTTGTAGGTATCCTAATAGAGCACATGGATGTATTGATTGTAGATTTTGGCTATAGGGATGATTCCCTTGATATTTGAATTTAATCTTACCCCATGTGTAATGTATACAACAAGTGGGAGAATGTTGGGAAAATTTGTGTTGTTCATCTTGTATAATGTTATAACATAAAAAATAATATTATTTGTAGTGCACCTAGGGGATCTAGAGATGCATGGACCACATAGGTTAGGTATTCTTGGGGAACTTTCTATGTTTTATATAAAATTAGATAAACATTTAATGTGGGTAAGTACATTGGAAAATATTTAATATTGGGAAAACTTAGTACCAAAAATTAAGTGAGGGGAGAAATAGTTTTGTAATCTTATGGTATTATTCACATGGTTAATGTAATACCACTTAGTGATTTTGTGTAAGTCTATTTCTATAAAAACATGCACATGAGTAGTCGTTGAGGTTCTTTATTTTGGTGAAACATAGCTTGAGAATTTCTTGTAAGTTGCACATGTGAGGAGAGGAAGAACGGATTAGGATATGTTGTTATATGATTCTCATTTACTGTTCACATGAAGTTCATGTAGATATCCTGACGTTTCAAAGGTATTCACAGAGACTCTCAATAAATCTTTTTTCATGTGATAATATGTTGAGTGGATATTTTTGATGTTATATTTTTCCATCTTGAGGGTTTTCCTAGGGTACATCTTGTGTCATCTTGATGGTACATGTTTGTTGGGTAGAGGCAAATGGACAAAAGGAGTGATAAATTGACAAGTGCTACAACTTACCACTTAGATATGTTTTCCTTGATGGACTAAAGTTATTGTACTCATCTCATACAAGGAGAGTTGGATGCTTGATTGAAGTTCATGCAAGTGTTAGTAGTCACAAAATAAATGAAAATAAAACATGAGAAAACTCACATATAAACCCGATGCATTGCTTACATGAATTTTGATTGATAATAAGTGATGTAAAATCTATTAATTATGCTCTTGACTTATTTTTAGGATGCTTAATTATGATTCTAAAATGTTAGGATTTCAAATGGTGAAAAAGACTTGTATTTACATGCAATAATTCATTTTCTCATAAATTTAATTATCAAAAGTTGATAGATGAATTTAAAATTATAGATTAATTGTTTGAACAAATTTTTACTTTATAATACTTGATAATTGTTTGACCAAATTTCTATTTTATAATACTTGATAATTGTTGTCTTAATGATTGCAAATATAATAATTACTTGTTTTTTAATGCTCGCATCCAAAATGCATGGAATTTTTTGATTGAACACTAAAATACCAAATGCATTCATTAAGTTTGGCATAATGCCTACATACCAACTACATGACATAAGTTTGACAATATAGCTACATTAGTGAATGTATGCATTATATTTCATAAAGTGTTTGAATTACCAAATATGCATTATATATTTAATAAAATTCTAGTGTAAAATGTAGCTTAAGAGAGAGGTCTAGAATATAAGGTTTGATTCATCTTATGACTTTAGTTTAATCAAGAATTATAGTCTCCCCAATACATGGTAAGAATGAGTGATTTTGTAGGTATGTTAACTTGAAAGTTCATGTATGTATAGTCTTTATTGTACACAATGACTATATGAGTTACTTTTCTTATGAAACCATAACTAAATGGATTGAATGATCATGGGGATTATTTATTTTATATGTTTCTATTGGTATGTATATGTGATTGAGTGGAAGCCAAGAAAAATGTGGGTTTAATGTGTTATTTGTGTGTTGCTAATTTGAATCCTAAAACCTATAAGACCATGTGTATGTTGAAAACAAGGTGAAACAAAGTTGCAATATTAATTTATGTATTTGAATTCAAATACGAAAATAAGATTATCAAATGAAATTATATGTATGTGATTGCACATTAATCACAATAAAACAAATCAGCAAACAAAATGTGACACCAGATCTATGTGGAGAAACTATTTCGAGAAAAAAATCCACATGAAAAAAGAGGGTGAGTAAATTATGAATCTTCACAAGAGAGATACACCATAATACACTTCACTTCTAATCTTTGATCAGCATGAGTTCTTTCATACACCTACAAATAACTCAATATGAAATTATCATCCAATGGCTCAAATATATAGAACTTGTAGGAGGTAAAACCACAATGGTAAACCAAAACAAGAGGTACCAAAACCACTTCCAAAAACCCACACACCATTCTTGGAAGACCAAGAGTCATGATAAATATTAAATAAAATGCACAAGGCTCCAACATGAGCACCTAGGCCATAACATTTCAAATTATATCTTTCAAGATGCTCCAATGACTTTTCAGCTTCTTGATGGAACACCAATGGACACCTATTTCCCTCCAAACTTGGGTGCCCCATTCAAGGCCATTCACATTCCCCATTTGGATGCTTAGGAGAGAAAAATTATCCATAATGATGTGTAACCTCCATCGACATTAAATCCTCTCTTGAAAATATAATTACAATATGTCAATATTTAATAAATTTCTCTCATGTCCCTTTGAACACATTCCAAGAAACATGGATATCTATGAATGACATAGGTTTGCAAGGATAATGTCACCTAACTTAATATTCTCCTACTTGAAATTATACATTACAATCACATCCAAGAGATGCAAATAAATCAAGTACATTGATAAAGGCCCAAGGCCTTCCTACACCAAGAGACCTTATTCGTGGTCACTGACTTTGTAAGAGAATCTGCAACATTATCCAAAGTGTCAACCTTATCAATCAAGACCTTACCATTCTCAACCATTTCTCACACAAAGTGATATTGAACATCAACATGCTTACAACAAGCATGATATAAGATTTTTGGCCAAAAAAATAGCACTCTAACTATCACCTCTAATCCTCAGTGTCCTACAATCAAAACCAATGGCATTACCAAGTCTCTGTAACCATACTACCTCATTTGAGCCATGTGGAGAAGACATATACTTTGATTTAGTGGTGGAAAATCCAAATATAGGTTTCCTCTTACTCATCCAACTCATTGCACCTCCAAACAAAGTAAATGCATAGCCGCTAGTGGACCTTCGACTATCCAATTCACTTGCCCAATCTACATCAGCAAACCCATGTATGTCCAATGGCTTGAACACATCATCAATACCATGATAAACCCAACAGTAATCTAAAGTACCATGATAAACCAAATAGTAATCAAAAGTACCACGCAAATATCTAAACACCCTCTTAACAAAAGTTCAATGCTCTCTACCAAGGTTAGACATAAACCTACTTAGAACTCCTAATGTTTGGGCTATATTTGGTCTAATGTAGACCATTACATACATTAAACTACCAACCACACTATCATAAGGAACCTTAGAAATATCCTCAAAATCATCATTAGAATTAGGACACATAACTAAGCTCAACTAGTACCAAGCGAAAATGGAATAGTAGTTGGCTTATAGTCATGCATATTAGACCTTTACAAAATGGTATCAACATACTTACTCTGACTTAACCAAATATTTCTATGACCCTAATCTCTACTCATCTCTATACCAAGAATATATTTTGCATCCCACAAGTACTTCATATCAAATGTGTCAAAAATTTATCTTGATCTCTCTAATCATAACCTCACTATTACCAATGAACAACATATCATCAACATGCAAGACAATAATTAGAATTTGATCATCAATATTCTTAATATAATCACAATGATCCTCCTCGCTCTTAAGAAAATCCAACTTCAATGCAAAAGCATCAAACTTCTAATACCACATCCTGGGCGATTGTTTCAAACCATACAAAGATATCCTAAACCTGCAAATCGATTGATCATTTCTTTGCACAACAAAACTATCAAGTTATCACATAAATTTCCTCATCAAGATCCCCATGCAAAAAACAGTTTTATCATTCATTTTATTTATCTCAAAATCACAAGTAGCGACAATAGATAATAGGAATTTAATAGAAGTCAATTTAGCAACAAGAGAGAAAAATTCACCAAAATCAACTCCCTCTCTCTGGGAATAGCCCTTAGCCACCAATATGGCTTTGTACCACTCTAACCAACCATATGTATTAAATTTATTTTTAAATACCCACTTGCAACCAATGGCATTCCTTCCTTTGGGAAAACTAAAAATATTCTTGGTGTCACAACTATCCAAAGTTATCATCTCCTCCTACATGGCCTGCAACCAATACTCGCTTTCCTCTTAAGAGAGAGCCTCCCTAAAAGATCTAGGTTCATCATCAATACTCAACAAAGCAAATACACAACGGAAATTAGGTGGGCTATACCTGGCAGCTGGATTTCATTATCTCGTAGACCTCCTCAAGGTAAGAGTAATGGGCTCTACACTTTCTAATTTTGTGTGCTCATCCTGCACATCCTCTGAACCTTCTTCTTCTCCATCCTCAAATCCATATAATTGTTCTTCCACATATGCGTCTTCTTGCTTCTCAATCTTTTCCTTGAAGTGTGTTATCTTTGTCTTAGCTCTCTCCTTTAGTTTTCCTTCTCCTAAGTAAGCTCTAACTTTCCCTAAAAATCACATCTCTAAGCTCTAACTTTCCCTAAAAATAACATCTCTAAAAAAGATTATTTTATGAGTAAGAGGAGTCCAAATCTTATAACCCTTTAAATTCTCATCATAACCAACAAAGATGTAGTTTTGTACTTTTGGATCCAATTTAAATCAATTTTCTTGAGGCACATGAACAAAATCCTCACAACCAAAGACCCTTAAGTGTGAAATAAAAGGCTTTCTACCTATCTATACTTCATCAAGATTTTTATCACCAAGATTTGAGCAAGGAGATGTATTAATCAAACAAAAAACAAACCAACCACTTCTACCCAAAAGCATTTATCAAGCTTAGCACCACTCAACATACTCCTCGCTCTTTCCATTAAGGTTCGGTTTATTCTTTTAGCAACCCCATTTTGTTGGAGAGTATAAGGAGTAGTCTTTTGTCAAAGAATACCTACATGCTTACAAAACTCATCAAATTCCTTGGAACAATATTCACCCTCATTATCAAATCAACACTTTATCTTATAATCTGATTTCTTTTCAACTAAGGCCTTAAATCCCTTAAACTTGGTGAAAAAATTGGATTTGGAATGCATAAAATAAATCCAAATGTATCTTGAGACATCATTAATGAAAGAGATATAAGATCGAGATTTACCAAAGATTCAACATCCACTAGTCTACATACATCTGAACGAATGATTTTTAATGATCTTTTTGCCTTATTAGTTCCACTAAGAAATGATGATCTATTTTATTTACCAAACACACAATGTTCACAAAAATCATTTTTACAAACAGAATAATCAAAAATACCATCAACCATATTTTTATCAAATTGTCACTTTTCATCAATGTGACGCAATCTATGGTGTCACAGCATACATGCATTTTCAATGTCAGTTACATTGGAAAAGTTACAAAAAGTAGAGGTGTTTAAACTAAACAAAGTCCCTATCCAAGATCCTTTAGCCATCACCAAACTCCCTCTTACCAATCGGTGACCAGACTTATCAAATGTGGCATACTCCATAATCATTCAACTTGGACACTGAACGTAAGTTTATTCGCAAGACATGGAATATGCAAAACATCATCAAGTTTTAATTCTCCCATCATTGAAACACAACTTTTACCTTTCCATTACCAACAATCTTCTATGTTGTTATCACCAAGGAAAACATATCCCCATCATATGCTTTGTAAGTAGTAAAGCACTCCTTGTGAGGAGTCATGTGGTAGGAGCAACTTGAATCAATAAGCCAAGCATCATCATTAATAGAGTTAGTTGAAATAAACAAAGCATCAAAACCATCATCGGAGGACTTTTTTGTGGAGGAATCAACATTCTTTCTCATGTTCCTACACTCATTCACATGCCCTCTTTTTCCACAATTCCAACACTTTGCTCTTTCTAGGGGTTTTATAACATCCTTTATTAGACTTATCGCACATACAAGGCATCTTGGGAGCCAACATTCATAAACTTTATCCTCATCTCCTTTGAAAGTAGTATGGAAATCATTGTGCCCATCTTTGGCTCTACATTACCACTACCTATGGCAATAATTAGATTTTCCCAAGATTTGACCAAAGAACAAAGAAACCTGATTCATTTATCTTCATCTTCTAATTTAACATCTTTTGATGCAAGTTGTCTTATAATCAAATTAAAAGCATTTAAATGGTTTGTAATAGAGTCACCATCTTTCATTTTTAAAGAATATAATTGGCTTTTGAGATACAACTTGTTAGACAAACTTTCAGTTTGATATATCACCTATCCTTTTCCACAACTTGTATGTGATGTCTTTAGTAGAGACATTCAAAAGGACAAAATCCATAAAACACAACTCATGCCTTATTGTCTATGTTTTTCCAATCTTTATTAGACATTGCAGTGGGTTTAATTTCTTGTTAAACTAGCAACCATTGATCTCAATCTCTTAATGAGGATCCTCCATCTTTAATTTCCACATCTCATAGCTCGTTCCATTGAATTTTTCAATATCTTGACAAGAGGTAGAAGTCATGGTATACAATCCTCTTCTTGCAATATAAACAAGACAAAAGCTCCCACTGCAGCCAAAAAACCTTCAACACTTACGAGAAAGGTGTCCCCTTCTAAATAGAACCGTTAGCTCTGATACCAAATGTTGAAAACAAGGTGAAACAAAGTTGCAATATTAACTAATGTATGCTAATTCAAATCTGAAAATAAGATTATCAAATCAAGTTATATGTATGTGATTGCACATTCATCACAATAAAGAAAATAGCGAACTAAATGACACTAGATTTACATGGTGAACCCTTTCGAGAAAAAACTCCACACAAGAAAAGAAGGAAAGTATACTATTAATCTCCACAATAGAGATACACCATAATACACTTCACTATTGATCTCTATTCAACCCAGATGCTTCCATACACCTACAAATAACTCGATATGAAACTGTCATCCAATGGCTCCAATATATAGAACTTGTGGGAGGTAAAACTGCAATGGTAAACCAAAAAAAGAGGTACCAAAACCACTTGCAAAAATCCGCACCTCTTTCTTGGGAGACCAAGAGTCATGATAAAATATAAAATAAAATGCACAAAGCTCCAACATGGCACCTAGCCATAGCCTTTTCAACTTTTTCCTTTTAGGATGCTCTAATGACTTTTCAACTTCCCGATGGAACACCAATAGACACCGCTTTCCCTCCAAACTTGGGTGCCCCACTCAAGGCCATTCACATTCCCAATTTGGACACTTAGGAGAGAGAAATTATCCATAATGATATGTTACCTCCACCGACATTAAATCCTCTTGAAAATATAATTACAATATGTCAATATTTAATGAATTTCTCTCTTGTCCCCTAGAACACATTCTAGAAACATGGGGACATATGAATGACATAGGTTTGCAAGGTTAATGTCACCTAACCTAACAGAGTATATGTTAATTGATCAATATATGTGATATTGTAACAAAATCAACCAATCTAAGGTGTTTGAACCTTTAGGATAATATGTGTTAGATCAATGATCATGTAATTTCTTAGCACCAAAATGTCAAAGTTGAGATAGATACAAGAGCCAACTTTTATTGTACGGAAACCAAAGTTTATAAAGATTACAAAGTTATGGTTAGAAAACTATCGTTCTCTTAAAACATAGTTTGTCCTATTCTTATCTCGATGTATAATAAGTTTGAAATACTATGACACATTTATCAACTATGTTTAGTGATAACTTCCAAGAATGACAATAGTTAGTGTGTTATACCAACAAAGAAAATCAATCATAAGGTTAATCAAATTTCAATAGTAATATGTAAGTGGTAGATGTCAAAAAATACCTACATTTTAGGGCTTAAACAAGCTTTTTCTTTTTAACATGCAAGTGATAGATGCCATGATCTACACATCTCAAGAGTTCAATATAGCATTCATATATTAAAAAGGATGTGTGTTGCTAGTGTTGACTTGTTTAATATATGTTTCACGACGTTCCAAATGTTAAACATGTCTAGGGTGAACATGATATCATGATAGACCAAACAATACCCCTAAGCAACAATGAAAATGCCAAAAATAAGCTTAAGTAACTTCAAATCAAAACTTGAATTAGTTACCTACACAATCTAAAAATAAGATAGTAATAAAAGTTGTTGGAAGTTGAATGTAGTTTATAGGCTATTATTTTTCAAGTTTTAAAATTAAATTGGTGAAAGTTAGATATTTCAATGAGGAACTACTAGAACTCAAAAAATTATAAGAGAGAGAGAGAGAGAGAGAGTAATAATTACCTATTAAAATTATAAAGAGGCATATATTATATTTTAAAAATCATGATAGTTTTTTCTACAAGCCTTTTTATTCAATTAAATTTGGTTATAAAAAAGTCTACCAACTTGAAGTCATGGAAATTTTCAAAATTACACTAAATGAGCGATTTTGCAAGTTTTAGGACCCTCACTTGCCTATATCCAAGATAATCCAAAGACGTTTTGGAGGGAAACCACATTCATGTTGGGAATTAGTGTTCACATAAGTGTTGGGAATATCACTTCATTCCCATAGAGTATTTGTTATTTGGTTGTGATTATTTGTTTGTGAGTCGTTAAAACAACTCATATCTTTAGCAAGTTGTTATAGGTAGTCTCCTATAATATAGGATACGTACATCCTATATATATGAAAATGATGAAGAAGAAGCACATACTATCTTGTGCAATATCATTGTAGCTTTTGTATATCTCTACCCATATTTTCAATAATTCAAGCTTGAAATATTAAACCTTTTACCATCCAAATCTAAATATAAGTCTAAATATTAAAACACTTTCATCCAACAAGTGTTTTTACCATTGCCCTTGGTTGGCCCATCATGATCACACACCCTCTAGGTGCTTGATAGCAAAACCAATAGCCCTAGTTGGACTAAAACCATGACACATGTATATTATATTTATCTAGCTATAAGATAACTCTGCCTATTGGAATTGGGTCTAATATATGTGCAATCTAACTAGTTTCATGAGTAGCACATAGGTAATAAATACCATAGCTTATCCATTCTATAATTGGACTTAGCCAACTTTCACTAGTAAAGTGATAGATGTCAAAAGCTACCCTATACCAATTTGAATTGACTTTCACCAATATCATGTAGACAATAAATGTCAAGATTCACTAAAACAAAAGTTCAATAGAGTAAAACAATATTATTTATGACCCTTTGCTTTATATGTTGTTACACATATGCCTTTGCTAATGATGACAAGTAATATGTAATATTTGTCATTACAATTGTAATGAACCAAGAAAAAGATGGACATTGTGTAGTAAGAGATGTGTTAGTTTTTCTTTTTCCTATTATTTTATTATAGAAGAGCTTGTGTTGGTAAATCTAATCATGGAAAATGCATGCAATAGGTTCGCGTCCACTTCTCATTGTCAATTAGTTTCTGTGTATTTGTAGTTACATATGAGTTGGTGATGTAATTTGTAGATAATTATAGCCTAGTTAGCTTAGTTGATTGCTCGTGAGTTGGTCATTGTGTATACATAATTTGTGGATGATGATAACCTATTATTTTATTATAGAAGAGCTTGTGTTAGTAAATCTAATCATGGAAAATGCATGCAATAGGTTCATGTCCACTTCTCATTGTCAATTAGTTTCTCTGTGTATATGTAGTTACATATGAATTGGTGATGTAATTTGTAGATAATTATAGCCTAGTTAGCTTAGTTGATTGCTCGTGAGTTGGTCATTGTGTATACATAATTTGCGGATGATGATAACCTAGTAAGCTTGGGTGACTTGATTGAGTTATTTGTGTACCCTAGGTCATTGGCATGGTAATCTTCATCCTCGACAAGTCAACAAAGTCCACTTGGTTGGGATTGCTAAATATTCTTGTTCATGTGATTTGGATTATCTTGCACCCTTGCATCTAGAACTAATATTCAAACAATATGATTGAGAATCTCACAATCAAGTAATCATCCATGAATAAGATACTTTGTATCTACTTTTTCATTGTTTAAGCATATAACGCATGTTCATTAGTTTATATGTTTTATGGATGGAATATGGTGTTTTTCTCATTAACTCCAAGTTGTATATGGAAGCTATATTTCTCATAAGCTCTAAAATGATCTATCTTATGATTTTCTCTAGATGATATTACTACTTTCCTAAACCAATATGTAATGAAATTTGTAAACTTGATGTCCATTATTGATGATACATTGTTTTGTAGGTACATTTACTTGTAACATTTACTATTTTTTATTTGTATATTGATGGTGGACTTAGTATATGTGTTTATTGACAGTTCAGTAGAAAATAATTACAGATATTTGATTAAGAACATATTGGTTTTTAATCTAATTAAAAATGTTAATAGGAAAAAAAGTGTAGTAGCCAGATGGGTTAATTACACAAGCAATAAAAACATTTTGAGGCAATTGTAATTTGTAGGTCCCTTACCTTATTATATTATTAGTGTGGTAACGATTGCCTAATTGCAAGTAATTAGGCAAGTAATTTATATATATGCAGTATGACCATATAATGGGGTTCTCTTCTATGTCAATGGGAGCTCACTACTATCTATAGTTCATAGTAATAATATACGAGATGTCAATTTTCATGTTCAATTCTTTCCATAATGCTTATTAATATATTTTCATGTTCAGCTCTCTCCATGATGCTTCTTAATATATTGGCAACATTGTCCAAAACTTCAGCATTCACCCTACAAGAGTACGTCATCCAAGGCAAGCAGCATTGAGATTTCCCCTATCACAATTTATGTGGAAAATGTTTAAAAGAATAATTATTGGGATACCCGGTGATGAACAATCATTCAGCTCCAAAGCTTCTACTTTGTTCAATCTTCTACTTGAGTAAATATTGATCAACCCAATTACTAAAAGCTTGTAACGTTCTAAATTATTTTCGAACGCTCAACTAATCCATCACTTGGATCAATGTATTCAATAGCTATTGGACCAAAGCTTAAACCTCCACAACCATTTAACACATTTTGCCTACAGGGAATGCTCTATTAGAAATACTTAGTTGTTGCAAATGCTAAGAATACAGACAAGATGTGCAGCTTAGAATCTGATATTCTTTGCCCCAAAATACAAAACCTTGTTATCAAGAAGTAACTCACTTTGCCAAATTTAACAAATTTGAGATTGACTAGAAAAAATCCACTATCAAAATCTACGCTGATTTTCTTTCCATGTAAAGAGGAACATTTTACAGCAACTTTAACAACAGATAGGTTGTGCAGACAATTATGTTACATTTTCGTTTCAAATATACCATGGCTAATCTCATTAATCTGTTCCTAATATTTTCTGGTTGCTCGAAAAGAATCCACTGGAAGATTGAGTAGCTCCCTAATACCTTCACAAACCTGAAAAGAAATTTTTTTACAAGATTCAATTTTCCCTTGATTATCTCCATAGTAATTACACCCTATTAATATTGAGGATGCAAGAAATACAACTATCAATTTACAGAACAAGTTAGAAGTCTGTGCAAAGAACAAAATCAAATTACAAATAGACATGGCAGAATGATACACCAATAAGAGCTATTATTTTAATGGGAAATGAAGCACGTGTCAAGTGTATTACATCTTAAAAACATAAAATATACAGGAATAAATGTAATAGCTCATAAGAAATCAGCCATGGTTAATAATAGTAAACATAAATTGAAGCACTGCAGTTGAGATAATAATCATAAACAACTTAGTACGGTTGCTAGAAGCACTCTACATATAATATAGAGTGCTCCTAACACCCTGGACTATATTAGGACTTGGAGCAGAAACATTGAGTGGGAAAAATACAGTAGTAAGTAGGTAGGGGCAGTTCAACTCAAGGAAATATATCATTCCATAAGCCTTATCTCACCTTAAAAATGGAATATCAAAACAATTAATTTAGACAGTATCCTTGTCTAGGTAAAGACGGTGTAATTTTTTCAGAATAAAAGCATCGAAAAGAAACAAAAAGTTGGAAATGGAACTTCCAAGAATAAATACTCATGCCAAAGGAATGAAAGTCGACCTTCGTAGTAATATTTCTTATTTTAAACTAGAAATTTCATATCCTTCACCAAATCATTTACCTATTATTATACATGTTTCTCATGAAAGCAACATCTTGGTGTTTCGAGGTCAGGGAAAACTACATCTGGGTGTTTTGTCAGGGAAAACTTAAAAGGACGCTAAAAGAAATCTATAAAATCCTAAATATTTGATGCAAGAGCATCTGGGTGCATGGACAATCCTGCACAACCAAAAATATTTTAACTTTATTGCTTGAGTTTTGTTTTGGATTTTTGGTTGCAAGCACAAATTAATGAAATTCTCAACTCCTCCACCATAATTGAATTTGGTGATGGTTGTG
The DNA here is from genome assembly GCA_007115665.2 of Sequoiadendron giganteum. Classification (NCBI taxonomy): domain Eukaryota; kingdom Viridiplantae; phylum Streptophyta; class Pinopsida; order Cupressales; family Cupressaceae; genus Sequoiadendron; species Sequoiadendron giganteum. The sequence continues at coordinate 87,635,619 of CM021103.1, read as the reverse complement.
AGGAAAAAAAATCAATTGTTAATTTGATACGTTTATTGTTCTTAAAATTGTTGCAAAGTGTTAATTTGCCAAAAAGGCAAATCCCATGCCCAAGTCTGTGAGTGGGCATTTAATGGGAATTGTAACTCCATCAAAAAAAATCGGAATTTGCATTTTTGTAAAAAGCAGTGTTCCACGAGGACGCGTTTCCCCCCTTTTTGGGCAAGTTTCCAAAACGGGGATGTTTCAGGGATAGGGAAATGGGTACTTGGCGTTTCCCGCCATCCCGCCACCGCCACCGATACTCTGCCGGAGACGGGGAAACGTCTCCACGTTTCCCAGGAGACATGGAGACGTGGAGACGTCTCCAAGTTTCCTGAGGAAACGCCTAGACGTTTTTCGGGAGACAGGGAGACGCCTGGCCGTTTCCCGTCGAGCCCACGTCCATGGAGGCGTTAAAGTTGAAAAATAATTATAAAATCGAATTTTTAAGTGCTTTATGGTTACCCTAATTTGGCGTGGGCCCCACCCCTTCCTCCAAAACAACACAAAACAATGTTCCTTTATCATTTCACTCACATTTCTATTGACTGATTTTTTTTGCAGCCAGCTGAAGAGGAGGAAAAACAGTTCAAAAACTTGAAGAATTCTGATTGAAGGAGTGAAAAGAGTGATTGCGAGTGTTATAGGAGTGAGAAGGAGCAAGAAAAAGAGGAGGAAGAGGATTCTATTGCATTTTGAAGAGATTTATCAAGCACAAGGTAGGGTTTTTGAAATTTTTTTCAGATTTCTTGTTGTTTTTGTTTTATTTTATGAGTTTAAACTTGTTTTTTTTTTTTCTTATTCATCTCAAAGACTCAAAACCAGATTTGATGTTGAATCTTGAGGGAAAAATGATGAAGATGATTGAATCATTCATCATTTTGCCCTCAAGATTCAACATCAAGTTTTTTATTTTAAAAATTTAATACTAAACTTGTTTTTAAAAAGAAAAAATTCTTATTCATCTCAAAATCAGATTTGATGTTGAATCTTGAGGGAAAAATGATGAAGATGATTGAATCATTCATCATTTTGCCCTCAAGATTCAACATCAAGTTTTTTATTTTAAAAATTTAATACTAAACTTGTTTTTAAAAAAAAAAATTCTTATTCATCTCAAAATCAGATTTGATGTTGAATCTTGAGGGCAAAATGATGAATGATTCATTCATCTTCATCATTTTTCCCTCAAGATTCAACATCAAATTTTATAAAATATAAATTGTAAATTGTTTTCAAAATTAAAATTTTAAATTTGTATTTCAATTTGTTAAACTAGGCTGATTTTATTTTAATTTTGTGAAATGCAGTGTCACTTTCACAATGAGCAATAACATGAGTGGTGATGACATGGAAATCCATTCCCATAGTGAACATGATTCAGATTTTGAACCTGAGAATGAGGGGGATGACCATGGGGTTGATCCTGCAGCCCATTCTAGTTCCATGGCGAGTGCACCAGCTAGTACAGGTTGCCCTTCAGAGTTGTTGGCAGAGTATGCTAGGGGTCCTTTTGATCCTAAGTCTCCTCTCAAACAGTTTGCTTCAAGAATACAAGGCACATCACGTGCAGGTGGGGGAACAAGGAAGTGGAAGTGCAACATTTGTCAGGCTGAATGGTTTGGTAGCATCACTAGAGTGAATGCACACTTTCTTTTTTGGACAGGAAAAGGTGTGGAGCCTTGTAATTTTCTGAAGGAAACTAAAAATATACGTTATAGAATTGAGTTTAACAGGCTTTGGGGCGTTCCAGATGACACAAATATTACAGCCCCTACTACTTTGTCTGCTAGAGCAGCCCTTCAGCACATCCATGCACATCCATGATCCGCCACATACTTCTCCTCATGCTTCACAGACGGGAGGAATGATGTTTGGATCTCCATCCTCTTCCACTACTAGTGCCGCTAGGGGGATAGCTGCAGGGAAACGCAAGTTGCAGACATCGCAGAGTAACCCCATTGCTGATATGTTTAATGTGCACCTGAGAGATGAGATAGATGAATCCATTGGCAAGTTCTTTTTTGCCAATGGCATTCCATTTCATGTTACACGGTCTCCTTATTATAGGGAGATGATGGCTATGGTGGCGAAGGGAGGAACATCATATGTGCCACCAGGTGAGACGAAAATGAGGACTTCGATCTTGGATAAGTGCTATTCCAAGATCAATATTTTGATGGAGAAAATGAAGGCATGTTGGGTGGCATCTGGGTGCAAGCATAGTTATGGATGGGTGGACAAACATTAGCCATCGTCCACTCATCAACATCATGGTCACATGTGCAGAGGGCCCATACTTCCTTAGAGCAGTTGATTGTACAGGGCATCACAAAGATGCTGATTTTCAGTTTCAGGTCCTCAGGAAGGCTATTGAGGAGGTTGGGCCACAAAATGTGGTCCAAGTAGTCACAGATGCAGCCCATGTGTGTAGAGCAGAAGGGAAACTCATTGAGGCAGCCTATAGGCATATTTGGTGGACCCCATGTTGTGTGCATGCCATGAACAATGCACTCAAGGACATGGGTAAGATTGATTGGATTAGAGGAGTGGTCACCGATGCGAGAGATGTGCAGATGTTTATCTGCAACCACCACACTTCACATGCACTCTTCAGGACCTTCGCAAAGAAGGAGTTCTTGAAACCGGTGGAGACCCGATATGCATCATATTTCATTCTCTTGGAGAGAATGATTGAGTTGCAAGAGGCATTGCAACTCATGGTTATGACTAATGATTGGAATAGGTGGGCCGAGGCCAAGACAACGCAGGGGAGAAGGGTGAAGGAGATAGTGAAGAGTGATGTGTTTTGGACTGATGCGAAATACATTGTCTCCATCATTTCTCCAGTATTCCAAGTTATTAGATATGGGGATGGGGATGCACCTAACCTTGGAGAGGTGTATGAGTGCATCGACTCTATGCTTGACCAGATGAGGGCTGCTGTGCGAGTGAAGGACCCCTCTCTAGCATTCTACAATGAGCACATCCGGCCAATCATTCAGTGCAGATGGGACAAGTTGAACACTCCTTTGCATATGGCTGCCTTTGCCTTGAATCCTAAGTGGTACAAGGTTAGATCGGGTAGAGTGACACCGCTTCGGGATGATGAGGTGAAGGCGGGTTTCTTTAGGTGCATAGAGAAGATGTATGATTCTAGAGATACCGGCACAATTCGCACTGAGTGGACCAAATTTGCCACTCTTAGAGGCTATTCAGATGCGGCAAAGATGGATATAGAAACTATGGCACGGGAGGACCCACTTTTGTGGTGGAATTGTCATGGTACAAAATCTTTGACCACCACTCTAGCTATCCGTCTGCTATCCCAGGTTTCCAGTTCTTCAGCTGCTGAGAGGAACTGGTCTACATATAGCTTCATCCACTCTCTTAAGAGGAACAGACTTACCTCTAAGAGAGCAGAGAAGCTTGTGGCTGTACACAGTGCTTTGCGTCTCATAGACCGCAAGACACTTGGGTACAAGGAGAGTCCAGCGGCACGATGGGATGTGGAGCCAGAGGAGCCTTCACAGATTGATGAGGATGATCCTACCACTTCAGATGCAGGGTTGGTTGGTGTGAGCTTGAGGGATCTTGACCTTGTGGAGTCCAGCAGTTCGAGTGATGAGGAGTTTGCACTTGCAGATGATTAGAGGCCTCCCTTCACTACATTTTGAGTTTTGACATTTTGGCATTTTGTCTTTTGTAATGCTACTCATTGTAATGATGAATCATGTAATCATCTTTATAGACTTTGTGATATGAATTATAATAGAAATCTCCAATTTGACAATTTCATTTAGCAATTAGCATTCAAGAAATCATCGTATTTAGATTTAGTATTTCAAATTTTAGTATTTACTATGTTATAATTTTACTAATTTCCTATAGTTTCATTTGAAATGTAATTCTTACACTGTTATACTATTATACATCTTTTCAAAACTAGTTTTTCAAGTACTATAAGTATATGTATAACTATATCAAGACCACCACCCCGCCACCCCCCCCCGCCGCCGTCCCCAAACTTAGGCCCTTTGTCCCCCCGTCCCGGAAACCCGTCCCGCACGTTTCCCCGTCCCCCCGTCCCCAACGCCCGTGGAACACTGCTTTCAACCAATTAGCAAATCAATTCTTGCAACAATTCTAGGAAAACATCGGGCCAAAGATCGCCTTCATTGATCTCGTCCGATGCAAGCAAGGAACTCATGAAAAATTAACTGATTTCGTTGCTTGTTATCAATCTGTAAGAACCCTATCTTATTCTGATCATAAACTTCTGACTTTTGCCTCAAAGAATTTTCACAAACACTTTTTTTTACAGCCTCGGTCTTGCTGGTATTGAGTTTCAGTTTGCTTTGAATTGGTTTTGATGTATGTAATGAAATTTAAATGCCTTTGAAATGATGCTAACAACTATCCAATGAATAGAAATGAAATGCAATATCTTTTTAGTATTTTTCTATGCGTGGATATGACTGAAAATGACATCTACAGCGACTAGGCAATATGACAAACAATTTTCTGCCAATATCAACTTCTCCTTATGATATTTGCAATGCAAAATAGCAATGCTTATACAATGATATGCCAATGATAACAATGAAGACTTACTGCATGTGACGGCGATTAGACACAATGCAAAATGACTGAAATATGTTTATACAACATCTTATTACAGCGAAGGAGTAAGACTCAGGACTCCTAAGAGCAGATTTATGTGTATATAGAAACCTGGAGATGATTGGCAGCCACCAAGTAAAAGCTCGATTCTTCAAGAAGACGTCATCTACCAACTTCCCAAAGCTTCAGTCAGCTTCCTAGATGCCCAGCGATCACTCCAAGAGCCTAGCCGAAATTTTTATTGGCTTCGAGAACAAAATCACACCATGCACAAGTGCATCCCAGCCATGAGAAAACCCAGATTTTTTTATCAGCAATCAAAACTGAAATCGGCCTCCACAGGGTCTGTAATATGCTTCACAAAATCGTCCTTTACAAATGCCAGATTTCTCCTCTCAAAGAATTGCAAAGTTTTCACAAAATCTGTCCCAGCTTCTCAAATCGATTTCTCCAAATTTGCACAATATAAACCCCACGTGCCTAAGTGAAGAAGGCACAACCAACAATCAAATATTCTTCAAGACTTCTGATCTGCAAATAAATATCCTTTGAAACCCATGATTAATCCTTCAATGAAGCACAATGTTGACTTCTGGATGAAGCCAATCTCACACGCACCTTCGGAAGATCTTTCACAGCCTCAGAATGCACAAACTCTGAAGCAGCTACGCTCTCCAAAGCTGATAATGGCAAAAAAGGTTGAAACCCTAGGTTTCTTCTTCTCCACAGTAAAACTCTTCAAAACCAAATATCAAAATCCTGAATGAATGAATAATAGCTTTGGTTGATCCCTTTTATAATTTCTCCCAGAAGAGGTTGATCCTCTAGAAGCCTTTTTTTAATCATTTAAAATAATATTAAATGTGCACTTTATAACTTTATAAAATATTTCCTCAAAGTAACCACCCATTTATTTAATCATTTAATGTACTTTAAGTCATTAAATGGCCCGCTTTAGACATAAAGTTATAATATAACTTTAAATATGCTTTAATGATTAATTATTATTAAAGTCGCCTTTAGTAATAATTAAATGATATAACTTGCACATTAAATCTTATTTCTCCAGGCCAACTGAAAACTGGGATCAACACTGCTTCCCCAATGCATCCAAGTGCCTTACTATAAATAGTAACGCTAGACTCCACTAACTTGATGACATACTATAAATAGTAAGTGCGTGAAACTAAGTCCTGAATCACCAAATGAAGGCCAATCCTGAACCAAACTGAGCTCTGGAAAAAAAAAACATTATGATATCTGTCAAACAAGACCCTCTAACCATCTGCATTAGCCTACGAGGGTCAGCTAATAGGCTAAACCGACAAGGAACTGGGACGAGCTAAAAAGGGGACATTACACAATCTTTGTTCTCTCAAATCTCCTATGCTCTACCGGACTTCGATGTTTAGCATGTGTTTGTTGGAAACCTGTTGCCGACGTTGAGAGAGAAATTCCTCTTGATGAAGTACCCCTCCTTTGCTCATCTATGTTCTACACTGCACGAATATTAGCAAATGGTGACTCAGTACAAGGATTCCTCATCGTCCTCCCGTCTGGATAATCGATTCGATGTGTCTGTTTCTAGGGAGCCAAAAAAGAATAAAGCGGTAGTGAATGTGGTATTTGTTCTTAATGAAAAGAACTCTGCAGGACATAACAGAATCTTTACGAAATTATCTAAGTCCTACACGAGTGTTCTTCAGGAATTGCTAAAAGATGGTTTAATTTCCCTCCTCGAAATAAGATTGTTGTCCAAACCCTATCCTAATTGGTATGACGCGCATAAATTGTCAATACCACCGAGTATCTGGTCATGATACCAAACGATGCATGCATCTTAGACATGTCATCCAAGACCACATCGACAACAGTGCCATCCGACTCGATGGTAAGAAACAAAATTCGAATAAATGTGTAGCCAAGCCAAACATCCAACTACAGACATACACGGATACTTTCCCTTCCCATTCTACCATTTTGATAATGCCTACTTCTTCATCTGCTAACCCCAACCCATCTGAATACGTGAACATAGTTTCATTCACTCATATTCCTCCTTCAAGTCATGTGGAGGAGCCACCCGGCATAACATTCACACCATGTGACTTGCCTTTGAGCAAGGAACCTTCTCCGTTATACATGCCAACTCGAGTCAACGATAACATCATGACTAGCGTTATGGTTGACCCTGCTAGTCGGGTCAATGTCATCACGAAGGAGACCCTCCTTATAAACAATCTACACAAGGAGAAATATGATAAGCCACAGACCACACTCGGTACTCGTGCTCTTTTTGTCCCACCTATTGTCTCTATCTCTTTGTCAGTCCTTGTCAGACCTAAATTTCTTGAAGTCCCATTTGTTGTGATACTTGAATCTGACCTATTTAGGGTTAGACTAGGCATTTTGTGGCTAGTCTCCATGAATGTGGCCGCCTCAGTTGTCCACAAATATTTGAAATTTCCTCATGATGGCACAGTGTATACTATCCAGGACACTGGATACAAACCACTCGTGTCACATGGGGGGCTTTTCTTTAGACCATTTCTAGCCTGCTCCAATCAAACCCTTACCGCCTAGAGGGGACTTGCTCTACAAGGCCTACTTTAGGTATAAGACTAGAGGTTTGGTCTCTAATACTATCTTCCCACCTTCTTCCCATGCTATTTCTATGAAGGCTAAAGACAAGCAAGCTCTTGCCCATAGGGCTTCTCCTTCCTCTTCTTCCTCTTCATCTGCACCTTCACAACCCCCGACAGTGTCCTTTGTTCCTCCTACTATGCTTGGCACAAGAAAAGGAAAGGCTCCTGTGTTGTGGAAGTCTAAACCACAAGTCTTCCAATCCTTGTTTCGTCCACTATTCCCTGACCCACCCTCTACGGTAAGGGTAAGCATTCATGTAGAGTTGTTCCTACATCTCGACCTCCAAGGCATCTTCCCGTTCTTCCACCTGCCTCTAAAGCAAAAAAAGGAAAGGGGCCTGTAGATGAGACCCTCGTCTCTATCTTTGCCCCTCTTGTCCCTCCTTAGGAGCCCGCTCCTCTTCCAGTGACGATTGTGGTGAGGATCCTCCGGAGTCTTCTCCAACTGCACCTCCCAGTGCCCATCACCGTTGCAATCAACTTGTACATGAGCGTAAGCATCGTCCACAAGCTTTGGCTCGAGAACATGAAGCTTCACAGAAGACAAAGGATGCACCTGCTCTTTCCTCTTTTGCTCTTGTCTCCCCTTTCGCTTCTGTTTCTACTCCTATTTCTATTTCCATTCCTTCTTCTATTCCCATCGCCTCTATTTTTCTTTCGGCTTCCTTCGCAAATCTTGATGAGCCTCACCCTAAGTGAGTGCAAGTGTTCATCACTCCTTCTGCAAAGCCTCCTTTGATCACTTCTTTACCAAATCTTTCTCCTTTCCCTGAGCCCGTAGATATGCCTTATACAAAGGTTGTGTCTATCGTGGCTCCTTCTCCATCTTCCACTTTTTGCTATGAGGACCCCACATCCTCCGCTTAAGCATAAGTTAGAGCACGACCTCGTTCTGAACAATGATCGCAAAAGGTCTCCTCCTTCTTTTGCATCTTGTTCTACTTTGGCTTGTACCGTTCTCGTGATGAAAAAAACACCTCCTTCCTCGGAGTTTGTCACTTCCCCTTTTTCTAAGGTAGGCAATGATTCTTGGGTTTCTCATTGTCCCCCTGTTCAGTCCCAACACTTCACTCCAGCAAAGTGTATGTTTGACTCGTTGGAGGATATCCCAACTCTATCATCTATCTTTGCTAGATCGATGGCGTTGACCTCACACAATCTTGTCAACGAAGACCTCGAGGAGGCTTCCTTTTTGGCTCTTGTTACAAGCGAGTTAGCAAGCATTGCCCTTGCTATCCCCCCCCAACAGGCTAGTCTTCCCTCCCCCTACAATGATCTAGATTGGGAGCAGGACGACTTGTTGGAGGTGTCGGAGTAGAGCAGTACCTCTTCTTTATCTTTAGATTAGATTTATGTGTTTGTTTGTGTTCCTCCATACTTGCCTGCTTATGTTTGTGCTCTCGTCTGGAGGACCCTTGCTACCCTTGTAGGTGCTTGGATACAAGAGAGAAAACTTGTCGTACACTTCTTCTATTTGTCTCATCACTCTTCTATTTGTCGTAAACTTTGTTTTTTCACGTCAGGAATGATGCAAAGCATTGGAGCATTTAGGCCTCTTCCATGTTGACTCGACTTCCTTTTTTCTTGTGTCTTCATGTGCTCTTCTTCCCATTCCGATCTATTTGGGGGTGATGACAATTCATATACATTATACTATCTTATCTATTTATATACATCTATGACCAATTTTGACCCCGAATAATTGGATCCCCTTGTGATCTTGATTTCTTCGTCTCTGTATTTCGTGATGTCGTGGATTCTATGTGTTATCCCTCGTGTGACAACATTCGATGAATACATCTCGCTATGTATTTCGTGTCATGATATCTCTTTGTCTTTCTCTTCTCCTTAGAATGACATGTGCTCCTCTGTGTAGCACACAATTCTAAGGGGCGGCTATCAATATTTGTTTGTTCTTCTCAAAAAAAAAGTTTTTAAAATATATCTTGATGTCTTATGATCTCGTCGTCTACCTTGGAGGCAACCTGACTAGACTTGTCTTATCTATGACTGTCCTACAACACAGTTTGCAGCAGCCATAGGCCTAACTGCTTCTCGTATGGTCTCTAACTTGCTAGCCATACCTATCAGTGTTCTTTTTTATCCAATCAGATTATGTCATGTCTATCATGTCTACTTTTCGCTCTTTTGCCTAATGTGTTTGTCTATAGCTAACATGTTTGCGGTGAGATTGCAGTTAGTTTTGCAGGATGGAAGACCCGTGTCCTCTTTCCATTACAATGATGATGACATCGGTGGATTTGGGTTTGATTACCAAACTAAGCCTTTGGAGAGAGATACTTATGATGATATCAGTATTAGTGAGTTGGAAGTGTCTTATTCAAAGAGACAACACCCCAAGAGGAATACAGTGAGCACATTTTTTTTTATCGGACCAATCAGCCCTTTAGCACTTGGGATCTAGGTGTGATGGCACCTAAGTATGACAAGGAACTTGTTTGGGATGAATTTCCCTTTGCCCTGGAAGATGTTCAAAATTAAGAATACAATGCAAGCTATGAGATTGCCATTGGAGAAGACGATGTCTTTGACAAAGAAGCTTGTATGACCAAGCTCCATAATGACCTCTCTGAGATGGTTGCAGCCTCTAAAGAAGATTTGCTGCTACTGAAATTTTCAGAACAGAGATCAATAGTGACTCTTTGATTGAGTTGGGGGCTGCCTTAACCTTTGTTCAAAGTGATAGTGAGGAGGAAGTAGAGTCAGAAGACCATAGGGCTCCTAATAATGAAGTGTTTAAAGGTGTTCTTGAGCATAAATCTGATTTAATAATGCATGGAGCTGTTTATAAGCAAAGGTTCAGAGAATTTGTTGTGTTTGATTCTCATCCTAATGTTGAGCAATGTCATCAAGTGGGTGATGAGAGACAAGAGTCTAGGGACAACCAAGGATTCACTGATGACAAGAATGAAAGTTATGAGTTTTACTTGCAGCCTAGCAGTTCATCCTCCTTGCATACTTATGGGTGGAAAGGTCAATTCTTAGTGATCATTGAAAATGAAGCACAAGATCTATCCCAATTTTATCACACAGTTTGGTTGAAGCAGGCTCATATGGATGAGAGACGGAAAGGAGTTAGGGATGGAGTCACTCTCCCCAATCTGCAACCTATCAAAGACTCTTTGCAGACAATGAAATCAGAATACTTACACTTGATTAGAGATCAAGATTAGCCTTCGAAATTGCAAAGAAGACCATTGGTGCATTCCAAGAAAAGGAGAGAAAGGTTGATGAGCTTACTCTTGAGCTCGAATCAACAAAAGATATGTTAGAAGATACCAAGATAGCACTAAAGGAGGCAAAAGATCACCTTGGTGATTTCAAACTTTTCAGGGAGCAAGAGAATGAACAAAGAGCGGAAGAAATCAAGCAAGTAATTGGTGAGCTTGATAGTCTTCGAGAGGAGTTTGATCTAGAAAGCTTCACAAGAAAATCAAAAGTTGCATGTGCAAATTTGGATCAACAAGATAAGAATTGAGCAAGAGGAAAGGGATGAATTCCAAATTCTTGACAATCCTCACTTTGAACTCGGTGCTAAGTCAATTTATGATAATCCACTCTTTGTGATGGAGGATGAAGCATCTGATGAAGTTTCCAAGCATGAGGCAGAGTGTGGTTTTCCGTCTTTTGATGATTTGAAATCAAACCATGAGGACTTGTCACACTTGGTGATTGTTTGAGGCTGCTTGTTAATGAATGCATCAATGAGGTTGAAGATGAAGTGTCCACATGGGATGTGTTGAAACATGGAGCCTACATCATGCCTAACCTTGAGGAGTTTCCATAAAGTGATTTTGAGCTCGCTGGGATTTTTAGAACAGCGGTAGATAATGCAAGTTCAGAGCTTATTTGGCCTAAGGGAGTGGAAAGCCAAGGACCTAACCATGATTTTCACTCACTTGACAATCTAATTCTCAAATTAGCAGTATGGAGACACCAATTGCTCTTAGCTCCTTAGATGGTGATGCTCGCATGATTGACTTGCAAACAAAGGCTAAAATAGTCATATTCTTCCATAGGAAGCAGGAGGATGAGTTTATGATGGGAGTAATAAGGTATGCCATGGGGGAGCAATATGTTTATGGCTCTTTGGTGTTTCTCATGAGAGACTTTTTTTGGGAGAAGATGATTTTTGATGAGGCACACACAATCAACAGAGTGGCACAACACAAACATGGTGGTCTCACTTTGGGAGAGGTTTCCTGTGCCCAAGATTGTATGCATAGGCAAATTGTTGATGTCCTCTCTCATTGCAACCACCTTATGAGTCCATTAACATTCCCACCAGTGGATTGGAGAGATATTTTGGGCAAAGGATGGCTTTATGTGGTGTTGTACTCTCTAGAGATTTTTCCAGTCTTGGACATGAGCAGATGTGTTATTTTGGATGATGATTTTCTGTGTTGCAGCAGTTGTTCATCTTCTTGGATGTTGATTTTCCTAAAATCAGATCTCAAGTCAACCATTTCAGACTTGGTGGGTAGCTGGTGTACTCGTTTTCAAACTTTATAGTCTCCTAGCAGGACTGATTTATGGTCTCAGATGAGAAGAATGTCGAGTTGGGGCAATCAGAATCTGTATTTTGATAGTGTTCAAGCTCTAACCAGTGGCTATTCTTATACATTCTCTTGTACTTATGATTGGGACAGCGAACCTCTACTTGTTTTGGTTCATCATTCTAATAGTCTTAGAGTTGGACCAGACAAAATTTTCAGAAGTCTTCATGGTTGTGTGAGTTATTATGATGATATATTTGTTGATCTCTTGCAAGGGATGGTTTTTTGTTTAGCGAGAAGATTTGAGCGAGTCACATATGCAGTCGTGGCTCTGCTAGACACCATGTGGAGATATGTTGAGGAGTACAGTTTTGAGTTGAGCAGACTTTCCTTCCTATTGCCTAGGGTTGTGATAGGCAATGGCATAGCAAATATGGACTTCTCAAAGTCATTTGGGCAAGAGATGCTACAAGGTATTGATTTCAGGCCTCCTAGGTTTTTCAGCTTGAGTCTCATGGATGGTAACATTTTGGGTTTACAGGGGATGATAGTGCAAATTTGGCACGATGGTATCACTGATATGATCAGAGTGGTGCAGCATCGGCATGGTGGGTGCTTCCTGAGATGGACATGGGACCCTGGGACCCTACTTGGTTTTTCGTGGATCAGTCTAATATTTTTGGAGTTGTGGTGACATTGCTTGAGGACAAGCAATCTTTGGGAAGGGCAAATTGTAATGTCCCCATTTTTAGCCCTACGCTTTCCAATGATCGTTAGCCTATTTCCGAAGGCCAGTAGGCTAGTCGAAGGCAGAATTAAGGTTTCCTATTTTCTAGGAGGTTTCCTTCACAATTTTTAGGGGTTGCATGCAAGAGTTTGGCAGTTTGTCTTTTGGGTCTTTCTGGGTTTTCAGAGAGCTTCAAAGGGGTGCACCATGCATTTCAATCAGAGGATAATTTTTGGACTTACTATTTTAGTAAGTTACGATGGCTGCCCTATTTGTGCTCAAACAGAGTTTGGAGTCGCTTACTATTTTTAGCAGTATGCTATTTTTAGTAAATGCTCTTTTTGGCAGTGCAGTTTAGTAGAAATGCAGCATTCGGTTTCTATTTTTGCCAGTTCAATTTTGGCCGAAGCTTCTCCAATTTTCTTAGAGCTCGAAAAGGGTAGTTGGCAACTTAAGTTATATTATTTGATATTTCTACTGTGCTTTTTGGTCCCTGCTCCTAGGCTCATAGACTTAAGTTGTTCTGAAAAGGTGGTCTCTCATGCGGCTGTCCAAATTGGAGGAATAATTGCATTATATAAAGTTTATTATTGCCAAATAAAGTTGGATGCCTATGTTTGATAACTTAACGAGATTTTACCGAATTTAAAAGATTATTATATTTCTCATCATGAGGGCATCCCTTTTGGAGGGAATTGGAGATTTGAATTTCTGGGAATTGAAGCTTATAAATACAACACCTCTCCCTCTCATTTGGTATCCATTTTTCATATCATAATGAAGTGTTGCTAGATTTTATTCAAACTCTTGCTTCAGGGTTGGAATGCCTCCTAGCCTTCATCAATTTTGGGTTTGAAAAAGCAACTCCTAGTTGATATTTTGGTGCATCTTCATCCAAAGGTTGCAATCTGAGCTTCAATGGCGATGGCTTCATTCTTGTTTTTTGTTTGGCGTGGCTTTGATGTCTTCTAGGGCATCTTTTGCTGTGTTACCCTTGCTGGTTGGTGTTTTTTTGGAGTGTTTATATTGGCCTAGCTGACCAACATTTCTAATCACATCATTCTAAAGAGTTGGGTGATTTTTGTGGGTGTCAATTCATCAAAATCCTAGCTATTGGGCGCCCCTTTGCTCCTGTTTTGGTGATTTATGAATGTGTGATTTTTAGCATGAGGTCAACCTCCCTAGAGTGTCGTACCATTTGCAGCTGATGCTTTGGGAAGCGTGCTTGAGTATTTGGAGTTTGTTGGTGGAGTTTTGCTACTTGGTCTTGGATGCCTAGCCCCTAGGCTTCATTTGCATCCAGTTTGGGGTCATTCGGAGGAGTGTGGAGAGAGTTACGAGCAATTGAGTGGGATCCAGGCTTGCTGATCAGAAAAAACAGATTGCTGCTCCTTCATATCAGACCTGGTATCTTTGTCATAATTTCATATTTTCCATGATGCATTGTCAATATGTTGTTTAGAGATGAATTCCTAACGGTTGGGCTTATTGTTGTATAAATTTCTCATATGATATACTATGTTTGATATCATTTGTAATCGCTGCTCTAGTAGTACTATTCGGCTCTTCCTTTTCAATATATTGTATTTTCACTCCCGTTGAAAAAGTGGTTGAGTTGCTTTACTTTGGTTACCCGCTAAAAGTGGAAGTGGCTAGCTATGCCGCCAAGTTCTTCACTTGCATTTATTTTCCTTGTAGCCCGTTGAAAAGTGGAAGAGGCTGGCTTGCCGCCTAGTTTTTAAATTTCTCAATTGGCTAGCTTTCAGCCAATAGAATTGTACTTCCAGTATTTTCAGATTGTTATTATTAAATCCCCTTACACCGTATGCTCTCACCTTGCCCACTCTAGGATCTGGGTGATCAGAAAGTGAAGGGTTACAATCTAGTTTGCTTATCTTCTTTAAGCTAATGTTAACAGGTGAAGTTTCATGTGAAAAAATTGGGAAAAAACTAAGGGGGATATTACACCCACTAGAGGCACTAACCCCTCATTCAATTTGTGAGCACCAACTCACTAGAGGCACCAACCCCTCATTCAAATTTCCACCTTATCAATGTTGCTTCTACAATGGATGATGGATAATCTTTTTCTCCACAAATTTTGCTATAGCTCCCTTCTTCAAACTGTTATAATCTCCTCCTCAAATCTGCTATAGATTGATCATAAATCTGCAAGAATATGATCACAAACTCATCATATATATCTGATATAAAACTCCTTATATTCTTCTCATCAAAACTGCAATCTTATCTTCTCATGCTCTTCTTATCTTTTTCACACAAAACTACTCGTGTATGTACGCATTTAAATTTCCTTATACAAATCTGCTAAACTATCTTTCATGGATTTGCTCAAATATCCTTTATAGACCTGCCATTATGTCCTTCATAGATCTGCTGTTATAATTTTCATAGATCTTCTGTTATAAGTCTGCTGGTGTATATATGTTATAATTTTATTTTTACACACACTCACCTATTCCTTTTTCAAACTCTATTTATATATCTATGTCTTTATGAAGAGAGACATCCTTTGGTAAAGGAGATAACTTCTTGAAACAGTCATGTCTACTTTTAATTAACCACAGCCCTTCTTCTAATCGCACCCCTCACTGCTATTAATATCTTCATTGCTTAGTAAATTGTAGCCTTTTGGACAATAATTTCTTTGTTAACTTGAATATTAGTTGCTGCTTTTTGTTTTGGAATGATCGCTGCTCTCGTATGTTAATTGCTGTTTTTAATAATCTTGATTGCTTCCTTTAACTAATGTTTCATAATAAAATATGGATCACAGCCCTTAACAATATCATTCGCTGCTATTAACTATCTTAATTGCTGCCTTTTTATGTATTTATTTAATTGCTACTTTTCATGATTGTTACATTCTTCTATGATTCCATACACTTATGATATATATATATATATATATATATATATATATATATATATATCTTGTTTACTCCATAATTGATTTCTCTTTCATTAATATAATTTTAGTTTCCTTTTTTCAAACATAATTGCTTTTTTAATATGATCGGTCCCTTTAATCATCTGCCTTATGAAATTAATAATCATTGATTGCTTCTTTTGATATAATTGCTGCCTTTTAAACTTTGGTCTTTTTATATATTTTGTCTTCTATGATTTTGCCTTTTTCTTATGTTGCCTTTTTTTATTTTTAATATTAATTTAATCACTGCCTTTTTATTTATATTTTCTGTTTTATTTGCTGCTCCTTAATACATTTTCTGTTCTTTCTAATATCATCTGTTGCATCTTATATATTCGTTGCACCTTGTTAATTGCTGGTGCTTCATTTAAATATCATAGCTGCTCTTTTTAATAAATCATTAGTTATACACCTTGGGTAATTTCACTTATAAATATATATGATTGAGTTTAAGCACTGCCATTTGTTGATATCTTCACACATCTTAATATAGGTGTTCAATATGATACATTCCTTAGTCTTAGGCATCATTAATGGTGGTTTAGTATAGAGTTCATCCCCTTTATAAATGGTGAACACTTTTAAACATGAAATACTCCTCCATTTGAATGCTAATATAAGGAGGTCGGCCAGCATGCTTGAGTCAATCCGTTTGACATCCATGACTCCATCCAAATATCTTATCTATTCACTTTGACATCAATGACAACTTCCAACAATCTCAACTAAGCGTCTTTGACATCAATGACAATATTTCCAAATTTGCCTTGGAGAATCTCTTCGCGACAATCCTACAACTATGCTAATAAGCTCAAGCGCAATCCCTACAATGAGACTACCAGCAACATTCAGCTCTGTGTGAAATCTGTATGATTCCACCAGTAATTCCTTTCTTGCACAAACTATAACTCTGAATGAGTCATACTGTAATAACCTAGATGGATCTTTCACAACCGCAACTATTCTTCTCCAAGAGGGTTTTTGTCCTCGAGAAGGTTGAGATGAACCAAGTTCAATCCCCCAAAACCACGAGGGTTTCATCAGAGGAAAATATAATAATCTCCATAATCCAAATGAGCTCCTCAAATGCTTTTTTATACTTTTTCCGCTGAACTCTCCAAAAGCTTATATTTTTAAAATTCACTTTTTAATTAAAACTCCATTTTACCTCTGAAAAGGACCTTTTAATTAAAATAATCATAATTTGACATGCGGGGTCCCTATTTTATGCATCCATGATTTTAAACATTTCATCCTAGTTTCGATAAGCTATAACACTAAGGTGCTTTTAAAATATTTTAAATAATACTTAGCGACCTTAGTAAAATAATTAATATAAAGTCATTAATACACACATTTTGTGGAAACTGTCGGAATGCATCAAAAATGAAATCTAACTGCACTGGAGTGATCCCGATGAAGAATAATGATAAACGGAGCCAATTGAGCGATTTACTATAAATAGACGCTCTCTCCAAGATTCTTGGAGAGCACACCAGAAGCCAAAAATCACCCCAAAACGTGTGAAATATCCCCCTTACAAAAAATTTTCAATTTTAACCATAGCACTTCACCTTTTAGCGTTAGCAAATCCAAAACCAACTGAGTAAAGTAACCCTACACCAAGAATGTTCACCAAGATCCCAATGATGGGCAAGGTGATAGCATATGGCTTCGGGGATCGTTAGCTTGAAAACAGAAACAGCTAGAAAGTACAATGCAAGTGCAACTCGACCACTTATTCAGCATGAGTATATTGACGGCTCAACCGTGTTGGTGTGCATTTTAATACTCATCGAACACAGAATAAAATGCCCAAAAACACTTTATCCTCTCTTGAACAAAGTTGTTGCATATGCTAAGATTGCAAAGAAGATCATATAGCAACTCCAAGGTTTCTTTCGTCAGGTCATGACACGTGGATAAGTTCAATGGGCATTGTGATATGTTGGTATCACAAAGGGACTTATGTTAGAATTTGTTCACAAGCTAAGGACTTAGGCTGTTTTGACGTTGATTGCTCTTTCCATTGGGGTTTTCAAGATTTCAAAAAAAAGTAAAAAGATAAGGGTTTAGGAGCCTAATTTACGCCTAAGAACTCAAGAGACGGCAGTGATTGGATGAAACGAAATAACCACACTTTGTTTCGCCTCCTTGGGACAACTACGTAAAGCGGGTGCAATCTTCAAGGGGTGTGATTATAGTTTTCATGTCTAAAATAAGACTGAAGTTAAGCATCCACAATTTAAGAGCTCAGGTTGACTTTACGCATTGGATACAAATCATCTATCCAAAGAAAGTATGAGCTAGATTTCACCAATCACCACTATCAGATCTTTCATTCACTAACAAACATTCAAATAAAATTCTAATCTAACTTTAATCTAAGTGTTGAAGGAGGATATGTAACCTTGCAAACCACTTGAAAATAAAAGTGATTCAAAGCAAATCATGCATAAGAGCTTTTATTAATGGAAATGGCAAAACGCAACAATCTCATACTACTCACTTCACAAATTGAAAATGAGAGTACACAAGTTTATATAGAGTTTCAGAAATAAAAGAATGGCCCAGATTAAAACAAGCCAACGGCCAAGATTAAAACAATTAAACCCTAATTAGGGTTTCCCAAATGACATCAGTAAACAATGAGTTGACAGATAGTGAAGTGGCGCCTGGAGCTAATTTCAAGGAAGTACATCCCTATCCTCTCGAGTTGTTGTGTGTTCAATGAATTTAGACACAATCGAGACAACCTCTTCCATAGTGACCTGCGGAAGCATGCTGATCCTAAACTCCAACCCGTCTAAGCTCTCGGCGAACCTGGCAAAGGTGCTTTCCCATTCTGACTCAATCCTCACAAAGGCTTCCCAGATGGTTGAGAAATTCCCCATTCTAACCCAGATCTTTCTTAAGATAGGCCCCGTGATAGAAAAGAAGTTTTCTTGAACTTTATTCTTCAAACCTTCCAACTGTAAATCATTTTCTCGTATGACCTCTTTGTCTAACAAGTCGGCAATCATGTTGAAGATTTTATTTTGGATCTCCTTAACCTATTCCTCCACTTTGATCCCATCAAACCTTGCCCTTTCCAAGACTTCGCCTCGTGCCATCAAAGCCGAGTACCAAGTATGAAAATCATAAGCTGCGCCTGCCGCAATGATGTCTCCGTCAATCAACTCCTGCTTTGGGACTCTTTTCAGAACTCTGAGGCACGGAATTATCCTCTCTTGAATATCCGGAAGACTATCCCAAACTTCCACCATTGTAGTCAGTCTGGAAAGTGTTACACCCAAAATGAAATTTTTGGCATTCTACTTAAATTGAGCTAAACAATGCAAAAATGTCATCGAAACTATATTTTAGGTCAAAACAAACATGAAGTCTTTGTGGGTTTCTGTCAAGGAACCTATGGTTAAAATTCTGAAAAAATAAAAATTAGGGTTTTACGCCCCTATTTTTAAGGAAACCCCTAAAAATAGGACCTTCCCAGAAAAGATTGAAAATAACTCTGATAGGGTTAATTGCCTTCACGATCACACTAATCAAGTAAGAATTATCAAAAGACATGTTTTACTCTAGTGGGTCTATTACCGTTTTTCAGGAACAAAGTTAGGAGCTCCGCAGCCATTAATGGCAGATTGAACAGTACCGGGTGCTGAAAGCTAAACCTCAAAAGCTCCAATGAAGAAGCTATGGTGGAAAAGGTCAAAAAGATGCTTTTATAGCGAGGGAGTTTCTCAAAACGAAAAAGGCCAAAATTTGGCTAACTGTGGAAGGTGCACGTTTTGCTGCCAAGGCAAAACGTAGTCTAAAGGTGAAAAAGGCGCCCCTCTTGAAGAAAGGCGCCCTTGGATCTCAGAGGGAAAATGTAATCATTTGACATCTTCAAATCAATTATCCTCTTCACTTTCGTGTTGGCTTGACAATGAAA
Organism: Sequoiadendron giganteum; assembly: GCA_007115665.2. Classification (NCBI taxonomy): domain Eukaryota; kingdom Viridiplantae; phylum Streptophyta; class Pinopsida; order Cupressales; family Cupressaceae; genus Sequoiadendron; species Sequoiadendron giganteum. The sequence goes on along the minus strand of CM021103.1, from coordinate 87,616,199 downwards.
CAATCAGCAAAATCATCTGATTCAGGGATCATTGACCAACCGTCAGCAAAGTATGGAGGATCCATCAGCAACGAAGATGCCAAATCAGAGAGCTTCATGGTAAAAGCGCCCCTGTTGGCCAGGGGCGCCCCTTAGTTCAAGACACCAGATGAATCCATCTTGTATAACTCTGTACATGTTATCTTTCCAGCTTCCTCCCAGCTATGTGATCAATCTGACAGTAGGTTCACAAGACACGCCAAACGATCACACATTGAGATCAAGCAGAAAAAGCCAAAATTGAAGAACTGGAAAGACAAGCCAGAAAATGGCTAAGGCATGGCTAAAAGCGCCCCTCTTGAAGAAAGGAGCCCTTTCTTGAAGGCATCTAGATTCAGTCAAAATCTTCACTGCCTCCCAGGATGACCATCTCAGCTATGACCTGTCTCGTCAGTAGAACTATCAGCAAGAACTTCCGACAAATCAATCATCTGATGGAGGAGGTCAAAGACTGGCAGTTCACAGCATGAGGAAAACCAGTCAAAAGCTAAAAAGCGCACCTACTTGCCAGGGGCGCCCTTAAGTTTGAAAGACCAAAACTTGCCATCCTGAACAAGACCAAGCTGGCTACCCGATGCATCGTCAAGTAGAGTCATCTGATTCATCTCGCATCGAGAACGTCAGATCAAAGAAAAGAGGGTCTAAAAAAAAGTCAAAACAAAGAATAGTCAATGAAAATTGACTAAGGCATTGTCAAAAGCGCCCCTCTCAAGGAAAGGCACCCTTCTGTCTAGAGGCCTAAACTCAGTTTTCTGAGTTAATCTCTCCCACGCATATCTAATCATGTTGATCTCACCTCAACAACAGAACTGCTAGAGATCAGTTGAATAGCTAGAATCGAAGATCAAACGGAGGCACTTCAACTTGCAAAATGGATAAAAAAGACCAACTTCAAGGATGGACGCCTAAAAGAAGTCAAAGAAAAAATGTTGACTTGAGTTAGCAAATTTGGAGCTAAAAAGAGGCCAAACACTCCACAATCAATGGAAATCACCTTTTGGAACTCCAAATCAGACCTAAATCGTGAGTTGTCTTCCATACTTGGTGGATCTCAACCCTAATCACCATATATTCTTGCTAGGCGTCCCATTCTTCATTATTCTTTTGCAGGTTGAAGGATAAAACAGCAAATAGCTCCCAGAACACATTTTCAAGATCTGGCAGAGATTTTGGACGGATCGTCAATATTTTTGAAAATCAGTGGCAGTAAAAGTATTCTTCCCCGAGGATTGTTTCCAGAAATAGATTATAGCAAAGTGGCAGTTTATAACTTCCAATCCACCTTCTGTCTACTTCCTCTATTTATGTCTATATTTCTTTGCATGTCACAGGAAACAACAGATTACCTCAGATTTGATCAACTGGGTCTGATCACCACATTTTTCCAGCAAAACCCATCTTCTCAGATTTGACAGAATCAGCAAAGTTGCTGCCCCTAGTTTTAGGGATCTTTCCGGAAAAGTCTCCAAATCAAAAATCCAACGAACTAAGTTTGTTCAACTTCCAAGCACGAACAAAACCCACGTGCCAAATTTTTCCCGGAAAGATACTTCTCGGTAGACGATATATTTAAGGGTTTCTGAAAAGTGTCAGAACAAGGTCAAGTGCCCAGTCAATCTTTAAGTCTTGCAGAATGCAGTACTCCCAGGTAAAATACAAGACCAAAAAGGTCTTGTACCATGATTATCTGAAAATGACTGACACGGACTTATGGCAGAAAAATCCAAAAGTCAGTTTTGAGGACTTGGAGGGCATGAACCAAATTACATTGCAGAACATTGAAGAGTCTGGCTTATTCCAAGCTGCATCCATTCCTATCACTTTACAGAGCATTGAGCTTGTAACTGCTTCCACAAAGCATTACAACCCTACTACAAGAGAGATCTTGTCAGTGGACGGAAGAGTGATTTGCAGCTTAAAGCCGAAGGACATAGAGACGAGTTTTGCAATTCCACCATGCCATAACAGGAAGGTCGTTTCTGTGACTGAATGCGAAAAGGCATTCAAGGCTTCAAGGGATCAGTGTTCACTTATAATGGCTAAATATTGGTTAAAAACGAAGAGAACCAGCTTGCCCAAATTGGTTGGGCGAGGAGAATTCAAAGATGAGTATGGAGTGTTAATCACTCTACTCAGCAAAGTCACTAGACAAGCGAAAGGGAAATCCTTCCAGCCGTGGATGTTCTATATTATTGGCAAAATAATCAGCAGGAAAGAACATTACGACTGGGCCTCTCTGATCAGTGACACGCTCCACGAACAATTTACTAGGTTTCTAGAAGAGCACCGTTTCCACATGTGTTCCTCCTTGGTCTACCTGATAGCCTTCCAAGGCGATTTCAGAACACTAAACACTGTGGGAACCCTAGGTATGCAAAAGGTCCAAGAATACTTTCCTCGCCTTGAGTTCACTCTAGTGGAAAGACACTTCAAGAAGATGAACGACCCTTTTACTATGCACACCATGCGCGAGCTAGACCATGAGATGCACGTCCGTATTTCACCAGCAGCTAAGGCAGCAATCGTAGCCTGGGCGGATTGGTTCATCCAATTCCCCACTTTAACCTACATACGCGTGTATGGATACAATGGCCACCCCGCCATGATGCCACGCTACCCCTCAGATAGGGTAGTGTTCATGGAATTCCTGAGGCAATTGGCCGAGGTTCCCTCTTACCTTCGCGTAAAGAAGAAGTTTGCTGCAAACTTTCCTTTTCAGATGGGATTCTATAGATGCAGGACTGCAGCCGATGCTAGGTTGATAAGACAAGAAATAGTGAGATTTAATCTCAAGTGCCTCATTGACAGGAGGTCATCATATGATCCCAGAGGAATCTTCGTAGCACATCTCGAACAAAGATCATCACATGAACCTTTCACAGAGGATTTTTGAGTCAACTGCGAAGATGAGTTCGAAGTGAGAAGAAGGAACTACAGCAGATTCAAGCTTTCACAGATTGCAGAATTCATGTCAGAGGACATCGAGGGCTTATCTGATAACGAAGAAGAGGTCATTCTTTCGTCCTTGTTCACGGGTCAAGTAGATGCACAACCACTCGACAAAGTAGACTGGTATGCAAAGGAGAGTACGTCTATCGAGGAAAGAACTGGTAGAGTAGTTCGACACAGTCAACTCTACCTTAACAGTAAAAGGACAAGGAAGGTAGTACTTCCCCGATCAGAGCCGCCAACAGTTCAGTTTACACTACCTTCCTCATCTAGGAAGAAACCCAGACAGAAGAAGATGAGCATTCTTCCAAAAGGAATGCAAATGTCAGGGACCACATGGGGAAGAAGAGGAATTGCTAGCACAAGCCAGCAAGAGGTACAGGTGGAGACAGCCACCAATTTACCTGAAACAGTTGAGAATGCTACAGCTACACCAAAGCCAGTGATTGAAATAATCGCTGCAGAGATGGAATTCATTGTAGAAGAAGTTGCAGCAGAAGCGATGCCTATAATAGAAATAGAGCAACCGGCTTCAGCACCATCACAGAGGTCACAAAGTCCCATTGATTTGGACTCGCCACCACGAGGCATTGCCACAGCACAGTCCCATTCTTCCAGCATTCAGGGGGCCTATGTTCCTCCTCCCAGCGATGCTAGCCAAGATTCTATTTGGCTAGAAAGCTCGCTTGGAAGGAAAAGGGAGAGACCTTCTTATCAGCTTGACTTCTCTGAATTCCACCATGTCCCACAAGACGTGTCGGCAAAGAAGTTGAAGAAGCAAACACATGTAGAGAGGAATGCAGAGAACGAGGTTGTCATAGAGACTGCTGCCCCGCCTGAAGATAAAGACATACATAATGTGAGGGTTGAGGATTTCACGCTTCCAAAGGTGAACCTTGGAAAGACCACTCGACAAGTGGAGGCAGACCTTCTCATAATCGCCTCAGCGAGCGTCAAGGAAAGAATGACAAAGGATGGACAAGACAAAGCAACCTTGAAGGCTGAAAACCATCAACTTAGACTGTACACTTCTAGCTTGATGCACGGCACTCCCAACTCCTCAGCTTTGCCTCAAGGACTATTGGATCTCCTAGCTGAAAGAAACCATCATCAGTTGATCACATACGGCAAACACTTGAGACGTCAAGCGGATGAGTTTGTCGTCAAAGGACGGTGTGTATTAGCAGAAGCATATCGGCTGAGAGATAGAGCACATGGTCTTCGATCAAAAATCCAGCAGTTAGATTTGAAGGCAGCTCAAGAGAGGCCGAGAGAGGAAGCGACAGTTGCTGATCTACAACATGCATACCAATCAGTTACAACCACTGAGAACAAACGCCATCTCTTTGATTGGAAAGAACAATTGGCATACAAGGTGAGAGCCTACGATGACAATTCAGTGGAGCTGATTGACTATAGACGCTTTGTCGCTAATATTATCAACTTCGCAAGAATGTTGGTAATATCCTTCCCTGAGTTAGAATATCAGTGGGAAGGAGGGGAATATGTTGAGCTTGAAACGGTGCAGACATGGTTTCAAGACGTCATCCGTGGTTCATTCCTTGAAGATCCCAATGGCTGCAAATTAGCCAAAATTGCAGCCATGTCTATCCAGTTGGATGAAGCAGCTGCCCAATGCATAAACTATCAGCAGCAGCTTCTGATAGGTGAAGAAATGCTTAGACGCCACATAGTCATCTTGAAAAGCATTAATTGCTCAGGGGCCGAAGAGGTCAACGACTGGATAGAGACTTTGTTGACCAGTGGTGAAGAGGTGTAAAGCACCAAAAAAGGACGTCCTACCCTCCAAATATCAATAAATACGACTGAAGTCAACTTGATGTCCCTTTCCAAGTTGCCTCCATATCTCAATATATCATGCATGTCAGATCCCACTAATCTAGGATGTCTAATTGACTCCCTCAATTTGTGGATCTCACATCTCCTTTAAAGGTGGATGTCTATTTGGAGACACATTTGTAATTGTAAGTTCACTTTTAGTTAGGTGTCAGTCAACTGAGGTAGACTCCCGGTTTGACTTTTGTTTAGTTTCAGTTAACTGAAGTAGATTTCCAGTTAACTGTTTGCTCACCTACTTTTAGACATAGGAATAAATCTTGCTGATTGGCAAGAACTAATTGTTAACTCAAGGAGATTTTAGGGTTGCCTACTCCTTTGAGTTTCTATAAATAAGAGCCTTGGGCTCATTATTTGTTTAACCTTTATTTGCTAAGCAAAATTGTTGCGCCATTGTTGCCAAAGTTAGCTTGTTTATATCTGTTCACTCTTAGATGAGAGCTCGTTGGTTGATCGTAATTGTGCATGATTTCGTGCCTTTGTTGTCCCGACCTTTGTAATTCTTTGGAGAAAGCTTGAACAAATAAATCAAATGGCGCATGCTTGCTTGATATAAATACTTGAGTCTATTCAAAGTCTTGTTTTCAAATAGTGCATTGTTTCAATCTCCTCCTTGGACAGGTGTCATCACCTCCTTGGGCATTTTGTTATCGATCATTATCGTATGATGTTTAATGATGTCTTGCAGCTTACACTTTGGACAGGTGTCGTCACCTCCTCGGGAATCCTGTTAGAAGGCCATCGTTCCTTGTTGTTTCCAGTGAGTTGTTTCCAAGCCTACACCTCGAACAAGGGTTCCTCCTCCTTGGCAAGTCTCAGATCCAATTTACCATAAGAGAGTGTTTACTTGTATCAAGCCTTATCTTGGTATATATCCGAGAGTTCAGAGCCTCGGCCATATTCCATTGAGACGGAGGATTCAAGTGATCCAACCCATCCATTTCGCTCCTACTCCCTCATGCTCTGTTTATCTTGAGGAGGTAGGATAGTTTAGAAGCTTAGTTAGTCGTAGTTAAGATCTGCGGAAACCAGAGAAAAGCGTAGCTACAGCGCATTGTGTTTATGCACCCTTGTGTCCTACCGCTAAGTAAAAAAGATAGGAACCTTAGTACGCCCTTTTTTACATTAGAAAATCAGCAAAGAGAGATCTTCCTCTCTATAATCCGAAGAGCATGTACTAACACACTTGCAATAGTTGTCTGTTTCCAATAAGCACTCCAGAGGTGCTAATTGAAACGCCAACAAAAAGCAATGAGGTAGCCTAACCATAGACTAATGTCAACATTTCCAGGAATGTATCTGCCTCTGCGCCCGTAACCACTATCCATTCTTTGGCTTCCCTGGCTGTGACCATGTCTTCTTCCATGTCCTTAGTTGTTTCCTGTGAAGGATTCGGGAGAAGAGCAGTTGATGTATTATCTTGATCAAGCGGCTTGGTCAGATGTTGTATGTATTCTTTCAAGTGCTCAATCTCCCTTTGGCATTCTTTCCTCTTCGCCACTTCCTTTCCCAACCTTGCCTTGATAGTGGACATTGAGTTGTCCAAATCTTCAACTTCTTGGCCTTTTGTGGTTGGGCCCAAGTCAATGGTAGTGATGGCATATTCATGTGGAGCTATATCCTCCTACGGCTTGTCCACCGTTGCCACTGCAATCTGTACTAACCGATTGCCAGCTTCATCCCTCTATATAGTGGAAAATTTCTTAGCCGGCTTCCTGACTGAAACTTGCTCAAGTCTGGCTAAGAAATCTGCAGCATCATCCTCTTCCTGTGTCTCAACTGGTGCCTGTATCTTCATTCTCTCCTTCAACCAGTCAGGAATTGTGAGTTGTTCTATGCCATCTTCCTCCTGCACATTTTCTCCGTTCGGAACATCCAAAATTCCTCAAAGGGCTAAAATCATTCCCTCCTGAAAATCATTATTTTGGGCGCCCATCTCATCATCTGAGCCAAGTATTTTTGTGTTGGTGGGGGATGGTGGCTCATCATCGTCCAGCTGAATGGGCTCCACATTCTCCTCGAGAATTGGGGGAGGATTCTCAATGTTGACCAATGAATCATCTATGGTGGCCAATATCTCCTCAATGTTCCTGGACGTGGCAGAGCGTGACGGCTCTATCCTTGTTCGTTTCTAAACAGGTTCTATGTCCATAGCTACTTCTTTTCTTTTCCTGGAGGTAGTAGCTTCTATCAATTCTATGCCTTGGCAGGCTTCTGCATTTGAGGAGTAAGACTCCATCTCGCTCAATCTGTCATAGGTAAGTGTTACCTTCCTCCGCCTCAGCTCCTGAACCTGTTGGTCGACCCACCATTGAGAGTATTTGACTACTAGTCTCATCAAGGTGTTCAAATCTACATGTTCGGGCTCTGACCATTTTACAGCAGGCAAAGGCCGGCTCTCATCAAAGCATGGTTGTACTTGCTCTCCGTCATCTTCGAGCTGATCAGGCACTCAGGAAAGTTCAGTCGTCTCGATCAAGCTCGCCAGCAGTCTGGACCATAGCCTCCGTCTGACCTCATATTCGTCCATAGCATCTGCCCAAAAGTCCTCCAACTCGACTCTATGCTTGTACTTTCTCCCGTCCACAGTCTTGATATGATGATGTAGGTCAAAGTTTTCTCTAGAGTGATATGTACTGAACGGGTATCGTTGTATCTCCAACCTGGCACTCTCAGCTGCTTGTGCCGATGGACATGATTCCAGCATGTTCCCAATGAAAAAGGGGAAAGTAATTGCCACCTTCTGTTTTGTTCTTTGGAAGCTCTGATACTCTTCCAACTGTCTCAGTACCTCAAGTAAGACCATCTTGTTGGTAGGAAAGATGGGCAATCTATAGGGATTCCCAGTGAATCCTTGGACTCTAATGTATGTGTACCTTGGGTATTGGATGAACCAAGATCCGTACTTGCCGATCAAACTCTTGGCTTCGTGAGTCAGCCTTTGGTGCGTTCCTCCTTGAAGTATTCTTGTTATATACATAAGGGAAGACATCATGTGCCCGTCTGAAATGGGCTTTCTCACATAGCTACAACTGTGGATAGCAGTCATAGGATTTCAACTCATTCTCTCCATTGCCAACCACGCCTTTGCAAATCAAGCCTGCATACCGGTACGTCCTAGCCAGCATGTAAATGATGTAGGAACTCATGTAAAATGTCTTTCTCTCTTCCAGATTGACCAGTTGTTCATGGAGACTGTTGCTTATCATATGAGACCAATTGAACATCTTTACCGCTTCAGTGATTTCCTCGATGAAGTAGTACATCCATGTTTCAAAAGGCGCGCCCTGAGGATTGCCAACTACTCTGTTCAGCAAGATGATGATGTTTCTGTAATCTTCTTTAAAGTCCGTGCGCAGTAGCTTCTTGGGCATCTTCTTGGTGGAAGCTCTTGGTTTCTCCAGCCACGATTTATTAACATTTGCGGCGCAGAGGTCAGGTTTATCATCATATAATTTCTTTGCATCCTCCTTAGTTCTGTAGGAAGTTCTGTGATATGTCGGGATGTCGAAGGCCTCTTGCATAGCTAACTCCCCGAGGTGAGCTAGTATTCTCCCGTCAGGCGCAACAATTTGCCTGTCTTGCGCATTATAATGAAGGGTGCACTCTACCATTAGTTCGGCACACTCAATTGCTGGTGGGAATCCGACATCCTGAACAATGCCATTCCTCATCATCCGTCTGGCAATGGGCGTTGGCAAGAATCCATCGTGCCCGTACATCCTCTTTTTAAATTCTTTGAAGTCAACGTGTCTAAGGTTGGTGTCTGTGATATTTTTCCACTTTGAATTGACTTTGGACTCCGGCTGCAACCCCTTACTGGCAAACTTCATATGTGCTTGTCTGGATGGTTCTCCCCAGGTGGTCATCAACCTGCAAATACAAAAATAAATAACATTAATATAAGAACTTCTAAAATCTGGTTACTCTGGGGTTTTATCCGATAAATTTATACTTTCAGCTTGTTTAAAATATGAATTTCTGCAAAAAAGCAAGCTGAAAGTGGAGAAATTCATTGAGTATTTGACAAATCTTGTGTCGGAATAACTGCAAAAGATTAGAAAAGAACAGAAGAGCCTAGCCGATCGATTTCCAAACATTCGAGAATATCTTTTGGCTGCAAATTAATTCCAACTCCTGAAATTTTAATCAAAAGGCCCAAGAAAAGGTGTGCCAACTTGTTGAGAAGTACGCCTTTTAGCCAAGAAAGAATTCACTTCTTCAAAAATCACACCCTCCAGCTTAAAATTATCTCTTCTACTGAGAAAAATCGATTTTGCTCTCAATATTTCTTCTTCCAAAATTATCTTTTGCAGATTTGAGAGAGTTAAGCTTCTTCTCAATCGAACTTGTGAAGAATGAGTTGCTAAAACTCATTATATGGCTGAGAAGTGCGATTTTCTTAGTAATTGCTTTCTTTTATTTTGAGGTTTTTCAATTTTAGAATTGTTTTCTTCTCTTCGTTTGGCAAGTTTCTAATCTTTTTCAAAATCCTTGAAGCAAGTTTCCAATTTTATCCAAGCGCCACCTTCAACCAAAATCTTCAGATTTTCTTTCTTTTTAAAATTTGCCTAAGTGTTGAACACTTTAAAATGTTGGAGAATATTAAATTGATATATTAAATCCAATTTTCCAACTCATTTAATCTCTGAATCAAGGCAAAATTTAAATTCGTCTAAGGAAAATTGATTATTCCCCAAGTTATTTCTCATTTTCTCCAAACATTGAATATTTTAGATAAATTTCCCTAAGTGTCGGAAAATAATTAAAAATATCCAAAGTATTTAAATTTCCAACCCATTAAAATCTTGATACTTGGCTAGATTTATTTATCCGTGGCTAAATATTTAATTTTCCAATTATTCCATCTAGCCAAGGTGACTTCATTATTTTCTTTGCCAACTTCAACCTCTTGGGCAGACTTGAGGCTTCTCCAGACATCTGACTTGGTCAAAATTTTCAAATTCTCTCTCTTCTTCTGGGTTGGGCGGACTTGGAGACCTCTCTACCAGTCACATTTTTATCCATGCCTTAGAAATTTCTTTCATGTTGAGGGGCAGACTTCATACTTGCCTTGCCATTCAGACTTTACTTCGTGCCTTAGAAGATTTTCTTCAAGCTGAGGGGTGGACTTCATTCTAGCTTGGTCATCTCTTATCCTAGGCGTATTTTGATCAATGCCTTAGAATATTTTCTCCTTTTCCAAAGTTGGACAGACTTGGTGCTTCTTGCCTATGGCGAACTTGGGCTTGCACTTGACATGGGCGCACTTTGACTTAACTTTTCCAAGGGCGGACTTGGGCTTCCACTTGACATGGCGGACTTGAGGCTCTTCCTTGCCATCCACTCTTCTTCCATGGTGCACTTTGTGATCTCTCTGCCAAGGGCGGACTTGGTGCCTTGTCTTGCCATTCCAAGGGCAGAATTGAAGCTAGCTTTGCCAGGGCGGACTTTGTGCTTCTCCTTCCAAGGGTAGACTTGGAGCTTCTCCTTCCCAGGGCAGACTTGGAGCTTCTCCTTCCAAGGGCGGACTTGGAGCTTGGCCTGCCAGTGCCTGCCTTTGGCTTGCCAGAGGCAAGGGCGGACTTGGGAAGATGTTTGCCATTTCCTCTCATAGGCGAGTTTCTCAGACTCTGCCATATTTCATCAATCTTTCACCATTCGCCTTAATTTTCTTGTTAATTCCCTCATTCTGGAGACGTGTTGACTTCATGATCAGTGGGATCTCGAAATAGAAACTTTTCCTAAAATAGAAACTTTTCCTAAAATAGAAACTTTCCAAAAATAGAGAAAAAAAAAGCAAAACGCATCCCTAAAAAATAGTAACTCCAGAATGGCCTAAAAATGCCAAAAATCAAAAAAGCAAAAAGCAAAAAAACAAAATCCTTAAAAAATAGGAAGTGTCAGAAATGACCGAAAGCACATGTGATCTTCGTCTTCTAGACCTTCCGAGCACTTCCATGACGTTTAGGCACATAAACAGGTTCAAAATCTCAACTTGGTCGGAGTGACTCACAAAACTCAAATTTTGAACTCACGAAATTGCAATGCAAAGGGCGAAACCAAAAAAAACTGGGGATCCCCATTTGCAATGGGGAGATGTGTGAAAATAGGTCACAACAAGCTGATCAGCATAATGAAGTATTACAAAAGTACTGAAAGTAAAGTACAGGCGGCTAGCCGAAACCTTCCGCTTTTCAGTGGGCAGTAAAAGAAAGAAAATGTTGAAAGTAATAGACAGCGAGGCTTGTCTCTTCCACCAATCGGTGGGAATGAAAGTGCTTATGCAAGAAAGTAAATAAGGCGGCGAGGCCAACCCTCTTCCACTAATAGCGGGAATACAAAAGTAAATGCAGAAGTAAGATGACTGAATCAATACTATTGATAATAGCCTTACAATATGATATAAGCTGCAAGTTACAATGAGATACAGATATCTAAAACACTCCAAAATGTCAGGAAATGAACTCCAAACAAGTACAAGCTAACCAGCATAAGAGATATGTCCAAAAAGACTGAAATATCAGGTCTGATATAAGATTGCAGCAAACTGAAAACTCAAACCAGCAAGTACAAATTTCACCTTTATGCTCGTAACTTTGCCGATACTTCTTTGAATGATGTGAAACTGAATGCAAATGACTCCTAGGAGCTGGGCAGCCAAGTACGAAGTGAAAAACCTCTCCAAACAGCTCCGAATAATTTAGCACAGATCCCAATGCATGATTAGCGATTAGCATAAACCCTTGAGAAGGGCAACCAGTTAGATAAAATCCAAATCACCACAGAAAAATCTGAAAACTTGCAAGGGGTGCCTAGGGTAGAGAAGAGGATATAGCAAACACCCAGAACCAAACAAAATTCATGCAAGACGCTACGAGTGAAAATGTGCTTCAACCAAGCTAGAACCAGCAACACCAAAATGTGAAATATCAATCAAACAGCCAACTTGAAGCTCAATCTGCAACCTCTAGATGAAGAAGCAGTCTCAAACAGCTAGGTACTATCTCTCAAGTACAAAACTGATAATCTAGGAAGTATGCATTCCTCGAAGCAATGTGTCTGAAATCATTTCAGCAGCATTTCGTTATGATAAGCAATAGATGAATGAAAAGTGAAGGCAAGACCTCTTATTTATAATCTTTTCTCAACTCCAATTCAAAATTTCTTTTCCCTCCAATTAGGGCGCCCAAACTCAAATTCACATTCACCATCAAATTTGCATTTCAGTTGCATCTTGACTCCATGACTTAGGCATCTAGGCTCAAAGGTAAATATTTAACTTTTGAAAATATTAAATTCCTTCACATCAGGTGCCCATGCTCAAAGACCACCTTTTAAAACATCATTAAGTCATTGTGCTAGGCCAAGGGGTCAAAATAACATTAAAATATTTAAATGACTTAAATAAATCTTTTTTACCAAAATGAGCCTCAAAATGTTGACAGCCAAATATACCCAAACTGCCTTGCCCGAAATAGACAGCACTCTGAACTGCAGGATTGCTGCCAACCAAACACTGCCAAAAATATAACTTACTAAAAATAGCATACTGCAAAAAATAGTAAGTTGCTCTAAACTCATTTTAACCACAATTCGAGCAGTCATCGTAACTTACTAAAAATAGTAAGCCCGAAAAAGTTTGTCAGATGCAGATGCATGTCATACCATTGCAAAGCTCTCTAAAAACGCTGAAAGAATCCAGAATCCAAACCTGCATGCAAACCCCTGATTGAAATGAATGTCACTTTCATTAAATGCATGTCACATCTCTCTGAAGCTTTCTAAAAACTCAGAAAGAAACCAATAACCAATCGACAAAACTCCAACATGCAAACCCCTGAATTCTCAAAAGAAACCTCCAAGCAGCTGGAAACCCTAATTTTGCTTCTAACTAGCCTACAGGCATCCAGGGATAGGCTAACAATCTTTGGAAAGTGCAATGCCAAAAATGGGGACTTTACAACGTGGCATATGAGTCCTCCAGACCACCTGAACTCACTGGAATCTTCAAATAACTCTTCTAATAATGTTGACACACATCCACAAGGTCAATGCCAACTACACTACAAGGGAACCTGAAAATGGGGACATTACAGCGTGACATGCAAATGTTTGTGCGCTACACAAACATCTCAAAAAGATTCTCGACTCTGTGGTCATTGGGATGTTATACTTTCGCCTGCCCAGAAAGTGTAATGCCTCGATCATTGCAGACGCGTTGAGAAACGCCTTCTTGCATGCCTTTTCTTCATTCTTTCACTCATTCTTTCATTCTATTCACTCAATCTTGCATTCTATTCACTCTAGCTCTCATTTTCTCACTTTCATTCTTCTCCTACACCATTTTCTTGCAAGTTCTACTACTCTTTGGCTCCTACATCAGCATTTTGATCTTCTTGGCTCATTTGGGAGGTTGCATGCTCTTCCTTTCGGCTTTCTCATTCGCCAAAGGAGGGTAACTTGAAATATACCGGCCAATTTTTTCATTTTATTACACAGCTAAATTCACCCATTAGCGTTAGTGTAAATATAAACCAACTGAATGTAACCCTCTCCTCTGATCAACCTAAATCCCAATGCGGGCAAGGTTGAGAGCATACACGAAAGGGGATCGTTAGTAAACTGAAGCTTGCTGAAGTAATGATAAGAAAGTACAATCACTCAACCACTTATTCAACGGGAGGACTGGAATGAGAGAACAATGCTGAAAGTAAAATGCAATTCGACCACTTCTTCAGCGGGAGTAGGTTGACGGCTCAACCGATCAGCAAGATGAGATAATGCAATTACATAAGGTAACAGGCAGCAAGCCAGCCTCTTCCACTTCTTCAGCGGGTGATACAAGAAATTGAAACTAACTAAGACTGAAACATGCCAGTCTCTTCCACAACCGTAGGAAAGTACAAGAGTTAGATCAGAATAGAAGAAATGTTGATAGTACTGTTGTTCAGCTTACAATATGATAGCGAGCCTGCCAAGCACAAGTGATTAGAGAACAATTTCATGCTGCAATAATTGTAGAGGACTCTCCTATACTCTTCTAAACTTCCTGGACTCAAACCCAACTCCCAAACCCCATTTTTACCAATCTGGTTATGCAGACCTGCACTGAAATTGCAGAATCAGCAACATAAAAATTAGTTAAAATAAAGACAACTCCTTCAAAACTTGCTCAAACTTCATGAAGTAAAGTGCAATATGTTCTAAGACTGATGGCGCCCAAGATGAAAGCATAAAACAGACTCAAAAGACTCATAATTAATTGGCACGCAAAACCAAGCAAGTCCAAAGTGGTACGGCCCAAGAGAAAGGGCGATTTTGCTTTATAAAATCCAAAGCTTGGAAATAAATTCTAATATTTGGAGGAAGGGGTCGCCTCAACCTTCCAAATACATTTCCTCAATACCCATAAGCAAAATAAAATCGTCCACAAACATATGATCAATTATCTAGGTCAGCCACAAGCAAAACAGCAACTGTGAAAAAGACAGAAAATACAAGAACTCAAACTCAAAATGCAAAACAGTACAATAGAACCCTACTCTCAACTAGTTGCTATCTTTCAAGCAAGAAGTTAAGCCTAGCTAGGAGGTATGCATCCCTCGAAGCAATCTTGGCACCAATCCGGCAACATAACAATACTCAAAACATAAGATGATGAATGAAGACCCCAAGCTCCCTTTTTATAACTTTGGCCAAGCATCCTCTAGAACCTTCCAGAAGATGCGCCCCACTTCAAGGAGTCAACCCTAATTTGAAGTTTGACTCAACCTTCAAGTGGCGTCCCATTCTCCAAGGCAAAAATTCGCACTTTTAATTAAATAAGACCTCCTCCCTTTTTGGCGTCCACTTTTCCTCAAGTTGACTTTAATAACAAATGATAAATATTTCACTTAACTCTTGATGGGGCGCCCACCCATAAAATTCCCCTTTTTTTTAAATAATCAACTAAGTCATGATGCTAGACCAAGGGGTTATAATTAAAATAAAACATTATTTTAATTAAAGCAACTTATCTCTCCAGAAACTGCATCTAGGCACTGATTTCGATTATGCCAATTGAACCATCTGATGTGGGAAGCCAAGCGCAATGAAGCCAACAGGACCACTGCCAGAAATAGAATTTACTAAAATAGTAAATCCAGGAAGTAACTCAGATCATCATGCAAATTATACCATCGCGAAGCTCTCTGAAAACCCAGAAAAGAGCTGCCAACCAAACACCAAGATTCCAGAAGCACACTCCAACAAACGCTGAAACATCCTCCTAGAAGATAGGGAACCCTAATTTCTGCTTCCAAGTAGTCTACGGGTCACCAGGATAGACTAACGGCCAACTGTCAGATCACTGCTGAGAAGGGGACATTACATAACTGTGATCCCTTTTTTGCATTATCGTCTTTATTTTGATAGCATACTATCATTTTAACATGTCTATCGTCTTGTCCATCTATTTCTTTATCTACTCTCTTTTATATCTGTCTATCTGGTTGTCCGTGGAGGTGGGAACACCTATGCAGGGGTTTGACTGAGGCAAACCCCTAAATAGCCCCAACATTTTTCCCCATTTCCGTGTGTGCAGGTTGGTTTGGAGCATTGCGGCAGGATTTGTAGCATTGGACCTCTTGCGAGTTATTTCTCCTCTTTTCCATCTCGTCATTTCGTTTCGTTTAATCCATGCATGTTAATTCTTTTTATGTTATTCTTGTCGTTCTCATTACTCTATTAGTTTAGTAAAACTTCCAGGTTTTAGTTTATGAACTATCAGTAGACTTTTTAATGTTTCTATCAGCATGTTCTTCTTGGACCATATGAGACCACAACACGTCGCGGGGATGTTTGTGCACTGCGCTATCGTCCTTGGCCAAGAGCCAGTTAGCTTTCTCATGAGACCTCTGAAGTCTACTCTTTCGGTCTCTAAACTCCTTATCTCTCAATCTTTCGTAAAACATAAAATACAACCAAAACTCCTTTTCCTTCTACCTTTGTCACTTGAGCTTTTCCCTTGAGGTGGTAGAGGAACACTCTCCCTTAGAGGAGGCCGGGGGGTGTCATTTTTCCTCCACTAGAACACTAAACGAGGCAGTTTATTTTTTGTAAAAGATAGATTCTCCATGTGCATGCAAAAGATTGTCTTCAAAAGGCTCTATTTAATTCATTACTTCTATTGAATAATTAGGAAGAAAGTTTATTTTATTGATTTTATTTATTTTCTAGAAAAGACAAAAGGCTTTATTTTCCAAAAAGGTTAGTTAATTGCATTGATTAGTTAATAGTATTTGATTATTTGATTATGGTAATTTAATTGAAGTAATATAATTAATTTAGTATAGTTAGTTAATAACTTATTCTTAATAAAATAATTTAGTTATTTTATTCACTAATTTACCAAAAACAAATTGCAAAGTTTCGTTAGCATTTTATGTAATGTCCCCTTCTCAAACCTAATCTATTCAATGACCATTAGCCTATTTTTCGAGTTCTCGTAAGCTAAGTGGTAAGGTAAGGGGACTCCAAGACTCTTGGAGAATAGAGTGGCGGCAATTCATGGATTCTTATGATGGTGTTGAGCTCAACGGATGATATCGGTTTGAATGCCACTCTCCGTAGTATAATTGGACTATCTAGGAGTTCTCCAAACTTCTTGGAGAGCATGTCTATTTTTAGAAAGTCAACAAAATGACCTCATTCACTCGCCTCCATATCTCATTGGTGCAGTTTAAATTGGATTCTGAGATGATTTGGGATTTTTCGTCGCAAGGGGTAAAATATTTTAATATTTCACTTAAGTGTAATGTTTAAATTATTATTTTTATTTCACTTAAGTGTTATAACTCTTTTGTAAAGTGAAAAATGCACCAAGTTGGACACCTAGGTTGGAAAAGGGGGGGATGTTGCACATGGAGGGATTATTATTATTTTTAAAAGGTATTTTCAAAAAGGGTGAATTATTTTATTATTTTAAATAGTAATCTCTCCCTCCAAAAAAGTTATAAAAGGAGGCATGGGATAGTTTATTTGGTCACGTTTGAGAATTGGTAAGGAAGTACTACTAGATTGAGATAGGATTCTTCAAGGCTTTTAGGACAAAAACCCTCAAGATTTGTTCTAGTTTTGAAGTTGGAAGACACTCCCTAGCTAGACTGGTGTGGCTTTATTTCCACTTGGGAGACCTCCTGAAAGGGGGATTGAGCATGTGATAGAATTGGAGGAGGGTGCCAAGCCCGTCATCATGACCCTATATCGACATCCAAAGAGGCATAAAGACAAAATCGAGCAGGCCATCAAGGAACTCTTGGACATGTGACACATCCGCTCAAGCAAGAGTCCTTTTGCTGCTTTAGTGGTTTTGGTGAAAGAGGACGGAACTATGCACATGTGTATAGACTACCAGGCTCTCAACAAGAAGACCATCAAGAACCAGTATTCGATACCAAGGATCGACGAGCTCATTGATGAGCTACATGGATCAGTTTTCTTCTCCAAAATAGGCCTGAGATCTGATTATCATCAGATTAAAGTTCGGGAAGAAGACATTGGGAAGATTGTTTTTAAATGCCATTTTGGGCATTATGAGTTCTTCATTATGCCTTTTGACTTAAATAACGCTCCCGCGACATTTCAATCTTGCATGAATCGAGTGTTCAATAAGAAGCTAAGGAAGTTTGTTTTGATCTTCTTTAATGATATCCTGATTTACAATAAGTCGTGGGCAGAGCACCCAAAACATTTGGAGGAGGTTTTGAGCATTCTAGAGGCTAAATCTCTATTTGCCAAGGAGTCCAAATGTGAGTTTGGTACGACCGAACTCTTGTATCTTGTTCATATGATCAGTTCGAAAGGGGTTAGCATGGACTAGGAGAAGATTAAGGTCATTTTGGATTGACCACCACCAAAAAACCTCACTCAGTTGAAGGGGTTTTTGGTTCTTTGTGACTTTTACAGAAGATTTGTGAAGGGCTATTCTCAATTGGTTGCTCCTCTCACAAATCTTACCAAAAAGGGGGCATTTGTATGGTCAGATGCAGCACAGAAGACTTTTTGCTAGTTCAAGCACATCATGAGTTCATGTCCCATTTTGGCCATATTGGACTTCTCCAAGCCTTTCAAGCTTTAGTGTGATGCTTCGAGAGAAGATTCGAGAGAAGGAATCACTATTGTTCTAATGCAAGACAAGCACCCAATTGTTTTTGAAAGCAAAAAGTTGAGGGGTGTGGAAAGGACATATTCCATATATGATAAGGAGATGCTTGCAATAATGCACGCTTTGGCCAAATTCCAATAGTATTTGGTTGGTGGCAAGTTCATTGTGAAGACCGATCATAATAGCCTCAAGCATTTTCTACATCAGAAAGACCTCAATGACAAATAGCAGAAGTGGATCAATAAGCTACAAGCTTACAATTTTGACATAAGAGTATGTCAAAGGTAAGAATAATATTGTGGATGATGCCTTGTCAAGAAGGCCACATTTGAGTTATTTGATAGAGACCACTGCTGATTGGAGAGAGCAAATAGCAGAAGTGGATCAATAAGCTACAAGCTTATGATTTTGACATAAGAGTATGTCAAGGGTAAAAATAATATTGTGGATGATGCCTTGTCAAGAAGGCCACATTTGAGTTATTTGATAGAGACCACTGCTGATTGGAGAGAGCAAATTCTTACAAAGTATGCCAAAAATTCCTTTGCCACCAACATTGTGGAAGGTGCCTTGCAAGATGAGAGGTCACTATGGTGAATAATTTGATTCTATACAAAGGAAGAATCTTCTTGGTGCCTGAATATAAGCTCAAGATGAAGGCTCTTCAGACATTCCATGATGTTCCCTTGGCTGGTCACAAAGGTTATTTCAAGACTTACAAACGGATTCAAGAGAGGTTCACATGGAAAGGGCTCGAGGATGAAGTCCTTCAGTATGTCAAAGAATGTCATATTTGTCAACAGAACAAGAATGGGAATACTTTTCCCGCAATCGTGTTGCAGCCCTTGCCTATTGCCAACCAAAAATGGAAAGTATCTCCATGGATTTCATCACGGGCTTGCCTAAGGTGCAAAGGAGAGATTGTATTTTGGTTATTGTTGATAGATTGACGAAATTTGCACATTTCTTTGCCATTTCTACAACATTCACAGCAGCTCAAGTTGTTGATTCGTTGTTTAGATAAGTGTTCAAGTTGCACCGAT
The DNA here is from genome assembly GCA_007115665.2 of Sequoiadendron giganteum. NCBI lineage: Eukaryota > Viridiplantae > Streptophyta > Pinopsida > Cupressales > Cupressaceae > Sequoiadendron > Sequoiadendron giganteum. The sequence continues at coordinate 87,597,164 of CM021103.1, read as the reverse complement.
TGCCCAGAAGTATTGTGTGATAGGGACGGCAAGTTCCTAATTATGTTTTGGCAGGAGGTATTCATATTCAGTGATACTTTGCTTACCCTGAGCACTAGTTGTCACCCACAAACTGATGGGCAAACTAAGATCGTCCACAAATGGCTATAAGGATATCTCATAGACTATGTTTCTAGACAGCAAAAAGCTTGGGTGAGATGGCTCCATTTGGGAGAGTATTGTTACAACTCTTCATATCACATGTAAATCAACATGTCTCCATTCATGGCCTTGTACGGATATGAGGCTCTCATCTTCATCTCCCTACTATTTGGTGAAAGTAGAGCTCTCCAAGCCAAGGACTTGTTGCAGCAAAGTCAAGACATTCTGAAATCCTTAAAGGATAACCTTTAGCATGCCCAAAATCAGCAAAAATTGTATGTTGATCAGCACCATATTGAGCATGTGTTCGAGGTTGGAGATATGGTTTATTTAAGACTTCAACCTTGCAGATAGTCTACTCTCAAGAACAATGGAGCAAAAAAGTTGAAGCCACGTTTCTATGGCCCATTCAAAATGTCCAAAAGGATTGGTGAAGTGGCTTACGAGCTAGCGCTACCAGAGAGTAGAAAAGTGCATAATGTCTTCCATGTGTCATGCCTCAAAAAGGCGCTTGGACACAATGTTGTTGCTTCTACAAATGTTACCTTCATTGGATGAGGAAGGGAAGCTTGTATTGGTTCCTGAAGCAGTGATAGATTTCAAAGAACGCACATTGAGAAGGACCATCAAAGAATACCTAGTCAAATGGAAGAATCTACCAGTTGAGGATGCCACTTGGGAGAATGAGCAGATATTGCAACATCGAGACTTGCAATTGCTTGGGGACAAACAATCTTGGGAAGGGAGGAGTGTAATGTCCCCTTCTCAAACCTAATTTGTTCAATGATCATTAGCCTATTTTCCGAGCTCCTCAAGGGTAGAGTGATTTCCATCAGCCCAACCAACAACTAGCTATTATATTCTTATTCTCAAACTTATTCTTGATGACCCCGCCAGAAGCACATACGAGAATTAATGGAAGAAAATTCTCAATAGCATACTGTATTAAACGGGTTATTTTTTCACCCACTACCGAGCAAAGTATTGGACCCTACCTATATTAGGCACTACCAATCAATCAAGCCTATGCAACCTACTATCTATAGGGCCCACTAAAGGATCATAACCATATTTAATCTCTCCTCTTCATTGCCATATAGATATACAAGAAGGGCATAGTTTTCCACTCCATAGCTCCAATGGTGTGAGCCGCATAGCCCTAGTTCATCAAGCAAAGTGTTTAATATGGCCTTGTATCGGGTCCATCTATGTGCATAGCAATACCTCATTCCTAGATAGACAAACCTAACAAACCCCCATCTACATCTAGGGTTGAACCTATTTTTCTATTATTTAGGATCAGAGCACCCCAGTTATATGGGTAGGTCTCTTTTGGGACAAAGCTCTATGACTCTGCAACAAGACCACTTGCTATATCAAGGGGAACAACCTCTATCATAGATTAAGGTGATTGAATCCAATGACTATGTCGAGTAGTGTCATGCAGACCCGAAGGGAAAGAACCTGATTTCCTTGTCCAAGTGGATACAACCAATCATTGATCATATCATCTATTTATATATAGCTCACATGAGTCCACACATGGCATTTAAAAGAATATGGATCAATAGGATGATGTCCCTACTATCTATAGGGCTTGACCTCTCCTAGCCCTCTACTATCTATAGGCAGGGAGAGTGATGGGGGGTGGCCCTATTATCCATAGGGCGAGCAATTGATTCAGATGTCATTTTAAACATATTGAACATTAGAGTGGTACAAGCATATGAGGGAGCACCTTGTAATTGGTGTCAACATTCATTCGGCATCATTGGGTATTTCTACACCAAATATGCAAGAGCAACACAAAAGTCAACACTACTTAGTTTGATGATTGGTGAGATTGACCCCCTACTCTATAATCCTCCCAAGTTCAACACAAGTAACTATTTAGGTTCTCGTTTGTACTAGAATTTGAGCCAATAGAAGGATAGATAAATAAGCCTACCAATTCAATTTGAATGGGAGAACCAAGTAACCAGCAACCAATGAGACAAATAGTTCACCTCTCTATAGTAGGGGCCTCGAGTGGCCTCTTCTTGACTGCTATTTATCCACCTTACAAATCATTTATCAAAGCTTGCATGGTTGTCCTCTAGTCACAAGATTCAACTTTCAGCTCCAAAATCTTGAAACAAAATCCTACTCTATAATGGAACCTACGAGTGATAATGGCATGCATAAATAATCTGATCTAGTATATGTTTCAATAATACATTCTTAAATTCCTACTTATTTGAAGATTAAACTTAAAATATTATTTAAAGTTTTTACCAAGTTCTTTTGACTTTGAATATATAACCACAACAAACTTTTGAGCATGTAAACTTCATACACAAATAATCGTATGTAATAGGTTAGAAAGAGTGTGTAGAGTCACAGAAAATCATTAGTTGTCCAAAGGCATTATTATTTGTGTACACTTCGATATTGAATTTTTAAATTTTCACTTGATTGAAACCTAGATTAAAACAAAAATATAAGGATAAAGTAAAAACACAAACCAGCTTTATTTGTGCTTTGATTTTTGCAATTTGCTCAGTATAATCTTCAACTTGCCTGTGACAATAAGAAAATGATATGACCAAGCCAAAATAATATTTGACTAATTGTAAACTACTATATTCAAATTCATTATTGTCTTGAATTCCACATTTTCAGATTCTAAAAATGTCCAGAATATCAAATTCAAATCATCATTTAAGAATTTATCACTAGAAGTGAAATTTCAGCATTATACATATATAGATTTTGTTGCTAACCATTGACCAAAATGTTTAATTAATTAACAAAATACAAATGTTAGATTGTGATTATACCATAATAGAAAAAACTGTCATATAAGGAAGGTTTCTAAGAAATGACATGCCCCAAAAGTTTTTCCAATCCAAAAAAGGCTTTGGTTTGTAAGCCTCCATATCTTCCTTCTCTCTAGTACTAACATAGCTGATGTGAATTAAGCTGATAATTCTGCAGACAATACTTATTGTGGAACATAATGTATTACATGCAGCAATTGAACAAAACCAAACCAAACAAAATTGACAATTACTGAATAATTAAACAAAATAGATCTTTACTTCAACTGAGAGCATATACATAGCAGGCAAACCCCAAGGAGAGATAGATGCCTTCAACATTACTTACACTCTTCCAATTCAGTTATTTTATACCAAAAAACTAACTAGACTTCGTAAATCGGGATTCTTGGAGAGAACGAAGTCACCAAACTTCATGGTGACCCCCATCCCTCTTGGAAGTTGAAATGAACAAATCAGATGGGACAGACTTATTACAAAATTGCTATTATTGGAGTTATTTAATTTTGGTACCCCACTTGTTGGGGTCATAATTCCAACTTGTAGATTCAAATTCAAAGTATAGTTTCAGAATTGTAGCCATGCTAGAAAATGTTTATAATTTGTTTCTGAACTCTCATGGGCTATTATAGATGGAATTCATATGTTTGAAAGTTGCTTCAAGATGTTTTTATTCAAATTACTTTGAGAACTGTGTACTACACTGCTACAAAAGGATTGTACTTGAGTGTTTATCTCTTTGTTTTCTGGCAACAACTAGAAATATATTAATGATTTTCTTTTGATATTAATGTTATTAGAGTGATTTGATAGTCAACTATTATTGTTTCATGCAATAAATAGTCGTATATTAAAATAATCTTCAACTTCAACTGTCTCCAAAGAGGCTATCTCCAGATAAGTTGGCTCTGAAGAAAAAGTAGTAATTAAACCATCTAGAGACTGGCACAATTAAACCATCAAAAGGAAATCCTCAAGTTAATGTTTCAGAACATATTACATCGCCTTTGAAGATTCTATCTCCTTATCAAGCCAATTTTGAAAGGGAGGAGGTTTCTCTCCACCCTCCAAAGAGCCCTCTAGACTAAAGTCCAAAGAGAGGGAAAGCACCCCAAATATCACCTAAGCGAACACAAGAGTTGGAGTACCCTTCATAAAAACACAAGCTACTTCAGGTACTTAAACTTTAGAGAATAAACAATCTGAGATTTTGTTAAAAATGGAAAATGAATCAAAGAAAAATTCAAGATAGAATACCCGCAAGAAGCCCTCTTTGTGAGATGATAAAATTGACACATCCTTCAAGAATCTAGTGACTGCTCTTGCAGCCACACATGAAAAGATTCAAGAAGAGCAATTTAAGTTGATTGCAGCCAACAACAAAATCTCAAACTTTGATGAGGAATTTAAGGAAAAGTTGGTTCCCCTACCAGGGAACATAAGGAAACTCAAACAGATCCTCTAAATTTGAAATATTCAATGTTCGTATTGCCCAACTTTTGTAGACATGGATTGCTCTATGCCATTTTCTAAGGCATGCATGGCATGTGTTGTACCCAAAATGAAATTTTTGGCATTCTCCTTAAATTGAGCTAAACAATGTAAAAATGTCGTCAAAAGTATGTTTTAGGTCAAACCAAACATGAAATCTTTGTGGGTTTCTGTCCAGGAACCTATGGTTAAAATTCTAAAAAATTGAAAATTAAGGAACCTATTTTTAAAGAAACCCTTAAAAATAGGACCTTCCCGGAAATGATTGAAAATAATTCTGATAGGGTTAATTGCCTTCACGATCACACTGATCAAGTCAGAATTATCAAAAGACATGTTTTACTCCGGTGGGTCTATTTCTGTTTTTCAGGAACAAAGTGAGGAGCTCCGCAGCCATTAATGGTAGATTGGCCAGTACCAGGTGCTGAAAGCTAAACCTCAAAAGCTTCAATGAAGAAGCTATGGCGGAAAAGGATGAAAAGATGTTGTTTCAACGAAGGAGATTCTCAAAATGGAAAAAGCCAAAATTTGGCTGTCTGGAAGGTGCACGTTTTGTCTACCAAGGCAAAACACAGCCTAAAGGTGAAAAAGGCGCCCTTCTTGAAGAAATGCGCCCTTGGATCTCAGAGGGCAAATGTAATCATTTGGCATCTTCAACTCAGTCATCCTCTTCACTTTCATGCTGGCTCGACAACGAAACAATCAGCAAAATCATCTGATTCAAGGATCATTGACCAATCGTCAGCAAAGTATGGAGGATCCATCAACAATGAAGATGCCAAAACAGAGAGCTTCAAGGTAAAAGCGCCCCTGCTGGCCAGGGGCGCCCCTCAGTTACAAGCACCAGATGAATCCACAAGCTACAACTCTATACATAATATATTTCCAGCTTCCTCCCAGCTACGTGATCAATCTGACAACAGGTCCACAAGACACGCCAAACGATCACGAGTTGAGATCAAGCAGAAAAAGCCAAATTGAAGAACTGGAAAGATAGGCCAAAAAATGGCTGAGGCATGGCTAAAAGCGCCCCTCTTGAGGAAAGGCGCCCTTTCTTGAAGGCATCTAGATTCAACCGAAATCTTCACTGCCTCCCAAGATGACCTTCTCAGCTATGACCTATCTCGTCAGTAGGACTATCAGCAATAACTTCTGACAGATCAAACATCTGATAAAGGATGTCAAAGTCAGGCAGTTCATAGCATGAAGAAATTCAATCAAAAGCTAAAAGTGCCCCTGCTGCCCAGGGGCGCCCTTTAGTTTGAAGGACCTAAACCTGCCAGCTTCAACTGAGAAGTCAATCATCCTGAGAAAGACCAAGCTGGCTACCCGATGCATCGTCAAGTAGATTCATCTAATTCATCTAGCATCGAGAACGTCACATCAAAGCAAAGAGGGTCTGAAAAGATCAAAACGAAGAACAGTCAATGAAAATTGACTAAGGCATTGTCAAAAGCACCCCTCTCAAGAAAAGGCGCCCTTCTCTCTGGAGGCCTAAACTCAGTTTTCTGAGTTAATCCCTCCCAGGCATATCTAATCATGTTGATCCCACCTCAACAACAGAACTGCCAGCCACTACCAGAGATCAACTGAGTAACCTGAATCAAAGATCAAACGGAGGCACTTCAGCTTGCAAAAATGGACAAAATTGATCAACTTCAAGGATGGACGCCTAAAAGAAGTCAAAGCAAAAGTGTCGACTTAAGTTAGCAAATTTGGAGCCAAAAAAATGCCAAACACTCCACAATCAGTGGAAATCATCTTTTGGAACTCCAAATCGGGCCTAAATCATGAGTTGTCTTCCATACTTGATGGATCTTAACCCTAATCACCTTATATTCATGCTAGGCATCCCTTTCCTCATTATTATTTTTGCAGGTTGAAGGATAAAACATCAAATAGCTCCCAAGAACACGTTTTCAAGATCTGCCAGAGGTGTTGGACGGATTTTCAATATTTTTGAAGATCAATGACAGTAAAAGTATTCTTCCCCGGAGATTGCTTCCAGAGACAGATTATTGCAAAGTGGCAATTTATAACTTCCAATCCATCTTCTGTCTACTTCCTCTATTTCTGTCTATATTTCTTTGCATGTCACAGGAAATGACAGATAATTGCAGATCTGGCCAACTGGGTATGATCAGCACAGCTTTTTCAACAAAACCCACATGTTGGATTATTCCAGAAAAAGTAGCCCTACTACCCCCTATTTTTTAGGGTTTCGGAAAAAAGTCATAATATTGAAAAACAGACAAACTAGGTTTGTTTAGCTTTGAAGCACGAACAAAACCCATGTGTTAGATTTTTCCGAGAAAAAACACTTTCTGGTGCCCCTGCTGCCTCTGCCACCGAAGGGCTCTTGGATGTCAAAGAAAAACTCGTTTTTCCGAATTTCTGATGATCTGCGTCTGTTTAGAAAATCATTTTCAACAAAACCCATGTCTCAGAATTTTTCGTAAAAACTACCCCCGACAAGGCTATTTTTAGCAGTTCCAGAAAAGTTGTCCGAGCAACATCAAGTGCATCGTCAATCTTCAAGGTTTTCAGAATGCAATACTCCCAAGTACAATACAAGACCAAGACGGTCTTATACCATGATTATTTGAAAACGACTAACACAGACTTATGGTAGAAAAATCCAGAGGTCAGTTCTGAAGACTTGGAGGGCATGAACCAAATTACGTTGCAAAACATTGAAGAATCCGGTTTATTCCAAGCTGCGTCTATTCCGATCACCTTACAAAGCATTGAGCTTGTAACTCTTGCACAAAGCATTACAACCCGACTACAAGAGAGATCCTGTCAGTGGACGGGAGGGTGATTTGCAGCATGAAGCTGGTGGACATAGAGACTTGTTTTGCAATTCCACCATGCCCTACCAAGGAGGTCATATTAGTGACAGAATGCAAAAAGGCGTTCGTGGCTTCGAAGGATGAGTGTTTGCTTATAATGGTTGAACATTGGTTGAAAACAAAGAGAACCAGCTTGCCCAGATTGGTTGGGAGAGGAGAATTCAAAGATGGGTACTGAGTGTTAATCACCCTACTCAGCAGAGTCACTGGGCAAGAGGAGGGGAAATCCTTCTAGCTGTGGATGTTCTACATTATTGGCAAAATAATCAGCAAGAAGGAACATTAGGACTAGGCCTCTCTGATCAGTGACACACTCCACCAACAATTTACCGGGTTTCTAGAAGAGCACCATTTCCACATGTGTTCCTACCCGATCTACCTGATAGCCTTCCAAGGCGATTTCAGAACATTAAACACTGTGGGAACCCTGGGTGTGCAAAAGGTCCAAGAATACTTTCCTCGCCTTGAGTTCACTCTAGCGGAAAGGCACTTCAAAAAGATAAATGACCTTTTCACTATGCACACCGTGCACGAGCTAGACCATGAGATGCACATTCGTATTTCACCAACAGCTAAGGCAGCAATGGTGGACTGGGCGGATTGGTTCATCCAATTCCCCACTTTCACCTACATACGCGTGTATGTCTACAATGGCCACCCCGCCATGATGCCACGCTACCCCTCAGATAGGGTAGTGTTTATGGAATTCCTGAGGCAGTTGGCCAAGGTTCACTCTTACCTTCATATAAAGAAGAAGTTTGCTGCAAACTTTCATTTCCAGATGGGATTCTACAGATGCAAGATAGCAGCCGATGCCAGGTTGATAAGCCAGGAAATAGTGAGATTTAATCTCAAGTACCTCATTGACAAGAGGCCATCCTATGACCCCAGAGGCATCTTCGCAGCTCACCTTGAGCAAAGATCATCACATGAACCTTTCATGGAAGATTTTTGGGTCAACTCCGAGGATGAGTACGAGGTGAGAAGAAGGAACCACAGCAGATTCAAACTCTCGCAGATTGCAGAATTCATGTCAGAGGACATAGAGGGTTTATCTGATGACGAAGAAGAAGTCATTCTTTCTTCCTTCTTCACGAGTCTGGTGGATGCACAACCACTCGGCAAAGTAGACTGGTACGCGAAAGAAAGTATGTCTATTGAGGAAAGAACGAGTAGAGTAGTTTGACACAATCAACTCTACCTTGACAGTAAAAAGACAAGAAAGGTAGTACTTCCCCGATCAGAGCCGCCAACGGTTCAGTTTACACTACCTTCCTCATCTAGGAGGAAACCCAGACAGAAGAAGATGAGCATTCTTCCAAAAGGAATGCGGATGTCAGGGAGCACATGGGGAAGAAAAGGAATTGCCAGCACAAGCTGGCAAGAGGTACAGGTGGAGACAGCCACCAATTTACCTGAAACAGTTGAGAACGCTGCAGCTACACCAGAGCCAGTGACTGAAATAACCGCTGCAGAGATGGAATCCATTGTAGAAGAAGTTGCAGCAGAAGCGGTGCCTGTGATAGAAACAGAGCCACTGGCTTCACCACCATCACAAAGGTTGCAAAGTCCTATTGATTTGGACTCGCCACCACGAGGCATTGCCACGGCACAGTCTCGTTCTTCTAGCATTCAAGGGGCCTATGTTCCTCCTCCCAGCGATGCTAGCTGAGATTCTATCTGGCTGGAAAGCTCGCTTGGGAGGAAAAGAGAGAGACCTTATCAGCTTGACTTTCTGAATTCCACCATGTCCCACAAGACATGCCGGCAAAGAAGTTGAAGAAGCAGACACATGTAGAGAGGAATGCAGAGAACGAGGTTGTCATAGAGACTGCTGCCCCACCTGAAGATAAAGACATACATAATGTGAGGGTTGAGGATTTAACGCTTTCAAAGGTGAACCTTGGAAAGACCACTCGACAGGTGGAGGCAGACCTTCTTGGAATCGCCTTAGTGAGCGTCAAAGAAAGGATGACAAAGGATGGACAAGACAAAGCAGCCTTGAAGGCTGAAATCCGTCAGCTAAAATTGTACATTTCTAGTTTGATACATGACACTCCAGACTCCTCGGCCTTGCCTCAAGGACTATTGGATCTCCCAGCTGAAAGAAACCATCATCACTTGATTACATACGGCAAACACTTGAGACGTCAAGTGGATGAGTTTGTCGTCAAAGGACGGTGTGTGTTAGCAGAAGCATATCAGCTGAGACACAGGGCACATGGACTTCAATCAGAAATCCAGCAGTCAGACTTGAAAGCAGCTCAAGAGAGGCCGAAAGAGGAGGCGATAGTTGCTGATCTAGGACAAGCATATGAATCAGTTACAACCACAGAGAACAAACACCATCTCTTTGAGTGGACAGAACAGGTGGCATTAAAGGTGAGAGCCTACGATGCCAATTCAGTGGAGTTGATTGACTATAGACGCTTTGTCGCCAATATTATCAACTTCGCAAGAACGTTGGTAATATCTTTCCCTGAGTTAGAATATCAGCGAGAAGGAGGAGAATATGTTGAGCTTGAAACGGTACAAACTGCAGTCGGCCATGAGTCGACGTAGTCGGCCGAGAGTGTACTTGGTCGGCTGTGAGCCATAAGTAAATAAGATATTAGTTAATATTAATAATCCATCTACTTATGTACGTGTCATGTTGGTTAGTTGTCTCGGGAATAGTTCCTGATGAAGTAATTAGTTATAATGAAGGGACACGACGGTTGGTACCTTAACCACCGCCAACGTACTATATGTACTTGAGTCATGTAGTCAGGAAGGGGGATGGTTCTGCTATGCTATGCTATGTTCTGTCTAGAGACATTATGATTTAATTGTCGAATACTTAATAAAGAAGTATATCTATGTTTTGTGCGATTGCCATGTGATTATTATATGCTATCAATGTTATTATATTATCTCCGTTTACTCCGTACGTTATTGTACCCGTATTGAGTAAACATTTGGCGCCGTTGCCTAAGCGGACCAGGGAAGCACTCGTTACGATGGCAGCATAATGGGCCGACCGGAGGAGGAACCCATAGTAACGAATGAAGAAAGAGAGGACGACTTAACGCGAGATCTGACAAATCTCTGGAACATATCCCTACGAGATCACGTACGGAGGCAAGCCCTCGGGCGAGAAATCCCTGAGGCAGTAGTCTGGGATCGATTCGAAGTGAACGACGAGGTTAATCACCTTCTCCACTGCATGCCAAGATTGTTGGCTCACCACTCTATCATCTTGCAAGACCTTCGGGTGGAAGAGGAACAGGAACGCCGAAGGCAACAAATCTTGCAACGGTACGAGGAACAAACCAAATGGGAAGAGGAGGAAAGAGACACTAGTCGGAGGCGTACCTCTGGCAACCAACAATGATCGCGTGAAAGACCTGTAATGCTCGTACGACCGAACAAGGACAAGAACCGAGTACCATTCGGGCACGAAGCGGAGGAGGAAAGAATTCGGCGATCATTAAGAGTGCAAGAGCAAGAAAACCGACGGCTGAGATTAAGTAAAGCACATCAAAGTCTGGTAGAAGGGAGGGACGAGGAACCATTCGTCACCCCGTACATCGAAAAACATAAAAACCAAGAAAATGAGGAAGACTTGAGTGGTGAACTTGGAGAACAACATCCAACGCTTTCGGGAGTTGTCCATATCAGACGACGACGAAGGGCGGAGGACAGGGAGGTCTGAGCCCAAGACCCCTTGGCAGAGGGAGCACCGAAGCAAAACCCAGGAAACTCAAGGTATAGAGGACGCTGACGGAGGACCGAAAAGTGACTCGTACATGGCCGAGAGTGCAAGTGACGCACCGGAACGTAACGGGGAAACCGGTCTAGTCGGGTCCAATATACAAGGAGGACAGCCGGGAAGGATGGTGACTCCAGAACGGCAAAAACTGCCGAAGTTTACGGAGAATAGGTCAGAAGATCCAGTACGACATTGCAAAACATGTGAGACAATCTGGGTAGCAAGTGGAAAAGATGACCCGGATCATTGGCTGAAAGTATTTCCGGCGACACTCAGAGATAGTGCCATTAACTGGTACTCAGAGTTGGACCAAACACATAAAGCTTCATGGAGATTACTCAAGAAGGCCTTTCAGGACGAATTCAAACTCCTGAGGGATGACAGTGAGATTGTAGCAGAAATCTACAGTACGAAGCAAGGAAAACACGAGAATGTGCACACATACAATCGGCGACTCAAAGACTTGTTGGGAAAATTGGAGGTTCAACCGGCCGATGGGCTAAAGAAGCGATGGTTCATTGAAGGCTTGCTTTTGTCATTGAGGAAGAAGATGAAAGTCGTGCCTCCGTCATCGTACGCTGAAGCATACAATCGGGCGATGGATATAGAAAGCGAAAACAAAACATCCTCCCGAGGGAAAAAGAAGACGGATGACGAGGAGAGTACGGACGATAGCGACAGGGAATCCAGGACCGTACAAGCACTCAGGAAAGATATGATGCGAATGATGAAAGAATTGAAGGCCGACAAAGAGAGTATGAGGGAAGCACGAGAACTATGGTGTAAAGACTATAATGGGGAAGGTCACACGAAGGCGAACTGTCCGAAGAAGTTATTCTGCAATATTTGCCAAGTGATGGGACATTCCGTCAAGGAATGCACATACAATTTAAAAGTAAAAAGTGCACAAGTATTCTTTGCTCAAGGAGAACCATCGACACCGCAGAACACACCACCGAAGCCCCAGTACAATAGCAATGCATCCCCTAGAGGTTACCAGAGCAACAGGAGTCCGAGGAACAGAATACAATACGATGGTAAAGGACGGCCCATGATCCAATGTCGAAAGTGCAACGAATGGGGTCACTTCGCCAAGGATTGCCAGAACGGCCAAGGTTCGAGAGGAAGATTGTGTAAGTGGTGTGGACCAGGCGACCATGAAGATAGTGAATGCCCCAAGCAGAAAGGGTATCCATATGCTGGAAGTAGAAGAACAAGAGGTATTGGCGATCGCCAGAGCGCAAGTAGAGAAGGCAACCTACCCAGATCCACGTACGGAAAAACAAAGGATGAAGGAAGCAAAAGCCGAAGTGGAACTGGCGATGGCGAAGGAGAACAAAATATCTCTGGAGAAGCCAAAGACCTCTCAGCGGTCGGAGGCAGAAACCAACATCGTACGACAGGTACTGCAGACCACCATACCGATCAAAGTAACTGACCTTCTCCAGACGTTGCCACAATTGGGACTGGCAATGACAAATGTCCTTGGGGATGTCAAGCAATCGCGAGTGGAGGACCTAAGGCAAGAATTGGTACCAAATTCACCACCGTACGGTGAACAAACCATTGACCCCGTACTACTCACGGCGAACATCGGGAAGATACCGGCGGTTGTGCAGATGGAGATCGGAGGCAATACCTTGACAAATACTAACGTCGATGGAGGATCGGGAGTCAATGTACTGCCCGAAGACACATGGAAGAGCCTCGGGAAGCCTACCCTCTGGCCACCAACATTCCAACTCGTCGGTGCCGATCAACATGGTATCAAACCGTTGGGAATGTTGATGGTGCAAAAGGTGGTGATCGGAACACAACCATTTCTGCTGAACTTTGCAGTCATTCCATTGCAGAGGAAGGCGTACGATGCATTGCTTGGACGAGGGTGGTTAGTGGCAGCCAAGGCGAATCATAATTGGAAAAGAAATACACTATCCATAGAGAATGATGGGAGGAAGTACGTGATCGACTTGAAGAATCAGGCTGTCAGTGAAGAACTAGCATCTTCTGAATCAGAATCTAACGAGGGGGAGTTGGACATGGACGAAAAGAGGAAAGCAATGGAGCCTAATGAGGAGGGTGTAATTGAAATCGAGAGTTGCTCGGAAGACGAGACAAGTTCGTTGAATGGCTTATTTCATTGGTAGATGGAAGATTATGAGGTGTTCCAGCGAGAGTGTAACATGCTGCAAATCGGAAAAATCCAGGAAGGAGAAAAAAACATGTCTAGCCAGACACTTTCGGCCGAGTCTAGAGAGTACAAAGAAAGAATATCAAAACCGGATGATACGCCAGCCCACAAATCCAAACAGGTACGAGATAGAGAAATTGTGTTGGAGCCAAAAAATGGAGAAAATCAAGACAATGAGAAAGAAGACGGAGGAGAAAGAAAAGAGATGAAGGAGAGAAAATAAAAGAGGAAAAAAGACAGAGACAAAATTAAAAGAATTAGGCAGATTAAGGAACGGAAGAGGGAGTATATTAAAAAGAAGAAATAAAAGTGAAAAAAAGAAATTAGAGGAAAAAGGAGAAATAAAAGAAAAAAAACATTAAAATATTGGCAAGGGTGGAAAGTGCACGACCTAAACTGAGAAAAAGAATTCAATTAAAAGCAAGGACCGTACGAAATTTCCAAGTAAGAAGAGAGGAGCAAAAGCAAAAGGCCATACGACAAGAAGGGAGGAAACTGGTACGCCAAAAGAAGAAAAGTCCGTACGAACTGATAGACAAGAGCCAAAAAGCCGTACGCCACATTAATGAGCAAGTCGTACGCCAAAAGCAAGGAGCCGTACGCCACAAACAGAGATCCGTACGACAGAGAGAAGACAAAGCTCGTACGGCACTTGCCAAATCCGTACACCAAAGGAAGAACTTTGTACGACAGAGAGAAGACAAAGCCGGTACAACACTTGCCAAATCCGTATGCCAAAGGAAGAACTTTATACGCCATAAGGAGAAGTCCGTACGGCAGAGAGAAGGCAGAGCTAGTACGACACTTACCAAATCCGTACGCTAAAGAGGAGATGAATCTGTACGCCATTCAGGGGAAATCACCGTACGCCAAGCCAAGAAATCCGTATGCCATTCACTGGTACGCCAGAAGTCCGTACGTCATAAATCCGTACGCCATTCAAAGGAAATCACCGTACGCCAAGCCAAGAAATCCGTATGCCATTCACTGGTACGCCAGAAGTCCGTACGTCACGTCTCAAAACCCGCACACTGGAGACAGCTAGCCGTACGGCTGCATCATGGAGGAGTCGTACGCTGCACTAAGAACATCGTATGGTAGGAAAAGAATTCAGTTCGCACATCTGGGAAGGGGACCGTACGGAAGGATCAAAAATCCGTACGTGTACAGGTGAAAAAGTTCGTACGGGCTAAATAGGAAACGATCGTACCAAGCATCGACTTGAAGAAAGTGAAGTCTCAGAAAAACAATGCAAGACCTGTATTTTTCGGGTTCATAAGCACTATTCGGAACATGTGGAAAAATCATGAAAATGAGGCACGCGATGCTGTTTCGAGTGGTTTCAAAAGTGTTAAATTGGCCTTGGCGATGGGGGCGCTGCCCCTCAACCCCGCCCTGTACCGCGACAAGGAGCGCAACAGGGGCGCTACCACCGGACCCCGCGAGGGGCACTGCCCCTCGACCCCGCTGGGGGCGCTGCCCCCAGACCCCCGCGAGGGACATTGCCCCGAGACCCCCATCAGATTTATTGGAATTGGCAAATTCCAGTGCCACCAGCCATCATTGTACAGGAACAATTGTCTATCGAGCAGATGAGAGTTGTAGCTCTCGAGGAGAAATTGGCGGAGAGAGATGGAGTATTGGGTAAGAGTGACAATCAGTTGGCAAAGAAGGATTAGTTGGCATTCTTGGTTTTCAGTCGTCTGGAAGACAACTACTTTGTGGGGGGGATGATGTAGTTGGCCATGAGTCGACATAGTCGGCCGAGAGTGTACTTGGTCAGCTGTGAGCCATAAGTAAATAAGATATTAGCTAATATTAATAATCCATGTACTTATGTACATGTCATGTTGGTTAATTGACTCGGGAACAGTTCCTGATGAAGTAATTAGTTATAATGAAGGGACACGATGGTTGGTACCTTAACCACCGCCAACGTACTAAATGTACTTGAGTCATGTAGTCGGGAAGGGGGATGGTTTTGCTATGCTATGCTATGTTCTGTCTGGAGACATTATGATGTAATTGTCGAATACTTAATAAAGAAGTATATCTATGTTTTGTGCGATTGCCATGTGATTATTATATGTTGTCAATGTTATTATATTATCTATGTTTACTCCGTATGTTATTGTACCCGTATTGAGTAAACACAAACACGTTTCCAAGATGTCATCCAATCTTCATTCCTTGAAGATCCCAATGGTTGCAAATTAGCCAAAATTGCAGCCATATCTATCCAATTAGATGAAGCAGCTACCCAATGCATAATCTATCAGCAGTAGCTTACGACAGGTGAAGAAATGCTTAGACGCCACATAGTCACCTTGAAAAGCATTAATTGCCCGGGGGCCGAAGAGGTCAATGACAGGATAGAGACTTTGTTGACCAGTGGTGAAGAGGTGTAAAGCATCAAGGACGTCCTACCCTCCAAATAGCATTAATGATGACTGAAGTCAACTTGATGCCCCTTTCCAAGTTGACTCCAGATCTCCACAAATCATGCATGTCAGATCCCACTAATCTAGGATGTCTATTTGACTCCCACGATTTGTGGATCTCAGATCTCCTCAAAAGGTGGATGTCTATTTGGAGACACATTTGTAATTGTAAGTTCACTTTTAGTTAGGTGTCAGTCAACTGAGGTAGACTTCCAGTTTGACGTTTGTTTAGTTTCAGTTAACTGAAGTAGATTTCCAATTAACTGCTAGCTCACCTACTCTTAGACATAGTAATAAATCTTGCTGATTGGCAAGAACTGTTTGTTAACTCAAGGAGATTTTAGGGTTGCCTACTCCTTTGAGTTTCTATAAATAAGAGTCTTAGGTTCTTTATTTGTTTTTTAACCTTTATTTGCTAAGCAAAATTGTTGCGCCATTGTTGCCAGAGTTAGCTTGTTTATATCTGTTCACTCTTGGATGAGAGTTCGTTGGTTAATCACAATTGTGCATGTTTTCGTGCCTTTGCTGTCCCGACCTTTGTAATTCTTTGGAGAAGCTTGAAGAAATAAATCAGATGGCGCATGCTTGCTTGATCTAAATACTTGAGTCTATTCATAGTCTTGTTTTCAAATAGTGTATTGTTTCAATCTCCTCCTTGGACAGGTGCCGTCACCTCCTTGGATATTTTGTTATCAATCATTATCGTATGATGTTGTTTAATGATTTGTGTTGCAGCCTACACTTTGGACAGGTGTCGTCACCTCCTCGGGAATCCTGCTAGACAGGCCATCGTTCCTTGTTGTTTCCAGTGAGCTATTTCCAAGCCTACACCTCGGACAAGGGTTCCTCCTCCTTGGCAAGTCTCAGATCCAGTTTATCGTAAGAGAGTGTTTGCTTGTATCGAGCCCTATCTTGGTATATGTCAGAAGGTTCAGAGCCTCGGCCATATTCCATTGAGACGGAGGATTCAAATGATCCAACCAATCCATTTCGCTCCTACACCCTCATGCTCTGCTTATCTTGGGGAGGTAGGATAGTTTAGAAGCTTAGTTAGTCGTAGTTAAGATCTGCGGAAACCCGAGAAAAAGCTTAGCTACGGCACATTGTGTTTATGCACCCTTGTGTCCTGCCGCTGAGTAAAAAAGATAGGAACCTTAGTACACCCCTTTTTTACAGTAGAAAATCAGCAAAAAGAGATCTTCCTTTCTATAATCCGAAGAGCATGTACTAACACACTTGCAATAGCTGTCCGTTTCCAATAAGCACTTTAGAGGTGCTAATTGAAACGCCAACAGCATGAAAATACAAGGTCGAAGAAAGATTTAGAAATTCCACAAATAAGAAAAAGGGCATTATAAAAGAATTTAACTGAGGCCTGTCAAATAGAATTTAACTGAGGCCTGTCAAATAAGAGAAGCCCTGTTAAATTGCAAAAAACCCTCTAGGGTATACATGTTCCTCAAGGAACAATTTTTAAGATGAAAATCGCTAAGTATATCATGTGGACTTCCATATGGTTTCACTAATGATAAGCAATTTTTGCAAGGATATAAAATAAGCTGCCCCAAACACAAATAACTCTTATGTGAGATTTTAACCCACTAGTATCTCGTTAACCATATCATAGATTTCATGATAAACCTTTTTTATGAGAGAAGTACAAATTTGATCATTCATTTCACTCCTCCAAAATCAAGCTACATGGCAAGAGAGAATGAACGAATATAGTGCACAAAAAAAATTTATAGGGTTACTATTGAGCCATCAAAACCCTGAACCAAAAAATTTTAAAAACATTTACAAGTACTGACTACCACCCTACCATGAAAGAAAAATACATTTAAGCTCTAAAGTAATCCTATGAAGCACTCCACAATGCTATATAGAATAAGTCCAAGCATTCTTTTAAATTTGAAGCATGTACAGAAAGATGGGGTTCTCTACTGACGTATTTAAAAAAAAAGAAAATTTATCTTCCCCACAAACTCACAGTGATCACTCCGAAGGACCAAAGCTATAGCAAAACTTATGAAATAGCACCAGCATAGTTGATCGGGATGAGATATCAACCTTCTCTAATTCTTACTCCAATTGTACCCTTAAGTGTTACAGCAGCTCAGCATGACAGAGAATTTGAATTATGGAAGACTCATTTTGAAAAAGACTGAGGGTGTTTTGTATACAGACCCAAATGAAGAAACTTAGGACCTCTACCTGAAGGAATATGACTGTAGTGCAATCTTGGAAGGTTTGAATAAAAGAAAGGAAGAGGAAGCAGCAGCATTGCAACAGAGACAATATTTCTAGCCTCAAAGACGTAGATCTACAAGAGGACTTGAAGGACCTTAGGCACAGGGGAGTGATGAGGCTATAACTGCCTCAGTTTGATATATCAAAGTAACCTCTTTTTCCTTTTTCTCCATGCCCTTTCATGTGCATTTAGAAGTAATTTAAGAATTATTATTTACTTAAGGTAGAAATAAGATATGTACCCCAATCTAATTCAAATTGCTCATTGAAGTTTGAATATTGATATTCAAACAACCATGTCAGGACAAAAGAATGACAATTGCACTTATGTTCCCATCCTAAAGCTCTAGTCTTTGTCTTAACATTGAATAGAACCTCTCATAAAGCTCTGCTAGAGGCCCCTACCGAGGATGAATGGGCCTAAGCTAATGCCTCAGAATACGACTGACAAGTAGAGAATAAATCCATAAAACAAGCTTGTAGGCTCTCAAATTCTTCGAGTTTAATAGGTGGTTATAAGTAAGTTCAAGCACATTAAATACAATATAATATGGAGCTCGTAAGTTTAAACTTTTTCATTCCATGATATTTATGTGGCTATTCCTTTAAAAGCAATAGTTGCTACTTTCCACTCAAAAGATGCGATATTCTACTTCAGTCATTAAGGGCAAGTATTAGATTTTACTTTACAGTTGTCAGTTGTTTGCAATCTATTTTTACTTGTATTGGCACATTCATGCATGTAGGTTGTCTAGTTGTGAGGTTCTTCAATTGAAGGGGTTGTAATTTCATTCTCTAGGCTAATATAATAAGCCACCTTGCAATGTAATTTTCACAGCTTGTGTGACAAATTTTAATAGAAATCATTGATATGAATATATTATGTTCATTATAAAAAGCTATGTAGATGGAAAAAGTATAAAGGGGAAGTTATTCAGAGTCAATGTAATAAACCTCATGTTGTGATGTATTTCAGTCCACTAATTAATGATCTGATATATGAATGTTCCCTATCTATTGAAATGACCCCTTAGGGTTTACCAAATTGATCTACCAGTTTCAGATATTTGATTTCAAGCAAATACTTCACGATGACAATAGCACACAGTAATATGCAGAATTCTGGAAGGATTTTAGTTTCAAATAATTACATTGCTTGATACACAAACAATTACCAAAAATCAGAAAGAAACTGGATAAACTCAGATCTGGTAAGCTTCCAAAATTGCAGTGATAGGTCGGTTACAGCTGGTGGGTGTGGTTGAATTACTTGTTGTACACACCTTCAAATAAGGGTGGATCTAGGCAACTGAAACTCAGATTTTAGCTCCTATTACCTGTTGTTATACCCGGATCTGGGCAGAACAAGTACTACGGACAGGCCATAGTAACCCTCGCTGATTGATTTTTGAGTTCAAACTGGGACGCTTTGTGGTAGATACACCTCTATTTCGCTTGGACCTGATTACTACTGTTCACCACTTGTGAGTTCATGTGGTGCTGTTGCGATTTCGCCCAAATATCACTGCTCAATGATGAACTAGGAGTGCAGCGCTTAGATGTTTGACCTTGTCTATGTGTTAGTGACTGTTCAGCCTTGCTGTTGAATCCTTCGACAGCCATTGATCCTTAATGATATCCTAACAGGTGGTGCAAACAGGGTGCTAATCAGAAATTTGTTGTTGTTCGCCTGGTTCAGACCTGTTACATCAGCACCTAGCATTGCTCGAGGTGGGAAAACACTTCCAGAATGATTGATCTGTATGTGGCTTGTGGCCTGGGTGATGTGAGATCCCCCTTGATTTCCAAGGGTTGGTGGCACACCTGGAAACAGTCCTTAACTGAGTTAACAGGATAAATTTTCTGATCAGAGAATGCAAATCGGGAAGGAACAATTTATAGGATAAGGTCAGCGGTTTCATCCCAATCTTAGATGGCTGCTAGGGTTTTCGTCTCAGAGACACAACCTCAAAATTTTAATCCTGAGATCATTACAATTCCTCCAAATACTTTCTCTCAGCAGCCACAAATGCACAAATACCTGTTAGAGCAAGATTGGCGCCCAAAACAAGGCCTAAGTCAGCTAGGAAAGGATATTATTTTCAAAAGTTGGCGCCAACCAGCTATAGGTCAGCTGTTAAAATAGAAATACATATATTTTTTAATTTAATAATAATTAGTAATAATATTATTATTTAGTATTTATTTAATATTTAGGTTAGCATTTTGTTGGGGTTTCAATTCGCACCTCTGGTGTGCGTATTGGAAACGAACAGCTATGCACAGTTAGACTGCTCTTCAAATTAGGAGGGGAAGCTCCCTCTTTGTTGATTATGCATAAAAAGAAAATACTAAACTAAATGCTTATCTTTTTATCTCAACTGAGAGCACAAGGTTATAAAACTCTTTGCGTTGCAGATGAGGTTTTCTCTGGTTTCGTAACTTCAACTACAACTAAGCCTATTCTAATGAGGCTTCTAACTTCTCGAGTAAATTCAAAGCAAGAGAGTTTAAAAGTAAACAAGGAATGGTTGATAAACACAAAGCTTAAACAAACTTATTTCTAGAACACATCTGAAGACTCATTGTACTTCTAGATGAATGTTGAAATAAAGATTATGAAAGCAAAACATGAACCAATAACACCGAAAGACTTTGAGAACGTGGATCAAAGAAAGGTAGGCATAAGATTTATTTCCTCAAATTCCAATAGTAATAACACATTTGGGACAGTAGATTGTAGCTAAAATAAGCAAACAATTTACGATCAAACCAAATTACACTTGACAAAGTTGAACATATACTAAATAACAAAATAGCAGGCCAAAATAAGCTCAGCGTTTTGTTATCACAAGCATGGTTAAAGAAAATAACGATCAAGGCTGCTCTTATTTATACACAAACACAGGAGTAGGGAACCCTAAAATCTCCTTGTGTTAACAATCAGTCTTGCCAACATGCAAGCTTTATTCCTATGTCTAAACAAAGATAACTAAAAGTTAACTGGAATGCTAACATCAGTTAATTGATCTAAAACTAAAGAAAACTCCAACTATACAATAGATATCTCCAAAGATAGATATGCATGAAAAGAGGACAGCAAGTTAAACTCGGAAAGGACATCGAGTTAACTGCTGATTTAAATTCTATCCTTGAAAAACGTTGCATGCCTCAACTGGTAGTTCACTCATCAATAACTTGAGCAATCATGTCTTCCAGAACGCTGCTAACTGCCCCTTCGTTAAGAACACTGATACTCTTCAGGACAATGTACTGTCTCTGCAACATCTCTTCGCCATCCACGATCAGATTTTGAAACTCTTTCCTCTTTTCAGCTGCGTCATCAAATCTTGTTGACATTGTTGAAACATGACTCAACTTGCAGTCAACAGGGTCACCATTGAAACTACTACGGATAAGGTCTTGAAACTCCGTTTGTACTTCGTTGAGATCAATGTAAGTGTCATCCTCACGTTGATATTAGCAAGGAATTTGCGACACAAACGTTCTTATGAACTTGAGAGTACTTGCCACCTTCTGTCTACATTCAGCCATTTCTACAGATACTGCTTTGTAGGTTTTTACTTTGAAGAGTGTTGTTCTCTCCAAGTAAAAAGCTTTTGCTTATGTTCTTCTGCAATAACTGAATCGTAAGCCATTCTCAAGTAGGAAATGATGATCTCATCTCTAGGCTTCCTTTCCGCTATGTTCTACTCTAATTTCTGAATTCCAGAGCGAAGATCATGGGCATTGTACCTCAATTGGTACATCTCTACAAGTATGAATCTGCCCTTGGTGACGAATTCTTTCACCCAATCTCTTAGATGTTTTCCATATATAACCAACTGACTTAGTTGATTTTGATTTGAAGATGATTCCAGTATTTGTGGAAGCAAAGCAGTGATGTGTGAAGTCCTATGAAGTATGAAGTAGATTGGAGATGTATTGTCGGAGCTATCGATTCTCAACCTTGAGGGCTGCCTTGTCTTCTCCATCCCTGAGCACTCTCTCCTTCAAGTTAATTGTTGCAACCTCAAAGAGATTTACATCAGCTTGTCGTGTGCTTCTACCAAGATTGGCTTTGACCAATGTGAAGTCATCAACCTCAACCTCATCAGCATTCTTGTCTTCTAGCGATGTAGCAATCTCAATGACAACCTCATTGTCGACATTCTTCTCCACGTGAACTTGCTTCTTGAGTTTCTTTTTTGATGTGTCTTGGTAGACATTATTAAACTCTGCAAAGTCCAATTGGTAAGAAGGTTTTCTCCTCTTCTTGCCCAAGAGGTTCTCAAGCCAAGACAAAGAGTCTCTACTAACTTTTTTGGGAGGATCAGCTCTAGTCCCATCAACTCTTGATGAATGAGTTGGAGTTGAGATGTCACGAACTGGCGAATCGGGCTCTAAATCAATGTGAATTGGAGAAGGTTGTGGTGATGACGGAAGAATAGGAGGCTCTACCTCAACTTCTGGTACTAATTCAACTGTATCTTCGGCTGCATCTACTTGTTGTTCTTGCTGATTCCTAATAGGAGATTGCATCTTTTCCTTCAAATTCATCGACATTCTGCAGTTCTTTGTGCCCTCTAGAGGATTGAGCATTGCTTTGACTTTGGGTTTCCATCTAGACGAGGTAGGTAGTGATGAATGAACCACTGGCAGCTCTGTTCTTGGAATGACTACCTTTCATGTGATCTTTCTATTTAAGAATAGTCTGTTGTTCTTGACAACCCAACTCGTTCTTTCCTCGATTGAGGTGCTCTCTTTAGCATACCAATCAATTGGTCGAAGTGGATGCTGATCAACTTGATCTATGGCATATGCGGGAAGTAAGACTTCTCCATCGTCATCTAACATACCCTCCACATCTTCTGACAAGAAATCAGCAATTTGAGGAAGACTAAATCTACTGTAACTATGCTTGCGCACTTCGAACTCAACTTCACAATTAACCCAAAAGTCTTCCATTGTAGATTTATGTGAAGTATTTTGACCAAGATGAGCTGCCAAGAGACCCCAAGGGTCATATGAACATCTTCCTTTGAGAAAATTGAGATTGAGCTTTAACATTTCATTGCTCATCAACTTAGCGTCAGCTGCTGATTTGCATCTATCTATGCGCATCTCAAAAGGGAAACTAGCAGTAGACTTGCATTTGTTATGCAAAAAGGTGTGCACATCATGTACTTGCCTTAGGAACTCCATGAATACTACCTTATCTATTGGATATCTAGGTGGCATAACTGGATGGCCTGAGAAGCAATATACGCATATGTAGGAGAAAGTGGGATACTAGATAAACCAATCAGCCCAATCCGCCATTGCCAATCTGGCATCTGCTGAAAACCATATATGCAACTCATTGTCAAGATCCCGTACTGTATGCATCAGGAAAAGATCATTCACTCACTTGAATTGTCACTTTGACTGTGAGAACTCTAATTGTGAGTAATGCTCATACACCTGTTGCACACCTAGAGTTCCAATGACGTTCAAACCTCTAAACTTGCCTTGAAAGGTTATTAGATATAGGAGGTATGAAATCATATGGAATTCATAGGCCTTGAAGAACCCTGTCATCTGGTTGTGAAGAGTATCACTGATTAATGTTGGCCAGTCGTAGTGTTCTCTTTTGTTGACAATCTGAGATATGACGTAGAACATCCAGGGCTGAAACTTATGTGTTTTTGCTTGACCTGTGACTCGGTTGAGCAGAGTAATCAGTACTGCAAATTCATCCATGAACTCACCACGTCCAACGTTCCTTGGCAAAGTGTTTCGCTTCTCTTTCAGCCACCTTTGTGCCATCCTTTTCTGGCACTGATCCTTTTGTGTATTCCATGCCTTTTCACATTCTTCTGTTGATATAATAAGGTTATCCGCACATGGTGGAATGACAAAAAATCTCTCAATGTCTCTCGGCTTGAGGCTGCAAACAATTCGCCCATTTGTTGACTAGATTTCTCGTGAGGTAGGATTGTAATGCTTGACACAAGCAATCACAAATCCAATGTTTTGCGCTAAGATGGGAAAATAGGTTGCCGCCAGCAACCCGGCTTGTTCAAGATTCTGGATTGTAATGTAGTCTACACCTGTCAAAGTGTTAAGATCAACCACTGGATGAACTTTATGCAAGTTGTTGTCAAATATCTTCAAGAAATCATGAAGCAAGACCAATTTGGTTGTGATTTCGATTGGAGAGAATTGCATACTAAAAAACTCAACTTTTCACTGTGAACACGGCTATGTTCGGACAAGTTCTACACAAGAGCTAAAAATAGCTTCACTGATTTTGCGTCAGATAAAAAAATAAAAATAAAAAAAAGGCAACTTTTCTGCAAAAAATTGAGGTCTGGATTTTGTAGAGAATGTTGTTTTGAATAGACCCAGATCGTTCGTTTTTCGAAAAAATTGTTTTTTTTAAGAACATGCAAGAAACCCTAAAAAGTAGAAGCAATAAAGAAATTTTTCCAGAAAAAATTTAAGACATGAGTTTTGTAGCCAATTTTGTGCTGAATAGACCCAGATTATTAGATTTTTGAAAGAACTGATTTTTCAAGAATCCCTAAAAGATAGGGCTGGAAGCTTGCATAAAAAGATGCCAATCTTCAAGAGAAGTGTAAAATAGAAAGACTCAGATCGATGAATTTTAGAGAAGACGACTTGTGGCTGAAAAATGATGCCCTGAAAAAATGGATTATGCAAAAGTGTTCTTTTGTGCAACCTGAACTCAAATCAATGAAAAACTCTGAAAATGCCCTTCATTTGATCCTTCAAATGTTGTTGAGAAGAAAATTTTGTGTTTGCCTCTTGAAGCTAACCTAAAAAATAATGAAGTATGGATGCCCAAATGCTTCTTAAATAAAGTTTGGAGGTGAAAAAAGCAGTTAACTCCAAAAAACCCTAAAGTTTAGGAGTCATCCCGTGAAAATATATATCAACTCGAAGAATCCCTAAAAAATAGGGCGGCTTGAGGAAGAGAAAGTCTTCAAAAATTTATAACTCAAGTTGACTTGGGCACCTCTTTGAGATAAGGCATCCAACTTCAGCAGTGTTAGAATATTTTTTGATATTTTCAAATTTCACAAGTTGAAACATCCCTCCAATGACTGATACCCCCTATTTGAGCATTGTTTTCCACCAATTTGTGAGCAATTGAGACTAAAAGTTAATTGATCTGGCAAGCCTGATCAAATCTAAGGAGATTGATACCTCATACCAACCTCTGATCCTACGTTTGACTGCTTTTTATCCTAGGCGCCCCTGGTTGACTACGGCGCTTTGCATCATCAGAGTTTGACAAAATGCATTGATAAAATGCCTCTGTTTGATCTTCGATTCTCGACGTTTGACAAGTCCTCTGAATTGGCAAATGGATTGGCTGCAGAGCTGGACTAAATCCGGGATGAATCTCATGGAAGTGGCTAACCTTAAAAACTAGTTTTGAATGCCTTAATTTCTAGGTGCCCCTAGCTTGCAAGGGCGCTTTTCATTGCAAGAGTTAGCCATTTTTTTATGATTCTCGTGATATGCAATTTGCCCCTTTGATGAGACATTTCTTCTTGATCTACAATTCCAAGAGTTTGATAGATTCGTTGATCAAGCTGAGATATTCAATGGAAAGCGTGAAGAATTCTGAAAAGAATGATCACTTTTGCAAACCCTAACAGTTGTTTCTAAGGGCTCAAAATTCTAGGTGCCCCTGGCTGATTGGGGCGCCCATGTGTGCAGAAGATAGAACTTTTCAATTTTTACTTTGTCGAAAACACCTCAGTTTGACCCAAGATTTTGGCCGTTTGACAACTCAGGAGAAATTTGGAATAGCCAAAATAGGACATGAAGTTGGAATAGCCTTTAGCGCAATTTTCATAGTGGAGAAGTTGATATTAGAGGCTAACCATACAATCCATGGAGTTACCAGCTTGCTGCAATAATTTCCAGAACTTTGCTAATTTGTATCTCTTCATTGCGGGTATGCAGAGTTGAAGAATAAAGCATTGTATACATTTTATATTAAATAAATAGTATGGAAGCTCCTTAATTTTCATCATAGTTCCAGTTATTGCTTCAGTTATTTGTTTAATCATTTGTGCATATTTCTTGCCTGGCACTATTTGGAGAAAATACAAAAAAATCATATATTATGATAAAATACAATTAAAATAATTGCAAACCCATCAAAATAAACATTCTATCACACAATAGTTCGGTTTGCAACGGTTAGAACCGGTTGGGGTTCTTACAGTGGTATCAGAGCCAAGATTCTGCCAGCCTGTTGCGTGTGTTTCTCAGACGATGTCAGGACATAGAATGGAGCCTCTTAGCGAAGAAGAAATCTTTTGTGAAGTTTATGGAAATTATACATCATCAGGGGCAGATTTTTGCACTCATATATCTTTTGCTAATTACATGGATTTTAGTATCAAGTATGATCAGAGATTGAGGGAAAATATGTGTGGGAAACTCTACATTGCAAGTATAAAACTTAATGACTCATATCAGTCAAAAGAAGTGCTTCTGAGCATTTTGGAAGAGGTTGAAGGTTGTTTATCTAAAATCAGTCAATCACCTTCAAACGTGATGAGTATAGCTTTGTCTCCATTGGTGCACTCGTTGGTCAAGCCAGAGTTGATGAGACATCAAGATGAAAAAGTAAGATTGACAGTTGTCACCTGCATAAGTGAAATTATGAGGGTTATAGTCCCTAAAGTTCCATATGATGATGACCAAATGAAAGAGGTCATGCAGTTGATTGTTGAAAGCTTCAATAAGAACCCTACTTTCAATAAGAAGGTTGGAATTTTAGAGTTGATAGCACAGGTGCATTCATATGTGATCATGTTTGATATGATGGTCTCATTCTCCAATTGTTCGATTGCTTCATATCAGTAATCAGGAAAAGCCATTCAGACAAGGTGAAGACAGATATGTTCAACATCTTGTCCATGATCCTAGAGGAAGATGAAGATGTTTGCAAACAGTTGCAATCTGATTTGTTAGTCATTTGGAGAAGAGAGCAGCATGTTTCATCTGCAGTGTATGAACTCACACGCAGATTGGTTGAGCAGAAGATTGAGAAGTTAAAGGAGCAACTGACTGCAGGAGAGTTGATCTCATTTGGGTTATGTTGTGACCTTTTCACACATCGCCCCATTGCAAATGGGGACCCTAGTAGTTTTTCCTCTGATGGTTCTGCTTTTGAGTTTTGGTCTTTCGGTGGGGTACTTAGAATTTGAGTTTTGAAGGTCATCCGAGTCAAGAAATTATTGTGAGCCAGAATCCATGCATGAACGTTGCCAAAGTGCTTAGAGGACCTTGTGGACGAGGATCGACTGTCAGTTCAGTCAATTCTGACACTTCCTAAATTTTAGGGTTTCGACCCCGAGCCCCTATTTTTTAGGGACTTTTTTTTGGCATTTTTAGCCCATTCTGGAATCCCTATTTTTTAGGGATTATTTTTAGAAAGTTTCTATTTTTGGAAAGTGTGCAGGGCATGGCTTCGTCAACGTCAACTTCAGAAGGTTGCAAGAGAAAAATGGGTGAAAATTTTGAAAAATCTGGAAATTTGCCAAAGGCATGGACATGCATGTACTGAATTCGCCCAAGCATTGGCAAGGAAAAAATTGCGAAGTGTAAGCCAAGTCCGCCATTGGCAAGAAAAAAAATTGCAAGTAGGCAAGGAAGTCCGCCCAAGCACATGCAAGGAATGATGGAAGTCCGCCCAGCATATGCAAGAAAAGTTGCAAGAAGAAGATGAAGTCCGCCCCAAGGTAAACATGCAAGAGAGTTGGCAAGTCCGCTCCAAAGTGTTGGGAGGTGCAAATGCAAGATGAAGTCCACTCCAAAGAGTTGGGAGATGGCAAGGCAACAACAAAGTTCGCCCAACAAGGTGATAGGTGGCAAAACATACTTGAAGTCCGCCATGTGCAAGGTGCAAAAGGCAAGCAAAGTCCGCCATGCCTAGAAGAAAAATTGCAAGGCAACTTCAAAGTCCGCCCAGCAAGGAAGAAGGATGGCGAATGACATGTAAAGTCTGCCATATGCAACGTGCAAGGAGCACTTGAAGTCCGCCTAGCACAAATTAAAGATGGCAAGACATTAGCAAAGTCCGCCCAAGTGCAAAGTGGCAAGGAACATGTGAAGTCCGCTCCAAGAAGGTTGGAAAGGGGTGAAAATAAGAGGTCCGCTCCAAGATGTTTGGAAGTGGGAAAATTCGCTATTTGGTAAAATTAAATGACAATTGCTAGTGCAAGTCCGCCTCAAGCATGGTCAAATAAAAAATTGCACAAGGCAAGTACGCCTAAGCCATGTATGTCATGAAAAATACTTGGAGAAGTAAAGATTTAATTGTTTGCCTGGAAAAATCAAAGGATTTAAAAATTTGCCTAAGTCCAAACAATTGAAAATTTAATTGAAAAATCAAATGGTATGTCTGGCAAAGTTGAAATTCGCCTAAGTAAAAATTATCATCACAAGTTTAAAATTTCCCTTAGGCAGAAGCACAGAGAAATTTAAAATTCGAAATTGCCTTTGGATGAAAAAATAATTAAATATTATTATTTAATTATTTTAACGAACGGGTTGGAAACAACACAAAAAATATTATTTTAATATTTTATTTTCCAAAACCCATTTAATGAGAAAATTTGAATTTCTCTAGGCAAATTGCTAAGAAAAGAAAGAAGGAAAAGAACTTCACTCAACTGGCGACAGAATTAGAAACTTTCTTTACCGACTTATGTTGAAGATGGAAATTGCTATTCGAAAGACAAGTGCCAACCGAGTTCAGACTGAATTAATTGGAAACAATTAATTTTTGCTAATTGGGTCGATTCTTCCAACCTTAAATTGGCTTTGCACTTCATTTTCATTCATTCTTTCGAAAACGAAGTTGAGGAAATTTGCTAAGGCAGAGAAGTTTGTGAAGTTTTATATTTTTCTTGCGAAGTAAAAGGCTGAAAGTGCGAATTTACTCCAGCAGCAACACAATTTCATTGCCAGGCAGACTTTACTTCCTCTATTTCGATGAAGTTTTCTCTTTGCGAACAATTTAATTCTTTCATTTCCAGCAATGGTTATTTTCACGAATTAACTTATCAAGTTTGCTGGAATATATGTATGCATAAATAATTTCTGAATTAAAATATTTCATTTTGCAGATTTATGCTGGATAACGGAGAATCATCGACAAAAATGAAGTTCGCCAGCAAAGGTTTGCAGACATAATCTAAAATTGTCTCCAAATGGAAGAATGTTGAAGACACTGATCTTGGCCACATTGACTTAGAAGAGTTCCGAAAAAGAATGTACGGAAGTGACACACGCATGCCAACTCCAATTGCACAAAAAATGATGCGAAACGGCATAGTTCAAGTTGTAGGGTTTCCGTCGGCAATTGAATGTCCAGAGTTGATTGTAGAATGCGCCTTGCATTACAATGCTGAAGAAAGACAGATTGAAGCACCAGATGGCAGAGTACTGGCATATTTGGGCGAACTGGCTATACAGGAGACTTTTGGCATTCCGGCTTACCACAGAACATACTACCGGTCGAAAGAGGATGCATAGAAATTGTACGAAGATAAACAAGCTCTTTGCATGGCCAACATGAACAAAAACTGGCTCGAAAAACCTAGATCCTCATCCAAGAGATTGCCCAAGGAATTGCTCAGGCCATTTTTTAAGGAAGAATACGGAGACATAGTCTTGTTGCTGAACAGACTGGTAGGCAGTCCTCAAGGAGCGCCTTTTGAAAGCAGGATGTATTACTTCATTGACGAAGTATCTTCTGGGACAAAAATGATCAACTGGTCAAGGATGATCAGTGACAGTATTCATGAACAATTGGTCAACTTGGAGAAGACCGAATCTTTTCATATGGGTTCCTACGTAATATACTCACTCGCTCGGACTTACAGATATGCCGGTTTGATCTGCAAAGGTGTAGTCAGCAACGGCGAAAGGGAGCTCAAAGTATATAACTGCTACCCTCAATTGCAGTTAAGCGAGAAGTCACATTGGCGCCGGGCACATAACGCTTTTCTTATGTACATTACCCGGATACTTCAAGGCGGAACCCATCAAAGGCTCACCCACGAAGCAAAGAGTTTAATCAATAAATATGGATCTTGGTTTATCCAGTTTCCTAGATTTACTTATATAAGAATATAGGGATTTACGGATTCTCCTTACAAGTTGCCGATTTATCCTACTGACAAGATGATTTTACTGGAAGTACTTAGGCAGCTGGAAACATTCCAAAGTATCCAGAGACTGAAGCAGAAAGTAGCTGTCACGTTTCCTTTGTTCATCGGAAACATGGTAGAATCTTGTCCGTCATCGCAGGCAGCAAAAAGTGTCAGAATGGAGATACAGTTATATCCATTCACCTCGTACAAGTCCAGAGGTGATTTTGATCCACTCAATCATATGGGAACGGTGACTGGAAGGAAGTACAGGCACAGAGTTGACTTTGAAGACTTCTGGGCAAATGCTACTGACGAGTATGAAATAAGGAGAAGACTTTGGTCAAGGTTACCTTTGGGCATGATCAGGACGACGGAACTCTTCTGTGTGCCTGACCAGATAGATGACGATGAAATGTACATGCAGCCAGGATATGATGAAGGATTGTCGCTTCCTCCTATCAAATGGTCAAAGCCTGAGTTAGGTGATTTGACAATTCTTATGAGACCAGTAGTCAAGTACTCACAATGGTGGGTAGATCAGCGGGTACAGACGTTGAAGCAACAAGGTATGCCATTTACCTACAATTTAATGGGCGAAGTTGAATCTTGTTCTTCAAATGTTGGCGCTTCTCAGGGAGATGAACTGACTGAGCCTACCAACCCGAAGAAAAGAAAGGGTAAAGAAGTGGCAACAAACGAGAAGCCAATCCTGAAGAAGCCTAAGCCCCTTCACTCAGCTGCATCTGGGAATATCAAGCAATTATTGATCATGGACGAGGAATCATGGAGACATATCAGAATTCCTTCGCTGGTACTTGAAAGAGACATGGAGCCTATGCAGCTTGAGGATGACTTTCATCATTCTCCAACTGGCACTAAGATTTGTGAGTCAGATGAGGACTTGAATGTCAGGGAAGGTGACTTCCAGGAAGGGATGATTTCAGCCCTAAGGGGGATTCATGAGGACCCGCCGGTACAGGAAGTCCAAGAGATTCAGGATATTCCGGACTGCGAGGATGATGGAATAGAGCAGCCTACAATACCAGACTGGCTTCAGGAAAGGATTAAGGTCAAGGTACCAGTTGCAGCACCAGAAGCAGATGATATTGACGATTTCTTGGCAAGGTTGGAGCAAGTAAATACGAAAAAGCCTGCCAAGAAATTCTCTACTATTCAGAGAGATGAGACTGGTAACCGCACAGTGCAGATTGCAGTCCCGACAGTTGAGAAACAGCAGGATGAAATTACTCCTGCCGAGTATGCCATTACTGTAATTGATATTGGTCCATCTACCAAAGGGCAAGAAGCAGAAGATCTGGACAATTCCGTCTCCACCATTAAGTCCAGATTAGAAAAGGAGACTAAGAACAAAAGGGAATATAAGATGGAGGTTGAGCGCCTGAAGGAGTATATCCAGCATTTGATAAGGCCACTCAACCAAGGCAACCAATCAAACCCTCTGCTCCCAAATGTATCACAAGAACCGGCAGAATCTTGAGAAAGAACTAACTACTACCAGGGAAACAAAGGAATGGATGGCAGGAAAAGAGGGAGAAGTAATGGCATTTGTGGAGAAGTTAGTGCATGCTCATGGGAAAACTTCTTCCCTGCTCACAAGGATTGCAAATTTGACTGAAGCATGGGACGGACTGCAGGACCTGCAAGACATAATCATTCCTTGCCTCCATGATATAAGGAAAATTCCTAAGCAAAGGCTAGTTGACGCGAAGATTATTGCAGCTGGGGCGGCTACGACTTCAGCAACTAGTATTGCGCATTGGTCTCCCGTAGGGAAGTGCTTGAGAAGGTTAAGGCAGAAAGTATCAAGGTCGATGAGCAAGTAAAGAGCATTCAAAATGGCATCTTTCATATGGCTGCAGATATATTGAACAAGGATATTGTCCGAGAAAATGACTTGTGGCTGGATAATATGCAAAGGGAAGTGCAAAAGATTTTCTCCATCATGCCAATCTTGGGCGAAAATCTGACTAAGGCATTTGACCTCTTGACCATCCGTAGTACCTTCTTGCAGCACGAATCAGAATGGGCAGTTGTCTTTGCCGATTGCGCGGACAGTTTGGACCTGCTGGAGTACAATGTCAGTACTTTGCCAGACATTACCATTGAGGAGATTGGCACCATGGTGTCCAGGTTCGTTGAACGAAGCATTGCATAAGTGGATAGGGATGCATCTGCCAGTGGGTGACTCATCTGTCAGACAACTGGTTGATATGTTGGCAACCCTAATTAGGGTTTTCTTGTTTGAATCTGGGCCCTTGATCTTGTTTTAATCTCGGCCATTCAATGTATTTGGGGAATTCTATAAGTACCCTTTCATTTTCATTTGAAATGATCGAAAAAGAATCAGAAGAATTGTTATCAGAGGATTAGAGATTAGATTTTTTGAGTTAGAATTAGTTTCTTTAGAAGTAAGAGAAGAGTTGTATGAAATTGTTGTGAAAACTATTGTGATAATAAAATTCATAATTGCATGAGATGCTTTGAAACCTTTATTGTCAAATGGGTGCATGGTTGCATATTTGCTCTTTCTCATAGGATTGTTATAAAGTAAAATTCATTTGTTAGTGGAACGAAAGATTGATAGTGAGGATTGAAGTAACTTAGCTCATACTTTTTTCAAATGGATGCTTTTCATTTGATGTGCAAAGTTAGACTGAGCTCTTAATGTGCATGCTTTAAACGTTTACTTTAAATAATATTGTTCAAATTGATGGTGTTATTTATAGTAGAATATCTCAAGCATAAATCCCAGAAGATTGCACCTGCTTTCGTGTAGTTGTCGTTTTTTCGAGACGAAACAAAGCATGGTTTCCTTTAAGTTGCATTTGATCTTCACAGTCTCCTAGTTCCTTAGGTAATATAGGATTTCTCATCCCTCTCCTTTTTTTCATTTTTTATCCAAAATCAGAAAATCCCAAAAATATAACACTGCATTCAATCCCTTACTTACAAAGTGAATTACCGAAATAAAATGCCCCCTTGGGTTACCAGCAAACCTCATACTACCACAGAGCCTATCCGCACCCCAACTTAGAAACATTGGAATTACCTTGTGATCTATCTCGCAATCTTAGCACGAAAGGTGATTTTTATCAAGAGAGGATAGAGCGTCTCTGGACTCTTTATTCTAGTGTGTTCGTGTGTGTCACAAAACACGCATCAACAGGTTACAAGTTCCACCTTCTTTTCAAGAGAATAGCATGCCATCATCCATTGGATCAGCTGAATTGGATGATGAGTACAAAGAGCAGACAGAGCCCTCTTGTGTTGAGACACCTGATAAGGGCATTGATGATGATGGAATTAGTGCTGTCCTAATTCCAAATCAGAATTTGAGCATACAAGACTTTGCGGAAAAAGAGTTTCAGGCACAGTTAGAAGCTTCTCCATGTGGAATAGAAGCTAGTCATACACCCCATAGTCTGCACATTTGAGGAACCAGTTGAAGGTGAAGAAGGATGGGATTGTGGTAGCATTATCTCATCACGATAAAATTCACAAATTGATTGAGAATCATCTTTGGAGGGTTCAATTATAGGGAAGACAAAAGAGAATTGATACAAAGTCTTTTCATGATCTACAGGCAATCAAAGAAGGTATGGGAACAATGAAAACAAACTATTTGCACCTTCTTTCGGATCGGGACCACCTTCTCAACCTCGCTGAGGTCTATTCTGATGCTTTGAGAAGGAAAGAAGATGAAGTAGATAAGCTTACTCATGAGCTTATGGTTACCAATGATTCCTTGCGAAGTACTCAGTTGGCTTTTCAGGAATCAAAGATTCATGTTGATGAGATCTGCTTAGAATTAAGTTTTGCTCGAGATTCATCATGCACAGCAGAGACTCAATCATCTAGGGCAGCCAGGGCACAGTATGAGGTGAGCAGCATGAGCGTTCACACTCAGGATATAGGTGCAGTGTCTCTTGCATTGGATAAGCAAGAGAAGGCAGTTGGTAATGGATGCATCAATCTTGACCTTGAGAGGTCTTTGTGCGAGTGGCCAATTGATTTCAGTTCATGTTTTGGAGTTAGGCACGAGGATAGTTGTATTCCAGCTTTACCTCATACTTCATTGGTTGAAGACAGTACTACGTTGATGGTAGCAGCAGTTGAGGTGGATAGTTGGAGTTGGGATTGTCACCTTGGTGTTAAGGGACAGATTGATGATGAGTTTTTATCAGCCCTTGGCAGTAGTGATACCTTTTGCTCTATCATGGACTTGATCGACAGGCTACATGGTGCGGTCCGTATTCATACCAGCAGCTTGACCAATGTTGGCATATGTTTCTATGCACTTAGGTTGGGCATCTTCCTCATCAACAGGAGACCACTCAATGTGGAATGGTTTGAGGATGATACTGACACATTAGTCATGGCTGCAGATTCAAGTGGCATTGGAGATTTGAGCACCAGGCTCTACTTCGGAACTTGGGAGGCTGATCTTGGACCATTTTATCAGAAGGAGATGGTTTCTTCTAAGTCTTGTACGTTGGACTCGAATATTGTTCCAACCTCGTCCCAGGTAGTAGATGGCAAATAGGATGGTACTCTTTCCGCTCCTGATAGTGAGTTAGGACACTTGCAATTGCTATGTGATAGAGGCCTTGTTGATAGGGCTGCATGGGGTTGTGATGACATTGTTGCAAGACCAACTCACCCAGTTGTGAGTTGTGAGTCTTCTTCTGACAATGGCATTGAAAGATGGAATACTCTTGACTATTCGGATTTTCCTTTGCCGCAATCAGGGGAGTTCCACCTCGATTGCATCTTGAGGTGTGCTCATTAGTTTTCATTCAGTCCATATACGCAAGATGTGTTTATGCTAAGAGATGGGTTGAATAAGGGATGTTCGGATTTACTCTGGTGTGATATATTTCAGATCTCAGATGATGAGTCTGAGTTTGGCAGGTCTCTCACTTTGAGTTCTCCAGTTGAGTGTTTCCAGCAGCAGGAGTTCGAGACTTGGACTCTAAGGGATTACTTGCAGGATCAGGAGTTAGATTACCATCATGTTGGTGTGTCCCTGATAGAGTTTTCTACTTTTCGGTTTCAACGAGGGACAGGGGTTCTTGGAGGTCATTGTGGCAGCAAGCATGATGGCATGGTTGAATATCACATCCATGAGAGTTTAGCGAAGGTTGTGGAGAGGTGTTGCGTAGCAGATGCTTCCGAATATTCTTACTTCCTTATGATGGATAGATGTGAGTACCGTTTATATTGGGATCCAGGCAGTGACAAAGTTAGCATTGTAGTTTGGATGAGTCCCATTGGTTTGCTTCACCATTTCCAGCATGGTGAAGTTGAGATTAGAATTGAGCAGTGGAAGTCTGAGAGTGTTATTCCTGGCAGACTTCTATTCTCGATTCGAGATCCAGGTATATTTTGTTGGACACTCTCCAATGTGCGGTGGGATCCTCCGTGTGCATCAAGGTTCCAAACAGAATTCATTGGTGAGCATTGCGGAAGGTACATGGTGTGGATCGCTCGCAGCTTCGCATTCGGTTCACATGTACATGAGTTGGGTTCGATGCACAATTTCTGCTCATGGATTGGACAGTTGGTCAGTTGTCTTTGTTTGTGCAATTGTGTTTATGCTGGTGCTACATGGGTCAGTTAGAGATGTGTGGGCCTTTTCACAGTTCTTCCTTTGGACCTTCGGTGGAGTGTAGTTTCTTTGTAGTAGAGATTGTTTGGGGACAAGCAATTTCAGGGAGGGCGGACTGTAATGTCCCCATTTTCGTGAGCATCAGTTTTTAAGGATTAGCCTATCATTTGACCCTCGTAGGCTAACACTAATGGTTAGAGGGTCCTTCTTGGCAGTGATCAAGGTGCTTTCTCTTCTCCAAAACTCAATTGATTCAGGTTTGGCCTTCATTTGGCTCAGTTTCACATACTTACTCTTTATAGTAAGTCATTCAGCCAGGGTTACTATTTATAGCAGGGCACCTGATTGGGATACATTGGCAATGTCAGTTTCAATATTCAGTTGGTTTGGTGAAATAAGGTGTTTTGCCTAAGTTATCATGTTTAATTATTATTAAAGGTGACTTTAAAAATAATTAATATTTTAATGTTATATTTTAACATTATATTTGCACTTTATTACTTGAGGGGTCTTTAGTCATTAAAAGGGGGCCATTTTATAATTAATTGTTGAGGCGCCAATATCAAGAAGATTATTTAATATTTCTAAAGTGCAAATATTATATTATTTTAATGACTCAAAAAGACAAAAAGGAGGGAATCGACCTCTTCACGTTTATTTAAAGAGGCCAATGGAGAAATTGAGGGATTCATTGATCATTTGATAATTTGACTTGTATGATTTCTTTGGCGTTGGGAGAAGACAAACCTAGGGTTTTTGAAGTTCCAAAACGTATCGGTATTGGAGAGCATAGCTGCTTCATTGCATTAACATTTTGAGGTTGTGAAACTATTAGCTGAAGGTGCTTACTGTTGGCTTCATTCAGGAGTCAAGTTTGTGAAGTTTGTGCATATCTGAGAAGATTTAATCAAGGGTTTGCGCAGACTTCATCGGGGAGGAACTATAAACATCGAAGCTGCATTTTATATCATCTGGCACATCTTTCTAGAGGTCGTACTGTTGTACCTGCAACAGTCGTACCATTCCCAGTCAAGGCACTTTGTTAAATGTTCACAAACCACCTCCATTGTGTGCGCCCATTCTTCTAAAGGCGTTTGGTGAGCATTTTGAGGTGGAGAAAATATTCAAGGAGGTCAGTCGTACAGTTCTGCAGCAACACGTGTTACTCTCTCAGCCTTGGCGTGTTCTATCTAGGGAAAAACGCCTAGAGTCTTGAGCTTCCTTCATCATCATTGGTGGCATCTAGCATCTTGGGAGCCTTTAGCACAATTTTCAAGGAGGAGAAGTTGATATTAGAGGCTAGCCATACAATCCATGGAGTTACCAGCTTGCTGCAATAATTTCCAGAACTTTGCTAATTTGTATCTCTTCATTGCGGGTATGCAGAGTTGAAGAATAAAGCATTGTATACATTATATTCAATAAATAATATGGCAGCTCCTTAATTTTCATCATAGTTCCAATCATTGCTTGAGTTATTTGTTTAATCATTTGTGCATATTTCTTGCCTGGCACTGTTTGGAGAAAATTGCAATGTCCCCAATTTAAACCTACGTTCTTCTTGAGGTTTTAGCCTATTTTCGGAAACTCGTAGGCTAAGCAGATTGGAAAATTAGAGTTTCTTATTTTATAGGAGGTTTCAAATACATTTTTGAAGGCTTGCATGTAGGAGTTTGGAAGTGTGTTCCTGGGAGTTTTCTGGGTTTTCAGAGAGCTTCAGAATAGTGTAACATGCATCTCCATCTAATAACCTTTCCAGGCACTTACTATTTATAGTAAGTCATGTTGGCTTCCTAGTTTGTGCTCAGAAGGCGTTTGGAAACACTTACTATTTATAATAAGTCTTGTTTACAGCTCAGTTGGTGCTCAATTGATGTTTTGCAAACTTACTATTTATAGCAGTTGCTATTTTTGGTATGCCAATTTATAGCAGTATCATTCTAGCAACAGTTCAGCCTTTTGCAATTCAGTGTGGCTGTTCAATTTGGCCTTCTGTCGTGTTTGCAATGAACTTACTATTTTTGGCATTGACTATTTTTAGTAAGTCTTTTTGGCAGTGTCTTCATCAACAATATGGTGCAGTTCATTATCTAGATTTTGGTAATGTCTCAGTTTCTAGTTTGGTGATAATTGTCTCCTTGGACTAAGTTTTATACTTAGTTAAAATTGTGTTTTGAAGTTGTACCCCACGCCTAGCTTAATGACTTTAAGTTGTTTTTAAGTTGGGGCCATAAAGTGATACATTTAATATTTTATTATGTTTATTCCTCTAAATGGGACGACTTGGGAGAAATATGAAGAGTTTTAAATATTTCAAAAAGAAATGTTTTTTGAAATGGACGCCTCTTGGAGAAGTTGAAAAGTTTCTTGTTTGGAGGTTACACTTGATTCATCTTCTCTTTGGAAGCTTATTTATTGAGGCTTTGCTCATTCATTCGTATCTTTGAAAATTGTAAAGTAGTGTTATGCTGCTGGTTTCAAACCAGAACCTGGCTAAAGGGAAGCTTAGAGAATTCACTCCATCCTTCGGGCCTGCAACTATGGCTTCCTAGGTGGATTATCATGGTTGTATTTCACATTGAAATACAGATGGAGCTTCAATTGTTGGAATTGAGCAGGTTGCTGATGTAAAACCTGTTTTTACAAGTTGTTGTTTTGGCCTGGCTGAAGCTATTTTCGGTTCATAGCTGCAAGTCAGATTTTTGTATGGTTATGGGTGTTAGCCCATGCTGTTCTACTGTGGAGGGCGCCCCTTTCTACAAGTTTGCAGATTTTATCTTTGAGTTTTTGAATTTTGGGAGAAGGTCAACCCTTCTTGGAGGTCGTACCTTCCTTCTTATTGCATTGGGATTCGTGCTTGTTGTTTCTCTCTGTTTTAGGCTCGATTTCTCAGTGGAGTTTGGACGCCTAGCTTCCAGCTGTTGTTCGACTGTGATAGGGAAGCATTCGGAGCTGTTTCGAAGGAGTTCCGTCTAAATTGGTGAATTCTCTCTTTGCTGATCTGATTTTCTGAGTTAATTGTTTCTGATCAGATTAGTTTGAAATTGTTTAATGTTGTTCTAAGTCTCTTTCTATATCATTTTGGCATTGTAAATGTTAGAGGAAGTGATACTCTAACCATTGGATATTTTGGGAATTCTTGGTTATCATATTGCAGCTATTTATTAATCAAGTGTAAGTTGTTTAGTAGTACTAATAGCATTTTGTTTGTTGCTGCAATTTATTTGTTTGTAATTCCCCCCACATAATAAAGTGGTTGTGTGGATTGTATACCCCCCACAATTTAAGTGGAAGTGAGGTTAATTGGCTGGCTTGCTGCCTATAAATGTTTGTAATAATCACACCCACGTAATAAGTGAAGTATTCCCACTGCTTGTGGATGCCTGCATTTGCAGAAGAAGTTTACTTTCAGTTAATCTAACACTCCACCATATGTTAGCACCTCGCCTTGCAAAAGGATCTTGCATGCACATTCTTGGTGTCGAGTTTAGCTCTTCATTTCCTATTGTAATTCAAGTTATTAGATCCTAGGGATCCTCTGACCATATGCCCGCCCCTCCTTCTTAAATGATTTTAGGGCGCATTCTTAGTTAGAGTTATTTCAGTTATGTTTTGGTTTAAGAGCTAATTCTTAACGGGTGCATGATTTGCATTGTTGTAACTGAAAACTAAAGGCAAAAAATTAAGGGGTATATTTCAGTGGTATCAGAGCCTGTTTTCCTGCCATCCTATGAGTTTCAGCGTTTCACGTTATTAGATGAGAGTTAGAGAAGATCGATACTACATCAGAAAGCAGAACAAAATTTAGTTTCAGCTTCAGAAGCTTTTGAAGTTGACACCTTTTTCAGAGGTTTTATGAAACCTTGTCTTGCCAGTTTATGCTATGGCTTCAAATGCAGAGAAAGATTTGGCAAGATCTTTACATTTTGCAGGTGCAAGGCTCATTAATGAATGTCAGACAAGGGAAGAAGAAGTGAGAATACTTCTTACATTGGAAAAATGTTTAAACCAGGTGAAGCAATCACCTTCAGGGATAATTAAAACAGCATTGGCGCCTGCAGTGACTTTCTTGAAATGTCCTTATTGGTTGTGGCATCTGGATGATAAGATCAATCTATTGGTTACTTCATGCCTCAGTGAAGTGATGAGAATTTGGGCACTCTTGGTGCCCTATGATGATAATACTATGAAAAGAGTTCTTCATATATTCATAGAAAGCTTTCAAAATCTCGATGAAACTGATAGCAATCAGTATTCCAGAAGAGTTGCTATATTAAAGATCTTTTCAAAACTCAAAACAAGTAAGTTGTTGGTTGAATTGGATATGCAAGATCGAATATATTATTTGATCCATTACCTCTTCATTTCAACTTGGAGTAAACAAGAGGAGGATGTAGTTGCAGCAATGAGAAACATTTTAGTTTTGATTATCAAAGAGCTGGATGACATTCCAAATTCCGTCCTATCTTTCCTGCTAAACATTCATGAACAAGAAGGGAAAAACTCCTCTACTGCTGGTTTGTCGATCAGAGGTTTGTTCAATCAGTGTGAGGGGAAATTGGAGCCACACTTGAAGAAGACAGAGCAAATAAATGAGGTGGTCATTAATGTAGAAGACGGGAATAAAATGTTGTTTATCAATGATTCTATGGCGGATTCTCATGATGCACCTATTGATATGCATTTGTTTGCACATGCTAAGGATGAGTGCAATGAGGCAACATCAGTGTTAAATATACATGATGAGTCTATGACAAGTAATCAAGAAGACTTCCTTGGTTTGCTTGTGACAAATAATGAAAAAATCAGCAATGTACCTACACATGAAGAGCTTATTGAAGGTAAGAAGAATATAATCTTCAAATCAGCTAACAGTGATGATTCCTTACTTCATTGCAACAATGGAGATTTAGAAGGTTTTGAGTTTGATCATCAAACTAAGCTCTTGGGAAAAGATATTTATGAAGATATCAATTTTGGTGTGTTGGGAGGTGTCTTGTTCAAAGAGGCAACACTTCAAGAGCAACATGAAGAGAACTTTCCTTTTGATCATGATAATCAGCCTTTCAATGTTTGGGAATTGGGTGTGAAGGCGCCTAGTGTTCACAAGGAACTTGTTTGGGATAAGTTTCCCTTTGATCCCAACAAAGTACAGAATTCTGATTTCAATGCAAGCTGTGAGATGGTTATGGAAGGAGAAGATGTCTTTGACGAAGAAGCTTGCATGGAAGAGCCCCATAATGACTCAATGATCAAGTTGGGGGCTGCTAAAACGTATGACCAATGTATCAGTGAGGTGGAAGCAGTTTTAGAAGACCAAAAGGTACTTACTAATGAACAGTTTAAAGAGGATCTCAAACACAAATCTGATTTTCCAATTCATGAAACTAATTATAAACAAAGGTTCGAAGATTTGGTAAAATCTGATCCTCTTCATTTTCAGTTGACGGATGGTGAAAGACATTAGTTTTGGAGCAGCTATGAGGGCAGCAAAGACAAGAAATAAAGTTATGATTTTGATTTGCAGCCTACCAGCAGTTCACCTTCCTTGCATGCTTATGAGTGGGAAGGTCCATTCTTGATAATTATTAAGGATGAGGTGCAACTCTTATTCAAAGTTGACCGCCCACACAGTTTGATTAAAGAGAGACAAGGAAGAGCTAGAGATGTAGCCACTCTCTTTAATTTGCATTTCATCAAAAACTCCTTAGAGATTAAAAAATCAGATTACCAATGTTGGATTAATGAAAGAGATCATGCAATTGAATTTGTTAAAAAGGCAATTGTTGCAATTCAAGGAGTTTATATGTTTAATAATCCATCTTTTGAGTTGACTGTTAACTCAGTGCACTCCAATTTCTTCTCAGGATGGGATTTGAAGACATTACTTGTTCCATGTATTCTTGTTGTTGAAACTTTCATAATGTGGCTTTCATGGAACACTAAAGAGGACACTGGATTTGGGAGATCATTGTTGGCTCTATCTAACATTTGGAATCATAAAGAGAAATTGTTTCGGTGTGTTGGAAAATTTTCCTGGTTGATTATCCAAGTATGGGATTTTCAGCATGTTTTGAAGAAGATTATCATGTGTGAAAAGGTATGTTGGAGTGATAAGTGCCAAAATTTCAGTGCTAGAGGTGCTATTACCTTCTTTATCAGCCAATTGATGATTATAATTGATCATCTATTGATGGCTTGGAGAGGAAATGGGAGCAAAGAATGGTTCTTTGCTATGATGGAGTTGTTAGAGTGGGTGTTTCCATTTTGGAATGTGATCAAAATTGTCAAAATGGACGAGGATTTTCAGTATTGCAGCTGTTGTTCCTTTCCCAGCATGCTGACATCTCTTAAATCTGATGTTGAGTCATTCAATTTTGACTTAATGGGCAGCTGGTACACTCATATTTTCACTTCACAATCTCTTTCCAAAGATGATTTTTGGCCTCTAATGGGAAGAATGGTGATTCGGACTGATCCAAATCAATCTTTGAATAGAGTTGGAGTTCTTTCTAGTAGTCACTTGCAAACATTCCTTAGTACTCATGTTCAAGGCAGTGAACCTTGGGCTGTTTTGGTTCGTCTTTTTGAGATTTTTGGAGAGAGACCTGTGAAAGATTTCAAGTGTCTTCTTGTATATGTTTGTGATCTTCAGAGAAGGCATTGGACATCCTTGAAGAACTTTGAGGATGAGGCTATTATGTATCTACAAAGGGTTGTTTTCCTCTTTGTGAATATCCTTGTTGGAGTCACCTTTGCAGTTGTGATTCTATTTGATGCTTTAAGGAGTTTTGCTGATGCAAATAATCTTGAGTTGCTTAGATCATTGTTCCTTGCGCTCCAAGTGATGTTGATCATTGGCATTGATGATATTAACTTCTCAAAGACTTTTGGGTGTGAGATGTTGCAATGTTTTGAATTTTGTTCCTCTTGGTCTTTCAGTTCAACTCATATGTTTCGTAATCTTTCAAAGTTACAGAGGAGGACAGTGTTGTTTGGGTATGATGGTTTTGATTGTGTGATCAGTGTGGCACAACATCAGCATGGTGGGTCTTTTTGGAGATGGACATGGGACCCTGGGATCCTACTTGGCATAGTAACGATCAAACTGTTTTCTTGGAGTGTAGCAGAATTGCTTGAGGACAACCAATTTTGGGAAGGGCAAATTGTAATGTCCCCAATTTAGCCCTACGTTCTTCTTGAGGTTTTAGCCTATTTCCGGAAACTCGTAGGCTAAGCAGATTGGAAAATTAGAGTTTCCTATTTTATAGGAGGTTTCAGATACATTTTTGAAGGCTTGCATGCAGGAGTTTGGAAGTGTGTTCCTGGGAGTTTTGTGGGTTTTCAAAGAGCTTCAGAATGATGTAACATGCATCTCCATCTGATAACCTTTCCAGACACTTACTATTTATAGTAAGTCATGTTGGCTTCCCGGTTTGTGCTCAGAAGGCGTTTGGAAACAATTACTATTTAT
This sequence comes from Sequoiadendron giganteum, assembly GCA_007115665.2. NCBI lineage: Eukaryota > Viridiplantae > Streptophyta > Pinopsida > Cupressales > Cupressaceae > Sequoiadendron > Sequoiadendron giganteum. The sequence goes on along the minus strand of CM021103.1, from coordinate 87,553,937 downwards.
AGTAAATCTTGTTTATTGCTTAGTTGGTGCTCAATTGATGTTTTGCAAACTTACTATTTATAGCAGTTGCTATTTTTGGTAAGCCAATTTATAGCAGTATCATTCTAGCAACAGTTCAGCCTTTTGCAGTTCAGTGTGGCTGTTCAGTTAGGCCTTTTGTCGTGTTTGCAATGAACTTGCTATTTTTGGCATAGGCTATTTTTAGTAAGTCTTTTTGGCAGTGTCTTCATCAGTAGTATGGTGCAGTTCATTATCCAAATTTTGGTAATGTCTCAGTTTCTAGGTTGCTGATGTAAAACCTGTTTTTACAAGTTGTTTTGGCCTGGCTGAAGCTATTTTCTGTTCATAGCTGCAAGTCAGATTTTTGTATGGTTTTGGGTGTTAGCCCATGCTGTTCTACTATGGAGGGCGCCCCTTTCTGCAAGTTTGCAGATTTTATCTTTGAGTTTCTGAATTTTGGGAGAAGGTCAACCCTTCTTGGAGGCCGTACCTTCCTTCTTATTGCATTGGGATTCATGCTTGTTGTTTCTCTCTGTTTTGGGCTCGATTTCTCAGTGGAGTTTGGACGCCTAGCTTTCAGTTGTTGTTCGACTGTGGTAGGGAAGCATTCGGAGCTGTTTCAAAGGAGTTCCGTCTAAATTGGTGAATTCTCTCTTTGTTGATCTGATTTTCTAAGTTAACTGTTTCTGATCAGATTAGTTTGAAATTGTTTAATGCTGTTCTAAGTCTCTTTCTATATCATTTTGGCATTGTAAATGTTAGAGGAAGTGATACTCTAACCATTGGACATTTTGGGAATTCTTGGTTATCATATTGCAGCTGTTTATTAATCAATTGTAAGTTGTTTAGTAGTACTAACAGCATTTTGTTTGTTGCTGCAATTTATTTGTTTGTAATTCCCCCCTACTAGCCAAGGGTGCCCCTCAATTGCAGGCACCAGATTCATCAATTTGTTGTAGCTCTATACATGTTATCTTTCCAGCTTCCTCTCAGCTATGTGATCAATCTGACAGCAAGTTCACAGGACACGCCAAACGATCACACGCTGAGGTCAAGCAAAAAAAGACAGAATTGAAGAACTGGAAAGACAAGCCAGAAAATGGCTAAGGTATGGCTAAAAGCACCCCTCTTGAAGAAAGGCGCCCTTTTTTGAAGGCATCTAGATTCAGTCAAAATTTTTACTGCCTCCCAGGATGATCTTCTCAGCTATGACCAATCTCGCCAGTGAAACCATCAGCAAGAACTTCCAACAAATCAATCATCTGATGGAGGAGGTCAAAGTTAGGCAGTTCACAGCATGAAGAAATCTAGTCAAAAGCTAAAGGCGCCCCTGCTGGCCAGGGGCGCCCTTAAGTTTGAAGGACCAAAACTTGCCATCTTCAACTAAGAAGTTAGTCATCCTAAGCAAGACCGAGTTGGGTACCCGATGCATCGTCAAGCAGAGTCATCCGACTCATTCATCAATGGGAATGTCAGATCAAAGCACAGAGGGTCTGAAAAGGCCAAAATGAAGAACAGTCAATGAAAATTGACTAAGGCACAGCCAAAAGCGCCCCTCTTGAAGAAAGGCGCCCTTCATTCTGGAGGTCTAAACTCAGTTTTCTAAGTTAATCTCTCCCAGGCATATCTCATCAGGCTGATCCCATCTCAACAACGAATCCGTCAGCAATTGCCGAAGATCAATTGAGCAGCCAAAATCGAAGATCAATTGAGCAGCCAAAATCGAAGATCAAATGGAGGCACTTCAGCTTGCAAAATGATCAAAACTCCAAAAGGGAAGCCTAAGAAAGTCAAAAGCAAATGTTGACTTGAGTTAAAAAATTTAAGAGGCAAATAGAGGCCAAACACTCCACAATCAGTGGAAATCACCTTTTTGAACTCCAAATCAGGCTGAATCATGAGTTGGATGCCCAATTGATGCTTGCAACTCCAAATTGACATATCAAAGCATCTAGGCATCCATTATTCATTATTTCTTTGCAGGTTGAGGAGCTCAAGAACGGATATTTTTCTTCTCCAACATTTTTGAAGATCTGACAAAGGGGTTTTCACCGTTCTTCATATTTTTGAAGATTTGTTGCACAGAGGGACTATTTATCAGAGTTTGCATCAAAAGGCATAATTCTTCCAAATTGACAATCGATAACTTCCAATCATCTTCTATCTACTTCCTCTATTTCTGTCTATATTTCTTTGCATGTCACAAGAACACAGATCTGGCCAACTGGGTATGATTAGCACAACTTTTTCAACAAAACTCACATGTTGGATTTTTCCAGAAAAAGTAGCCCTGCTGCCCCTACTTTTTAGGGTTTCCGAAAAAAATCATAATTTTGAAAATCAAACAAACTGGGTTTGTTTAGCTCTGAAGCACGAACAAAACCCATGTGTTGGATTTATCTGAGAAAAATCACTTTCTGGTGCCTTGCTGCCTCTGCCACCGAAGGGCTCTTGCATGTCATAGAAAAACACGTTTTTTCGAATTTCTGACAATCTGGGTTTGTTTAGAGAATTATTCTTAACAAAACCCATGTCTCAAAATTTTTCGTAAAAATTACCCCCGGCAAGGCTATTTTTAGCAGTTCCAAAAAAAGTTGTCCGAACAGCATCGTGTGCACAGTCAATCCTCAAGGTTTTCAGAACGCAGTTCTCCCAAGACGAATACAAGACCAAAATGGTCTTACTCCATGATTTTCTAAAAACGACTGGCACCGATCTGCATCGGGCACACCCAGAGGTCAATCTAGCCAGATTGACAAGCATAGAAACAAGTCCATGGGTTCCATAATGGTTTCACCTCGTATATCTAATCGCCTTCCAAGGCCAGTTTAGAGGATTGGAACCGTTGGAATTTTACACATGCAACAAGTTCATGTGCATTTCTCACGGTTGGAATGATCGTGGTCAAACTTCGCGGTTTCATCATCAAGCTTCACGATTTCATCATACAACACTCTTCCATTGAGAAAGATCAAGGAAAACGTCAAAGCTGCAAAAGAACGCAGAAGGTAGTCATAACCAACACAGAGCCACCGTCGGTTAAAACTACACTACCTTCCACGTCAAAGTGGAAACATAGACAAAAAGAAAAGGAGTAACCCTCCTAAGAGAAGCAGAATAAAGGAGATGCATACATCAAGTTGCTGACAAGTGATAAGCTGATGATTGACAGGCATGTAACGATCTTCGTATGAAGAAGTTAATGAATGAACAAAAGCATCGTTGACCAATGGTGATGAGGTGTCAAACACCTCAAGAAGGACGTCCTACCCTCCAAATAGCAATAAATATGACTGAAGTCAACTTGATGCCCCTTTCCAAGTTGACTCCAAATCTCCACAGATCATGCAATTCAGATCCCACTGATCTAGGATGTCTAATTGACTCCCTCGATTTGTGGATCTCACATCTCCTTTAAAGGTGGATGTCTATTTGAAGACACATTTGTAATTGTAAGTTCACTTTTAGTTAAGTGTCAGTCAACTGAGGTGGACTCCCAGTTTGACTTTTGTTTAGTTTCAATTAACTGAAATAGATTTCCAGTTAACTGCTTGCTCACCTACTCTTAGACATAGGAATAAATCTTGCTGATTGGCAAGAACTGTTTGTTAACTCAAGGAGATTTTAGGGTTGTCTACTCCTTTGAGTTTCTATAAATAAGAGCCTTAGGTTCTTTATTTGTTTAACCTATATTTGCTAAGCAAAATTGCTGCGCCGTTGTTGCCAGAGTTACTTGTTTATATCCGTTCACTCTTGGATGAGAGTTCGTTGGTTGATCGCAATTGTGCATGATTTTGTGCCTTTGCTGTCCCGACCTTTGTAATTCTTTGAAGAAGCTTGAAGAAATAAATCAGATGGCGCATACTTGCTTGATCTAAATACTTGAGTGTATTCAAAGTCTTGTTCTAAATAGTGCATTGTTTCAATCTCCTCCTTGGACAGGTGTCATCGCCTCCTTGGATATATTGTCATCGATCATTATCGTTTGATGTTGTTTAATGATTTGTCTTGCAGCCTACACTTTGGACAGGTGTCGTCACCTCCTCGGGAATCCTGTTAAACAGGCCATCGTTCCTTGTTGTTTCCAGTGAGCTATTTCCAAGCCTACACCTCGGACAAGGGTTCCTCCTCCTTGGCAAGTCTCAGATCCAGTTTACCGTAAGAGAGTGTTTGCTTGTATCGAGCCCTATCTTGGTATATATCCGAAGGTTCAGAGCCTCGGCCATACTCCATTGAGACGGAGGATTCAAGTGATCCAACCAATCCATTTCGCTCCTACACCTTCATGCTCCGTTTATCTTGGGGAGGTAGGATAGTTTAGAAGCTTAGTTAGTCGTAGTTAAGATCTGCAGAAACCAGAGAAAAAGCTTAGCTACAGCGCATTGTGTTTATGCACCCTTGTGTCCTACGACTGAGTAAAAAAGATAGGAACCTTAGTACACCCTTTTTTTACAGTAGAAAATCAGCAAAGAGAGATCTTCCTCTCTATAATCTGAAGAGCATGTACTAACACACTTGCAATAGCTGTCCGTTTCCAATAAGCACTCCAGAGGTGCTAATTGAAACGCCAACAGATTCAATTTCAACCTATTAAAGAAAGTGCATTGACATAAAAAGATAATCAGGATTTTAGGCTTTGGCATTATGATGTAATTTATCCAGTCAATCACAGGGTATGCTATGCAAAGAGGATACACACATTTGATGTTGCAGATAACTTACAGATCAACGCACCAGTTTCCAGAATTCAACATTAATTTGCCTTCTAAGGGGATAGCAGCATCTTCAGAAGTGTTTGTGCCCATGCATACAAGTTTGTGTGAGAAAGAGATAAAGAGAGAGGGAGGGGAGGAAGATAACCTGGCTAATGCCGTCTCCTTGGTAGATATGAACTGCAGAGCTTCAGACCAAGTAAACTCCACATGAAATCCCAATCCAACTTCAACAAAAATGTGGCGTGTATCTGGCCTGGACATTTAAAAAATATTATACATATGCAATAATAACTCTTCCATATGGAAGACAACACATTCAAGTTTCCAACCTATATTCAGTTTTTAGGAATTATATTAAATAAAGGAATTTGCAGGGAATCAGATATGCACAATGTTACTTGAAGTCCTCTACTTTTATAATTACCACAATAATGATTACTACAATTTTTAACTCCTCCATTAAGCATTGAAAGTTACAGAAAATACCAAACGAAGAGATTAGCTGACCCACAATATTGAGACTTCAGGATCTGAAGAATTGAAATAACATTTTACTTCTAGATGTGTCAATTGCTGTAGTCACTCTAAGTGTCCTCTTGATAATCAAATAACACTCAAGCGCTGTGCCTAAAGAAGAAAATATTTGAATCATATCAAGAGAAACAAAGAATAACAAGGACAAATAGTAGAACTGGAAGTCCATACTCAGTACTCTCACACTCTCTGGCAGCACATAAGATTAATTAATCCTACTGTAGCAGGGTCCTTACTTATCTCAATAGCAGGTGCAAATGAAGATAAGTTCTTGCTTACAGTTTCGAAAATATAGCTAGCCCATAAACTGCCATCTTCTAAACCATATCTAATGTTTGTTGCAATCTACTACCTAAATTAATATTTGAATCATATCAAGAGAAACAAAGAATAACAAGGACAAATAGTAGAACTGGAAGTCCATACTCAGTACTCTCACACTCTCTTGCAGCACATAAAATTAATTAATCCTACTGTAGCAGGGTCCTTACTTATCTCAATGGCAGGTGCAAATGAAGATAAGTTCTTGCTTACAGTTCCAAAATATAGCTAGCCCATAAACTGCCATCTTCTAAACCATATCTAATGTTTGTTGCAATCTACTACCTAAATTATAGTATTGATAAAAGCATTATGTGCATTCAACACAAGTTAATCCACAGAGACATATTAGTTAAAATTTTTAAATCAATCAATCAATCAATTAAATTACACTAACTGATATTATTCAATAAATTTGACAAAACCCCCATTAATGGTGATGGAAGGATTGATGCTTCAAAGATTGGGTAAAAATTTCAATGGAACCCCTTGCTCCCCCTCCCATGCTCCCCTGAAATGACCCTTTTTCCTACGCAATGAGCAGTTGCAGAGGTTAGTCCATCACTTGGTCCCATGGACTAACAGGGTCATTAGGGGGTCATTTTGAGGGTGTTTGCAAATATGTTCAGTCAACCTTTTGAGCTCTATTGGTTTTTCCCAGCTCAATGTTTACCAAGGATTTCTTTGTGTACCTTACAGAGCCTGTTTCGGACACTTTGTCCATGCTTACTATTTATAGTAAGTCACAAGGGGTAACTAGTATAGTCGAATGGCGATATTACTATATTGGGCATGATGGCAGATGTCTATCCTGAATTCATCTTGGCTTTATCATAGTCCTATGTATTAAGTTTTAATAACGTCAATTATAAAGTTAAATTAAATTATTTATCTTTGTGTGTTATTAATATATTTTAAGGATTTTCTAAAAAGGGGATATAAGTCATATTTAAAAGAATATTTTATAATACAAGTTGAGCACCCAATTTTAAAAGGGGATATAAGGCAGGAATTTAAATAAAATAAAATATATTTCAAAAAGCCAAACAGGGTGTGGGAGTTTGGGAAAATATAAAAGTCCTTTTGAGAGCTCATTTGCATATTCACGAATCAAAAGAATATTGAAAGGGTTTTGCAGGTAGACTGGAGAGTCTGAAAATCTCCGCTTCATTGAAGACAAAAACCCTCATAAGGAACAGCACGGTACAGGAGTGAAAGATCTCCCAAGGCTACTCGCGGACAACTCTGTTTCAAGGGTTGTGCTTGTGCTTCATGATTGCAGGAAAAGATTCAATTTAGGTTTTGAAGGATCAATCAAGAGTCTGACATATATTAATCATTTCACAAAGCAAGGAATTATTGGAATAGTTGCTTGTGCAAGGTTGCCAGGAAGACTTGGATGCCACCACTCATCTCAAGCTTCAAGTCTAATATTGGGCTTGGAAAATTGATACCCTAGGCATGATAGATAGCTACATTTTGTGAGTAAAGTGTTGGCATTTCAATTCGCACCTCTGGAATGCGAATTAGAAATGAACAGCTATGCATAGTTAGACTACTCTTCAAATTAGGAGGGGAAGCTCACTCTTCGTTGATCATGCTTAAAAAGAAATACTAAACTACTGCCAAACTTTTTATTCTCAGCTAAGAGCACAAGGTTATAAAACTTTGTGTCGTAGCTGAAGTTTTCTCTTTTCTAGAACTTCAACTACAACTAGGCCTACTCTAAAGACTCTTCTGATAACTCACGTAAATTCAAAGCCTAAGAATCAGAAGTAAACAAGGAATGATTTGATTTAACACAAAAGCTTAAATAAACTCGCTTCCAGAACACACCCGAAGACTCATTGTACTTATTAGGTGTAAGCTGAAATAAAGATTACGAAAGCAAAACATAAGACAAAGTACTAAAATGGATTGAGACAGTAGAGCAGAGCAAAATAGGCATGAGATTTCCTTCCTCAATTTTATGACAGAAAATAAACTTTTGGGACAGCAAATTGTAGCAAAGATAGGCTTACAATATGCGACCAAACCAGATTACATAGACAAAAGTTGAACAGACACTGAATAACAAAGTTGCAGGCAAAGTAGGCTCAGCAATTTGTTATCACAACGGCGGTTGAAAAGAAATGGGCAAGGCTGCCCTTATTTATACACAAACAAGGAGTACAGAACCCCAAAATCTCCTTGTTTTTAACAACTAGACTTGCCAACATGCAAGCTTTATTTCTAAAACTAAACAAAAGATAACTAACAGCTAACTACCTGTTAAAATCAGTTAACTGATTTAAAAGCAAGAAAAACTCCAACTATACATTTGATATTTCCAAAGAATAGATATGCATGAATGAGAACAACAAGTTAAACTCGGAAAAGCATCAAGTTAATTGTTGCTTTTAGTTATATTCTTAGGAAACATTGCATGCTCCAACAAGTGACCCATTTATTGATAATCTTGACAGCTCTGCAACTGGAGTGATGACCTTTTATAAATATATCCTCTTCCTTTTATCTGTTTTCCTCTACGGCTTTATGCTACTGACAATTCTCTTGATTTTTCAATGGAAGAGTATTGTATGATGAAAACTGTGAAGTTTGATTGTGAACACGCCTATGCTCGAACAACCTGCTAAAAATAACTTGTTGATTCTAAAAATAGCGGATCTTTTTAAAAATAGTTGAGGTCTAGGTTTTGTAAACAATCACGATCTAAAGAGACCCAGATTGTAAGATTTTGAAAAAGCTGATTTTTTCCCAAGCATGCAAGATCTCCTAATAAATAGGGCCAAAAAGCAGATTAAAAATTTCCCAATCTTCTAGAGGAGCAAAATGCAAATGGACCCAAATCGATGAAAACTAAAAAAGATGACCACCTTTTTTTGAAATGTGATGCCCTAGAAAATCAGACCATGAAAAAGTGTACCTTTGTGCTTCCCAATCTCAAATCCATGAAGAACACTAAAAAAGCACTTCATTTGAGCCTCCAAATCTTGATTTCTATCTTTCTTCCTCTAAAAGCTAACCTACAAATTATGAAGAATACATGCCAAAAGCCTCTTTGTAAATGTTAATCAAATCTTCTCAGATTGTATCCTAAAAAGACCTATTGAAATTCTAAGTCTGAAATTCTGTGCAATTATTCAAAGTCAGATTTCTATTCATGTATTTCAAATCTTCTGATTGCAAAACATTTATAGTTTTCAATGTTTGCAAATAAAGGAATGAATTACCATTTATATGAAGGAGACACACCTCAAGAAGAGACACGTCTCATGAGAGGACATGTCTCCGCAAAGTGGAAACACGTCCACTCATGGGACGTGTCCCTTGGGCGCGCGGGCTCCTTAACAAACCGAAAGCATTCGGTAATTCACACATAAACTAATATGCGTGTATAAGACAAGCAGCGATCATATACTATGAATTCTGATTTTATTCATTGCAAATTTCGATCATCATCTCAATTTTGAATAACTTATTAGAAGGTATTATATTTTAAGAGCAGGTCAATTAAATATAAATGATGATGATGCATAAATGCAATCATCATTTATATCTGACCGATGCTATCTTAAATCAACACTCCCTCTTAGCTAGGGAAGATATTTCAAAAACAAATAAGTGGAGATATCACCTTCACACGTGATATCGAAGATATGATATGTTTTCTCAATATTGTCAAGTCACATGACATTCTTCATAACACATCTTCATTATGTTACGTGCACTGACATCAAGTCACATGATGTCTACCATAATAATTCATGGCATATCCACGGATATATAATTATCCACCATGATTATCTCTTAAGGATCACAATGATCTTCAAATGACATCAAGTCCCATGATATCCATCAAAGTGTCCAAGAGATACTATCATGACATGTCCACAGATATCAAATCACATGATATCTATCATGTTAGTTCAGCTCATCATTGTAGAGTCATCACTTTACAATGTCACATACAAGTGTTCATTATTAGAAAGATCGTCACCTTTCAATAATGTACACAGGGGAGTGGGCCCATAAAGTCATGGAGTCACACACATGACAAAAGTGTTTACACATTAAACATCTTTAAATATATTAGTACAACTTCTAAACAATTTGAATTTCAAACATAATATCAAATTACATTTCAACCATACCAAGTTTCTTCTTGAAGTGTTCAACCTTGACTCTGGAGAGAGGTTTGGTGAGAATGTCTGTTGTTTGATCATTTGTACTAACATAATCCAACTGGATTACATTCCTTTCTACCATGTCTCTTACATAATGGTAGGGGATCTCAATATGCTTAGATCTATCAAGGAATACTGGATTTACAGAGAGCTTAATGCAACTCTGATTATCACAATGAATGATAGTAGGATTCAAGGGTTCACCAAAGAGTCCCACAAGCAATTTTCGGAGCCAAACTACTTCTTTTGCCCCCATAGAGGCTACAATGTATTCAGCTTCTGTCGAGCTTTGTGCTACTGAAGACTGTTTTCTGCAAATCCAAGATATCATAGCCGATCCTAAACTAAAGCAACAACCTGATGTATTTTTCCGATCGGTTACACTTCCAGCCCAATCTGAATCAGAGTATCCATGTAGATCTAGTTGGTCATTTATGTAAAGAAGACCATATCCAATAGTGCCTTGAAGATATCTCAATATATATTTCACAGCCACAAGGTGAATTTCCTTTGGCTCACACATGAACTGGCTTAGAACATTCACTGCATAGCAAATATCAAGTCTGGTGTTAACCAGGTACATCAATGATCCAATCATTTGTCTATATAGAGTGGAATCTACACACTTAGATTCTGTTGTTGCTTCTTTTAGTTTGTGAAGGTTGGTTTCCATAGGTGTAGACATGGGTCTACAATCCAACATTCTAAATCTCTTCAGAATATCAATAGTATAATTTCCTTGATTTAGTATGATGCCATCTGATTTCTGCCAGACTTTCAAACTTAGGAAGTAGTGTAAAATGCCCAAGTCTTTCATGTCAAATTCTGAAGTTAGATCCTTCTTTCCTTGAGCAATGAGGTGATCTTCTCCTGTTATCAGCAGGTCATCAACATATAAAATAAATATTAACATCTCACCTTTAATTACATTAAAGTAAAGATTTGGGTCTGCATCATTCTTGGAAAATCCTAGTCCCAAGAGGTAGCTGTCAATTCTTTCGTACCAGGCCCTGGGAGCCTACTTAAGTCCATACAGTGCTTTCTTTAGTCTGCATACATGTGAGTCAGGTTTATGTATTACAAAACCTTCAGGCTGTTCTAGATAGACTTCCTCTTCAGTGGTCCCATATAGGAAGGCAGTTTTCACTTCCATTTGATGAACCTTCCAGCCTTTAGCTGTTGCAATGGCTATCACTGCTCTCACAGATGTGTAACGGGCAATAGGTGCAAATGTTTCTTCATAATCAATGCCTTCCTTTTGTGAAAAACCTCTAGCCACAAAACGTGCCTTATTGTTTTCCATACTGCCATCAGCAACATGTTTGATTTTGAAGAGCTATTTAGAAGAGACAACAGATTTCTCTTTTGGTCTAGGCACTATATCCCATACATCATTTTTTAGAATGGATTGATACTCTTCCGTCATAGCATCCTTCCATACTTGTTGTCTGAAGGCTTCTGAAACACAGGTGGCTTCTGAATTTATGATGTCATTCATTAGAACAACATAGCTTGAGAATCGTTTGGGTCTTTTACTCTCCCTAAACGTTCCTTTGGGTGCTACATGATTCTCAGCTTCTTTGATCATCTTTCTAGCCCAAAGTGGCCTCTTCTTGCCGTTGTCATTTGTATTCTCATCTGAAGTAGATAGAAATTCATTTGGTATTTCCTCAGGATACTCCCTCTGAATCTCAGGGGTAGGATCCTCTTCTAAAACTCTAGATGAATAAGTTTCTATCTCACTTGAACTTCTTGCCCTTTTGAATGCAATGTCATCTTCAAAGATGACATCTCTGCTTAATTCAATTTGTTTCTGCCCGAGTATAAATATCATGTAGGCTTTGTATGTTTCACTATATCCCACAAATACCCCTTTCTTTCCGAAAGGTTCTAGTTTGAATCTCTTCTCTTTGGGCACATGAATATAGACAAGGCAACCAAAAATCCTAAAGTGACTAATATCAGGTTTTATGCCAGTAAATGCTTCTTCAGGAGTTTTGTTATCTAGATGAGAATGTGGACATCTATTTTGGATGTAGACAGCAGTTTTAGAGGCTTCTGCCCAAAATGAGGTTTCTATGTTCTAGTCAAGTAACATTGCTTTTGCAACTTCTACAATGGTTCTATTTTTCCTTTCAGCAAGCCCATTTTGTTGAGGGTTGTAGGCTACTGTAAACTCCCTCTTAATCCCAGCATTCATGTAGAATTCCTTAAAGATTTCAGAGGTGTATTCTTTCCCATTGTCTGTCCTTAAAATTTTGATTTTCTTCCCAGAGAAGTTTTCAGTAAGAGCTTTGAACTCCTTGAAACTTTTAAGAATTTCTATTGATTCTTTACACTTAAGAAAATAAATCTAGGTCTTCCTAGAGAAGTCATTTATAAATATGACATAGTATAGGAAGCCTGCCTTGGAGGGTATAGACATGGGTCCACATAAATCAAAGTGAACCAGTTCTAACACATTTTAGGTTTTACTCAAGCTATTTTGAAAGGATCCCTTTGTATTCTTTCCTAGAGCACAACCTTTACAAGCTCCTTCATGAGTTGGTTTTAACTTAGGTAATCCTGTTACAAGTTTTTTCACAGAGGGTAGGGCACGGAAATGAAGGTGTCCTAATCTTCTATGCCAAATTTCATTTGAATCAGAAGTATCAAGGGTAAGGGCTTGCTTGACTTCAGTGCATAGTTTATAAAGATAACCTTGTCTTATACCTATGGTTTGAGCTTTCTTTATAGTTGAGTTCTTAGGCCATGCCAGAACTTTCCCATCCATAAAAGTAACCCTATATCCATTGTCTTCAAGAGCAGAGATGGATATTAGATTCCTCTTTATTCCAGGTACAAATAAAACTCCAGTGAGTTGAAGAGAGAGACCAGATTTCAATTTGATGGAGCAAGTTCCAACCCCCTTTACAGGGTGTGTTGAATCATCCCCAATGGTTACTTCTTCATCAGTCTCTTTAGTCACAGTGTCTAAGTGTTCTCTGAACCCTGTGATGTGCCTTGAATAACCACTATCAATTACCCAGTTGTTGGTATTGTTAGATACTAGACTTGATAAGGCTGAATAGAATACAAATTTCTCAGATTCATGGTCTGAATTTGACTTTCCTACTTTAGCAAAGGATGCTTGTTGTTTTGATCTGTCAGGGCACTTCATTGCATAGTGCCCATATTCATCAAATCTAAAACATTGTACTTGAGAGATGTCTTTCCTCTTCTTGGATGATCCTTTCCCATAGGAATTTCTCTTTCTCTTAAATGATCCTTTTCGGTAAGAATTTTTTTTACCCCTGGGTGATCCCACAATAATGGGTTACACTTTTTGGCCAAACTTGACATTGAAATCAACATTTTTCACCAAATCTTCACTTCCATATGCCTATAGAAGCTAAACCATTAAGAATTTGAAGAGGAAACAAACTAGTGATTTGTGATATTTTGTGTTGAGAATCTAATTTTTTTTTTTTTTAAATTAAAAAATAAATTGTGAATTATTTTATGTAGTTTTTACTAACTTATTTTTTTTACTAAACATCATTTTCAAAAACTGATGCTTACTTTCAGCTGCATAACTTTTTTTATAGAAAGAATACAATTCTAATTTTTTAAATACAGTGTTTTCACACCATTATCTTGTGGATGGAAATTTTTTCATAATTTTTTGTTGCATATATATTTTTTAATTAATTTTCTAATTCAAAGTAATTATAATTTGGATATATTATACTTTCAGCTGCATAACTTTTTTTGTATTCATTTGAATCAACTTATTCTTTTTTTGTTGGAATAAGGAAATCAATAGCTAGTGTAGATGCATTTTTAATAAACTTTTTTCTCTCTTTTCCTATTTTTCCGTATGTGTGAAATAAAGACCTCGATGTTCATTGAAAAACCTACATTCACAAAAAATAAAAATAAATATAATAATAAAATTAAATATAATTAAAATTATACTTTTTGGGAAGCTTATAATAAGGAATACATGTTTACAAAAAAATAGTTTTAAATTAATTAATTTGATCCTCTAAAAGGTAAATCAAAAGTGGTTTTTTATCAGTATTTTAATAGGTGTAGAGGAGACTCCATTATAGGTATGCTTTAAAACTAACGGCTTTCTATCCAAGGGGGTTTGATATAAGTGGTTTTGATCAAACCCTCTTCAATTAAAACCCTTAAAATGGAACTTTTTTAAGGATTAAATCATTATATTTTCTAAAAATATGTGATTTCAGCAAAAATCAAGATGTCCCAAAAAGTGTAACCCATTATTGTGGCAGCACCCCCTTTTATTAGATGTTACATTGAGCACATGAATGTCTTCATCTATGTTCTTTTGTTTGTTTTCTTTTGTTGAGAGTCTTGTTTCCTCTTGTAGGCAGTCTGTTCTTAGCCTATCAAACTTGGGGAGTTTAGATCTCGCACTTATTCCTTGAACAAATGACTCCCATGAGTTTGGTAATCCTCCTAGTGCAATTAGTGTTAACTCTTTGCTATCAATTTGATATCCAATTGTAGATAATTGATATCTTAGTTCAATGATCCTCATGAAGTATGCATTAATAGTTTCTCCTTTGTTTATTTGGACATTGTTGATTTGCCTCTTTAATGCAAGAGTCTTGCTGGTGTTGTTTATTTCATAATTGCTCTCAAGGGATTTAAACATTAGATATGCAATTTCATGTTTTGCTAGAATGGGTACTATATGGTCCCTAACTACATCTACTAAGATTTTCATGGCCTTTTCATTGTTCTCAATCCATTGAGTTTTCTCTGGATCATCCTCTGGTTCCCTCTTGTTTTCTCTCACAAATGAGTCTAACTTATTTTCTTTAAGAATCATCATGATTCTGAATTTCCATGATGTGAAGTTGTTTGCTCCTTCAAGACGATCTTCAAATCTGATCACACTTGACATTATGAAGAATGTGATGTGAAGTTCAATTTCTTAAAAAATACAATTTTTCTAAGTAATCTGATATTTAGATTTGATTTTGATTCACTCAACTTCGCTCTGATACCATGTAAATGTTAATCAAATCTTATCAGATTGTATCCTAAAAGGACCTATGGAAATTCTAAGTCTGAAATTCTGTGCAATTATTCTAAGTCAGATTTCTATTCATGTATTTCAAATCTTTTGATTGCAGAACATTTATAGTTTTCGATGTTTGCAAATAAAGGAATGAATTACCATTTATATGAAGGAGACACGCCTCAAGAAGAGACACGTCTCATGAGAGGACGTGTCTCCACAAAGTGGAGACACGTCTGCTCATGGGACGTGTCCCTTGGGTGCGCGGGCTCCTTAACAAACCGAAAGCATTCGGTAATTCACACATAAACTAATATGCGTGTATAAGACAAGCAGCGATCATATACTATGAATTCCGATTTTATTCATTGCAAATTTCGATCATCATCATCTCAATTTTGAATAACTTATTTGAAGGTATTATATTTTAAGAGCAGGTCGATTAAATATAAATGATGATGATGCATAAATGCAATCATCATTTATATCTAACTGATGCTATCTTAAATCAACACTCTTGAATAGAGTTTGGAGATGAAAAAGCGCTTTCATGCAAAACCCTAAAATTTTGGAGTCTATGCATGTAGATAGAAACTTTGCATGCAAAAATTTGACTTTGTTTGCATCAAACGGTGAATTCCTATTTTGTAGTTGCAAAAAGCACATGCAAAAACATACGCATTTGATGACATCATCAAATATGTAAAACCTCAAAAATGTTAGCCATTTTTCTCCATTTTTCAACTTTTGCTGCAACTGTTGTCGGCGATGAAGCCTAAACTGGAAATAGGCGCACTAAATTTGAAAAATTTCTAAGTGTTGGAAGTCTACGTGCCCTCCTTGAAAAGGAGCGCCCAGCATGCTAGGACTCAGAATTTTTTTGATATTTTCAAATTTTCACTTGTCTTGCATCCAACGAAGCCTGCTTTTGACTTTGACAATTCGGCAAACTGGTAGTGTCAATTGATAAACCCTGTTTGACCACGGCAATCTCATGTTTCACCACTGCTGAAGTGATCCCCAGCTTTGTATCAGCATCCGATGTCATCTCATCACAATTGCACGTGCTCGAAATTGCTGACAAAGATTTAACTGGAGAAACGCATGTCAGAATCAAAAATATTCTAAGGCATGAAGACTTGGGTACCTCTCTTGGCCAGGGGCGCCTAACATTACCAGCCTTAGCCATTTTTTCATGATTTTCAAATTTTGCTTTGCTTATTTCCGTCGGGAGCCAGTAACCCTAGTTTGACTGTCATTTCCCGCTATTCTATGAATAACTAAGACTGAAAGTCAGCCAATTCGGCAAGCCTAATCAAATCTGAGATGAATGATACCTTCTGCCAACCTCCGTTACTGTGTCTGACTGATTTCTCGAGATCCGAAATCAGGCTAACGAAGGTGTTTTGACGAATTTTTGAATGGATGAAAAATATTCTAAGGCACAAGAAGTTAAGCGCCCTCCTTGGAAAAAGGCGCCTGGCTTTGCTAGAGTTAGAATGTTTTCCGAGATTTTCAATTTTCCTTTGACTTTCTTCATTTTGCGTGAAATACCGTTGTTTGATCTGCAATTTCCAACGTTCGCCAGACCTTGTGAACTGGATGATGGATTCATTGAAGAGCCTAAACATATCTGAGATGATCTCCATCTTTTACCAACCCTAAAAATGGTCTTTAACTGCTTTTTGCGCAACTGGAAGCAGGCTGACAGAGGAGATTACACGTTTCTCAAAAAAGTGGCAAAAAATTCTAAGGCATGAAACCCTAGGTGCCCTCCTTGAAAAGGGGCGCCTAGCTTTGCCAAACTTAGTTTACTTTTGAGATTTTCAACTTTTCCTCATTTTCCATCCACCACCTTTGTTGGCGTCAACTTCTTTCATCGTTTCGCATGCATAATAAACGGAAGCTGTAAAATGGCTAAGGCATGGAAAGCCAGGCATCCTCCTTGAAAAGGGGCACCTAGGTTCTCCAATGTTCGAAAATTTTCCTCAATTTTAAACTTTTTCACTTTGCCTTCTCCATTCATCGTTTTATGTGCCTACATAATAGAGAGGTGTTGTAATGCAAGGTCCAATGGGACCAATATTCTGAAGACGGTGCCACGTGGGAAGATTATCTAGAGATAAAACAAAAAATTTCACATCTTTTCTTTGATTATGAACCAATGTTTGAAAACTTTAGTTAAATTTGATATGTGTAATAATACTCTGGATCATCAGGGACGATGAATCTTAAGGAGGGGAATATGTTACATCCCATCCCTGAATTACTATTTACTTTTTCACTTAAATTTGAAATGCAATGTGAATTTATGAGACCATGATGATTGACAAGTTAAATGTTAGATGAAAATATGTAAATGCAATGGTTTCATGCAATGAAATTGAAATAATAATGTATATGCAATGAGATGAATGCGATATAATGAAATGGCTAACTACATGTTTTGGTTGCCAAGTGGATGACAGGTCTGGATTTCGCGCCTCCAATGGATGAGGGGGAGTATCACCTAAGAGAAGGAAGAGGTTAAAGAGATAAATAATAAAGTTGTCTGAGTTCGTCGAGTTGTGCTTAGGTCGGGTTTGAAAGTTGTCGTAATCAAGTAAGTTGTACCTTTGTCATGTCTTGAGGTTACTTAAACCTAAGTCAAGTCAGGGAAGTTTCCTTGTAGAAGGCTTTAGGGTGTTGGTGTTTTCTTTTATCGCAATGTGTGTATATATATATATAAAGTTGATAATATTGTCAAGTGGATTTAGTATTGATAATACTCAATTAAGGGAAATGATAATGTGTATAATTTTGTATGCTTATATGCATCTTATATATATATATATATATATAAAGTTGATAATATTGTCAAGTGGATTTAGTATTGATAATACTCAATTAAGGGAAATGATAATGTGTATAATTTTGTATGCTTATATGCATCTTGGTCTTTTGGTTTGATCTTGTAAATACAAATAAGTAGATATATATATATATATATGTGGATATATGTATATGAGGTATGCATGGATATGTACACACGTATATACCTATACGTACGAATAAATCATTTCATATAGGTATATACTATGTAGATATGCATGAACATACAAGAATATATATATATATATATATATTGTAGTGTTGGAAAATGTACTCCTTTACATTTTCACACTATGTTTGGGTTCCTTAATTAATTGAACTTAATTAAGCCTCTAATTGGCCCAATTATGCTTCTACAAGCCTAATTAATTGCAATTTTAAAAAGGGGAATCAGTATTTAATTAATGCAATTATCCTTTTTATGATCAAAAATTCAATTTCAAATGTCGGCTTGTAATGTTTAATTTTCGGGAAATTACAAAATTATCTATAAATGCAAGGCCTTTTTATCAAATTCTAATCCTAAGAAATCTAGATTTTCAAGAGAGCATTAATCCAAATTTCACAACAGCTAAGATTTTTGTCAAAGGTGTTCAAGAGCAGATTTATCAAGCATCTACAGCAGCATTCAAGATCTCAAGCATCATGTCAAAGTTATCAAGCATCATGCATGTTTTTGGAGCTAACATTGTGATGTAGGTTTCAAGCACACACGTCAAATTTCAAGCATCAAGATCACATCATCAATCAAGCCATTTCATGCAAGATCAAGACCTTGGAGAGATGTATTAGATTTCAATCCTTCATGGGTTTCAAATCAAGGGTTTGGTGACTTGCAACATAGCACTTGTTCATTCATCATTCCTTTCATGTTTCATTGTTTCATTTCAAGGTTTAATTACCAAAACGGGGTTTGACCAAGGCAACCCCCCATTTCACCAAAAACAAACAATTTTTTCCTCTTGTGTGTTTTGTAGATCTTAGGTTGAAGAAGGATTGAAGATCTATCAAAAAAGAAAATTTACAAAAGTTGTCAAAGTTGCAAAAGTTGTCAACATTGTCGTCAAGCCATGGAAACTCACTTTTAGAATTTAATTCTGAATTTTTGATTGTGAAACCCGGAGGAATCAAGAGTACAGCCCAAGGACCAAAGGCCTGTAAAAGCAGATTTTCAACCCCTGTAGCAAGACCCATTCGCCCTTGGGCGAGTGAGTCCCAGGAGGACACTCAGCACAGCCTTTTTGTGATAGGTGCATAAAATCCAATCCTTCTCAAATCTGATGAAACTTTGTGTGATGAGCCGAACTGACTCCAACTCAATCCCTATTGTCGTATGCTTATTTTTTTGTGTTTTGATTGTTTTTAAGAAGAATTCTAAACAGAAGTAGAAGGTGCGCCAAGCATATAAATGGAAATAAATTGAACATCAAGAAATTCTAAAACAACTGCAATGCTATTGAAGATCTGGCAATTTATACAAAGAGATTACATACAAACAACATACCCGGAAACCTCCAGAATATTTAAATAAGATGGATCAGTGCATGTCAGGCAAGATATGCTGGATCTGTTAAAATGCAACACTTAGACCTCAGATCTACTTTTTCCCACACAATAGCTCATGAAATGGTACTGAGAAGGTAGGATGTCAATGATGGAGCAAAGAAACTGTCAAAAAGAGAGGCGTTTTTACCTCTAACCTCACACGCCTTTCCCAAGAGATCATGCCTTTTGCAAGGAAAGTACAGCCTTCTGCAAGAAATGGTACAGCCTCAACCTATGCAATAAGTTGGAGCTAACTGGAAGGAAAGAATGGCGACCCAAGTATGAAGCCCTTCCCTGTTATTGAAAGCTGGTAAAATATGCACAGATAAATTCAGATGAAGCACAGATGAACTTCTGAATGAAGCTCCCACAATAGTAATCATTCAACTGGTATCTCACAACCTCACAATCACAAATTCAATGAAGAATTGTCGCTCTCTAATGAAGATTTTCCTGAAACCCTTGTCCTCAGACAAAATCACAAAGAAGATATAAAGTTGCAATGTCAAATAATCAAGAAGTGACGTCGACTTGCAACCCTTTTGCCTTATATCTCCTCAAAAAGCATGACTTTCAAGAAAAGTACGACTTTGCCATTTAAAATGTATTTTAAGTCATTTCAATAGTTGCCCCTTTAAATACTTTGGGCGCACTTTTGCCTTAAGTGATTTACTTATCACTTTATGAAATATTTAAGTGGTGTTTCACTTTAAAAAGTCAATTTGACTTTATAATAAACCATTAAGTTAAATAATTAACTTAACCACAAAAATATGCGTAACTCCCTCCAAACTTAGTATTTCTTCGTGCCGTCAGAAGCTGGCGAACACTGAACTACCAATGCCTGTACCGAATCCAATACTGAAGTGAAAGGGTGGGAATGGCAATACCCACCAAAAAGGGTCACTGACTCCCTAACCAGATCTTGTCAGCCCATGAGGGTCCAAGAAATAGGCTAACTCCACTGGCTCCCAACACTGACTAGAGTGGGCATTACACTTTGTTGGTTTTGTTAGATTAAGGTTTAATTTAGAGGTTTCATGCGTTACATTGCATTATTACATTCATTTAGTATTTTTCATTCATCTCCCAAAAGTGCAATTCAAGTTGGTTTACCTCGTCTTAAGTCATAAGGAAAACAACAAGATCTCCATCAAGATTGACTCACCTAAGGGTTGAAAGTCAATCTTGCCCTAGAGGATCTCTTTTTCCTAATGAAAATAGGAAGATAGGTGTATCATACCCCCTTCATATTGGTGAACCTATATATATATATATATGCATTAATAATGCAAGTATCAATTATTTAATATTCAAAAAGGGCAAATAATAATTTAAGATGGCAAAGTTATAAGGCTTAGAAAGCCAAATTAAAAGGCCATCAAAAGAGGCCGCAATATTGCTGGTTGAAGCATGAATTAAATGCAAATATTGAACAAGAAAGAAAGCCATGAGTTGGCTATGTAAAGGAGTTCATTTAATGTTTAAGTAACCTACTTGTTGTGACCTTTTCACACATCACCCCATCCAAGATGGGGACCCCCTAATTTTTTTGCTCCATTCTGGTCTTTTGGTTTTGGTTCTCTCTCTCTCTGGTCTTTTGCCCTTCCAAGGATGTCCCGTCATTTGACCTAGATTGAAATGATTGCCAAGTCTACGAAATTAGGGTTTCTATCCTTTAGGCTTGCTTGAGGTCAAATTGAGTTATCAAAGTAAAATCTAAGTGCAGCAGTACAGTCGGAAAGCTCAAGATAGGATCCCACTGAAATCTTATTGAAATCTGACAACTTACTATTTTTAGTAAGTACCTAATTTGAGGCCTTTTTCTCAGGATTTCGGGATTCGAATTACTTCAACACATTCAAGCAGCTTCAGAGCACCCACACGTGAAATTTAAACGGATTCAAACAACTGGCTATTTTTAGCAGTTCAGCCTTCGGAGGCCATTTTCAGGATTTAAACGTACGATTCTCCAATGCATGACTGGAGAGTGGATCTAGGTTTTTCAAGACCTTCGCGACGGTATAACATGCAAACCGAGATGATGACTTTCAGAGTTCAGCCTTCAAAGGCTATTTTTAGGGTTTGCATGCAGTGATTTTCAATGCATGTCCAAATATTCCATGTGGGTTTTTCGAGAGCTTCACAGTGGTATGACATGCAAATGGAATGAGTCAGTATTAAGGGACTTACTATTTTTAGCCAGTGCCGCAACGTTGACCAGTTTTCTGGGTTTTTTTGGGTTTTTTGAGATCCCACGAGCATTGTGACCTGCAAACTCATCCAACGTCCGATGGACCACTTTCTGGACACTTACTATAAATAGCAGCTTCAGCCCAGCAATTACCCAATACTTCAGTCCAACAAGCAGAGTGACAAACAGTAGAAATCAAGACGATCAGGAGCAATCCGGAGTGCATGCAAGTCAAATTGAGGTTTCCCATGCAATGTCTAAAAATAGATGGAACAAAATACAAAGACGTCAAAACGAAGCACGCCACCGGGATCAGCATCCTTCAGGCTACCCACTAGCAAAATTTGAGCACGATCTGAATACTTACTATTTTTAGTAAGTCATCTCATGGCTATAAATAGCAGGTCTGCGCCTAAGGCAGGTGTGAGTAGATCACTTACAGCATCGTGAACAAGCGGAACGAATTTCAGAGCAAACGGAGATACAGAAATTGATCAATTTCAGGGTTTGCCAAAAATAGCAAATGGCTAAAAATAGTATGTACTGTGCTAGATGAAGATATAAACAAGGTGGCAAGGCCAAGTGGAGGCATAGCCACGCTAGCTCTAGCTCAGGACAGGATGAAACGCAAGGAAACCCTAACTGCTCCGAGTTTGCTAAAAATAGAAAGCCAAGGCATGGCTAGGGCATTGAAAATGTATAAGTGATGACTGGCATGGAGACACATCAAATGCGCCTGAGGTAGGGAGAAATATTCTAAGTGTGGAATTTCCTTCACACACCCTAAAATGCGCCTTCAAAGATAAAATGGAAGTGGCACATGCCAAATGCGCCCAAGATTTCCTTGAGCAGGGGTCAAATGCGCCCACATGAGGCAAAGGCATGATAAAATCTTCTAAGGCACAGAAATTCCTTGAAGACCCCTCAAATGCGCCCTCATCTAGAAGTTGCATAGGCTAAATGCGCCTAAGGCAAGGAAGTCTCCCTCTCACCATGTCAAATGCGCTCAAGGAAGGTGAAGAGCCACTAGATATGAGCGGAATTCCTTCTAACACCCTCAAATGCGCCCAAGAATGAAGTCTACATGCTCAAATGCGCCTAAGGAAGGTGAAGAGTCACCATGGGCGTGGAATTTCCTTCACTCCCCCTCATTTGCGCCTTCATGTTCCTCCTCCCCATAGCAAATGCGCCCAAGGTGGCAAGGTAAAAGGTAAAACGTGAAAGGTGTTGAGGAAATGCGCTTGACTTGAGTAAGTTTCCTCACACATGGTGAAATGCGCTCCAAGTTTCCCTCATGACATGCTAAATGCGCCAAGGGTAAAGGTAATACTAGGGGTGGAGTGATTTTTTTTAAAAGGCTAAGGGTTGAGTAATTTTCTTCCCCACCATGTGAAATGCGCCCAAGTGAGTTGGGACTTGGAAATGGAAAATTGCTAAGTATATGAGCAAGGAAGTCTAGGCGTGGAATTGCCTAAGGAATGAAATGGAAGCATGATGGGTAAAATGCGCCCTTCAAGGGTGAGTCAATAAAATATAAATTTAAAATAATTTCCTAAGGCATTTTCTAAGGAGAAAATGAAAATACGCCTAGAGGATGATGCTAGAATTTCCAAAGAGAAAATTCTTCAAAGAGAAAATTCTTCAGAGGGAAAATCCTTCAGGAAGAAATCAAGAAAATTTGCCGAGGCCAAGAAACTGGAGATTGCAGGTGTGGAAGACGTCCGGGGTGGAGAAAAATAAACCTTAGCCATTTAATAAAAGTTAAAAGTACCCCTTCATCCAGATACACATGAAAATGATGGATTCTGAAAAGAATTTTCTTCTGGGTATTGAACGTTTGCAATCCAGAGATGATTCAAACTTGCTCCACACCTCGCTCATATCATTTTGACAGGAAATTTTGCCCGACGCCTATTTTGATAAATTTCCTAAGGTAAGTTCAAGAATTTCTCTAAGGCAAATAGGGGAAATATAACTTCACGAAGTGTTTTCGCTGGAAGATTGACCTGAATGATGTTGCCAAGGCAAAGATGAGATTAAATGACTTAGCCAAATAAATTCGAAATTGCCCAACAGAGTGAGTGATTTAATATTTTAAAAGATCAAATGTGATGAAGCAGGCCTGTGCAGAAATGATGAAATTCATACTTCTAGAAGCTTGAGATTTTGATGCTTTGAAGGACAAGTGTTACGACTGGAAAAGAGAGGGAAAGGGGAATTCAAAAAAATGCTAAGTATAGCCTCTGCTGGAATTCGACCTGGCTATAATATTCTGAGTCCTCTTCATTCTCCTCACAAGTTGCTGAATGCAGAGCATTTTCTGAAGTTGAAGTACGAGTTTGCAAAGAAATAAAATATTCTCAAGTTGCTGAAAGTTCGAATTTGTGAAGGAGGCTGAGTAGCAAGTTTGAGGTGGCTAAGGCTGCTGAAGCACGAAGTTGCTGAGAGGTCCCAATCTACTGTGAAAGGTACGATTTGATGTGCCGAGGCTGCAGTTGCTGAGGGCGCGAATTTGTGAGGAGAAGGTCCCAAGTTGCTAAGAAATTTGAAGTTGAAAAGGCTGCATTTGCTAAAAGTTTGAATTTGTGAAGGCATTTACAAGTTGCTGAAAGTACGTTTTCTAGAAGAGAAGTACGAATTTGAGAGAAGTCTCAAGAGCTGCTACAAGTACAGAAATTTCACAGTTGAAGTGAACAAAAGTGTTGAGGTTTGCAGCTGAAAGTGAAAAGTGTAGCAGCCTTTTTTTTAAAAGAGTCTGTTGACACCCTCAACAGTGATTATTTTATTTTAAAATCTCGTTTTCTAACTCTCTTACCCTTTTGCAGAATGGCTAAGTCAAGCAGAAGAGCTACAGGCAGGAACAACCACACCGAATCCAGACAAGCAGTGATCAAGAAATTAAGCAAGTCCTTCCTGCCAGAGTCAAAATTTTCATCGAAATTGGGCAAGCTGGCTAACACAAATTTAGGCTCGTTCAACCTGGAGGCATTCAAAAGGAGTATAATGGGGATTGGAGACCATCACCCATCAGTGACGTCACACAATATTGTTAGGAGCGGATTGTATGCAACTGCCAGTTTTCTGCCAGCTATCCGGTGTCCAGAACTCATCATGGAATGCGCCCACCATTACAACACAAAGCAGAGAACGATCGCTTCGCCAGATGACAAGATTTTGGCCAACCTGACACCTGAAGCGACCGGGGAGGCATTCGGAATACCGGTCCATGAGAAGATGATTTACAAAACAAGGGAAAGGGCTGAAAAGATGTACTCATCCACATCAGACCGGTGTGCTGATTTGATAAACACCAAGTGGATGATCAAGCCCAAACCAACTCGTACAAAACTACCCAAACAGATAATCTCGGAGGACTTGAGACAGGAGTTTGGTGATCTGATTATGATGTTGAGCAGAGTTGGAGGATGCCCCCAAGCATTCATCTTCGAACCTTGGATGTTCTACTATATCAACTTGGTACTAGAGGGCAAGGATCACATGGATTGGGCACTGTTGATCAGTGATAGCATTCACGAGCAGCTCCGTGGCGTAAGAAGAGCAAAAACATTTTATATGGGCTCTTATATCGTCTATATGTTGGCTCGCATGACAAAGTATAGGGGGATCTCTTACAAGGGACCAATTGGGTGTGGTTCCCATCAATTTAAAATACATGAGGCTTGTCCACAGTTGCATTTGACAAGCACAACTAACTACAAAAGGGTCAATGACGCCTTCATAATGCATATCACGAGGACCTTGCAGCAAAGAACCCACCACAGAATATCCAGGGAAGCACAAGAGATGATTGAGAAATTCAGGTGCTAGTTTATCCAATTTCCAAAGTTCACCTACATAAGGCTGGAAGGATTCTCTTCCTATCCTTATAGATTGCCTCGGTATCCCACCAATAGGATAGTGATGCTGGAAGTATCTAGGCAACTTATTGCCTATGATAAGATTCAAAAGAAGAAGAAGAAAGGTGGACTCAGATTCCCAATTACCATGGGGAATTCAAATGAAATCTGCCCATCGCTGCAAGCAACTAAGGAGGCAGAAAATGAGCTCCAATTCTTCCATCTTTCCTACCATACCAGCAGGCATCATTACGATCCCCACAGGAACATCGGATGGATATTGTCAAAAGAGTTCAGGCACAAAGCACAGATCGAAGACTTTTAGGCCAGTGCAGTGGATGAGATCGAGATCAAGAAAAGAATGTTCTCTCGGATACCGTTGGTAATGGTCAGAGAGTGCGAGATTGTCCCAGTACCGGATCAGATTGACGAAGACATAAACGTAGTACAGGCCGACTACGAAACAGTGAGAGATACGCCTCTACCACTCCCAGATTGGTCAGAGCCAGAGATCACCGACTTGGATACACTCTGTATTCCAGTCTTAACATTCACACGGAGTTGGGTAGAGAGGCATGTCAGCCGACTTAAGGGACGATCAATTCCCCTTACCTATAATTTGATGGGAGATCATAGATCGCCAGCAATTAGACAGAGAAGGCAGGTGGATCAAACTCCAAAGCCAAGAGTAAAAGAGCCAGTTCGACCTGAGCCTTTGGTAGTTGAGGAGTCCTTGCATACACCATCTCGGACACACTCTCCAAGCTTACAGGAGGTATCATTGTTTGTTGATCAAAGGGAGAGGTTGGATGCAGAACAGACAGTGCAGGTGGCAAGTCAGCCACCTTGTAGGGAATCAGTGGGTCAGAGCATCAACGTGCCCCGAGAAGATAATTAGCAAGAAAAACAACAAGAGACAGATGAGGGGACAGCCACGGATACTTAGTTTCAGCAGGAGATTGAGGCAGCTCTCGAGGATGATGCTACTTCCAATCAGGATGCCCAGAGCTCGGGAGACACTGAGCCTATTGATAATGATGAGCCTCGTCAAAGCGAAGGCAGAAATGAAGTTCACGAGGTAGAGGCTGAGGTAGAGCAGCCTTTTGTTATATCAGACATGCGGCAGGAGGTGCTAGAATGGCTAAGGGATAGGATGAGGCGTGATCCTGTAGATGAGACCAATCCCGCAGCTGAGATGGAGGAATTATTACAAAGGATCAGCGCACCTCCAACAAAGAAAAAGGCTAGGAAGTTCTCCAAAACATCCACGGACGAGGATGGGTCTCGAACTTTACATATGGCAGTGCCTTGGGTAGAGTGTGATCGGGATGAGGCCCTTCCAGAAAACTATGTGATTACAACTATGGAACTTGGCCGCCCTACTGGAGCACAAGTAGTAGAGGAGTGCGATAATTCCTATCGAGCACTCAAGGATAGATTGTCCTATGTTGAGGGAAAATACAAGAAATTGAAGGTAGAGCACAAGACACTAATTGGATACGTACAACACTTGTCTCGTCCTTGTGGGCAAGAGAATCCGGCAATTCAGCTTCCAGCTGAATTTTCCAGAGAATCAATCAGTGGGTTAGAAGATTTGAAGAGAATGGCACAACAGGCGGACAAATGGGTTACCGGCGTCCATGTCGAAACAAGAAAGTTTATGGACGATCTTGCACATGCCTATGGGCAAGCCTCCGATATTATGGCGAGGATGGATGCAGTTAACCATGCTTGGGGTGAGGCGCGTATCTATCAGACGAGAGTTGTTCTTCGTTTGGGGGCTTTGATGGGCATACCTCAACAGACTTTTGTTGAGGGAGGTGTAATTCAGCAAGGGGATAGATACGACTTTGCCGGATGGTACTCTTCAGTAGTCACAGGCCGGGGATTCTACGATGCATCATAGACAGATTCTGTCAGGGTCAGAAAGGCCATGACGAACATCTTAGATGGAATTCTCGACACATTGGAGGCAATCTTCGCCAGGAGGTTGACTTCTGAAGAGGTAACTGCAGACGGATTGAAGAACAGATTGACGCCATTCTTTTCTGAGGCGAAGACCTTCACACAGAATGATTTCGAGAACACTGCTACGTTCTCCAGTATCATACAGAACACCCAGGACACCCTTGTTGCCTGGAAGAAATCTTGTGCCCGACATGGGCAGACAGTTACAGTTTTGGAATTCCAGTTAGATCATATTCCTCTCATTTCGGATCAGGAAGTTGAGGCAGTATTGGCTAGGTTCATCAGATTTGCAGCCAGCGAGAAAGAAAAAGGAAACGCCCTTCTGGACGACAACCTTCTGGACGGAGACGACGTGCATTGATGGTGGGTGGTGGTTCATTGATGAGGAGTGGAGGGCGCATTCATTGCCCCACTCCTCTCAGTGGTAGTTTTTAGGGCTAAAACCCTAATCAGGGCTCAGGTGGCTCAATCTGAGCCTTCCATTGTATTTCGATCTAAGTCGTCCACTGGACTGGGCTAGATATAAAAGGGGTATCCCCCCTCATTTGTAAATAGTTAGAAGATATCAGAGTTAGACAGAAATCAGAGATAGAGTTGAGCTAGATAGAAGTTAAAGTAGAGCTAGGAGTTAGCTTAGTTGGAAAGGAAAGAAAGACTTTCCCTTTGAAAGTTTTTGTAAAAGAGTGTTGTGTAAGACTCTCATAATATAAGGATTTCATTGATTGGTGACTTCATTTTGCATTGTGGGCAGTTGACGAGATCTTTTCGTCTTTCCAATTTGAATAGAGTAGAGTAAAGTAGATTTTGTTTTCATGCAAATAGTGTTAATTTTGGAATGTGACGTTGGTTTGAGCATATCTTCCCGTATCCATACCACTGGCGGACTTGCTGACGGTAAGTCTGCCCCTACGTGGTCAACTGGAATCTCAGCACCTAACTTCGATTGTGATTTGTGTGCCCACTTGCTTCGTCGTGAAGGGGTACGCATGGTGAATCTCAATTTGAACATCCTATCCATCCTTTGAAGATTGCACCAGCTTTGTCAGAGTTGTCCGAAGGGGAGACAAAACAAAGTGTGGTTTGAAGATTGTTAAAGCTAGTCCTTGCATTCCACCCTTAGAGACAGATTGTAGAATTCCTATCCCTACCTCCTTTAAATTCAGTATTTCCCGATCCGTTCAAATACCAGAGCATCATAGCCAAAACCTTTCATCTGCTTGAGTAAAGAAATCAAACAATTACGTAAGTCCCCTTGGAATACCCAGCATATTCACATCAACCAACTGAGTCTATTCGCAATAAAAGGAACCTTGGAGTTGAACGCATGAACTTTCACGCAATCTTAGCATGCGGAATACTTTGATCAAGAGAGAATAGAGTGACCGTTGGACATTTTATTCTGTGTTGGCGTTGTCATAAAACACACGTCAACACTACTAATGTTGCATAAAAATAGGAATACAAAGTGGTCATTAGGAGGGCGCATATTTTGGTGGATATGTTGCATTTGTTATCCATAATATTCTGCAGATTTAAAGCAGCGTGTGCACAGTAAAAACCAGCTCCACGTGCCTTTTAAAAGGCAGAAATATTTTCTATTTTGAAGGAATTCTAACAGCCCAATGTGGCGCCATACTTTCAGCTTTTCTAGCTTTGAAAAAGTTAGCATAATGAATGGTCTTTGTTAACAAATTTTAGTTGGTTAAAAGAGAGTTATCAGCTCCTATTTTGGAGGCAATCTGGTCAACCCATATCTGCTAGTTTATAGCCCCTTAGTGGCCAAGAAATTGTTATAAATTAGACTCTAAATGAGTCAAATTAGAAAAGAAGTTTCAACATGGGAACTGAAGAAGGATTTAGAAGACTTTTATTTATTTCTTTTGCAGCTGCTTCAGCGTGGTGGAGTTATTTTGAAGTCGCTTCAACTGTTTTCATTTAATGATCTCAACTAACTGCATTAGTAAAGGGTGCTAGTGGGGATCAAGTTGTTGAAAACTTTTGTCTGTAAATTCAGGAGTTTTGTTTTGTAGAAGGGTTACGTAAAAAATAGAAGCTTAGAATTGGTGTTGTTCACAGTTTGTTCAGTCTAAAATCTGTAGTATAAGTTTTGGGAAAATCCTATTAGAGGTCTACAACTTGTATATGAAGTAAGGAAGAAGTTGAGCAGATAAAGAAGCTCAGATTTCAGAGGTTAGAGTGTTCAAAGGGCTGTTCAAAGCATTCTCATATAGTGTTAACAGGCATGTTATACATTCTGATTTATTTTCTATTGTTGATTCTTGCATGTAGGTGAAAAGAATGAGTAATCATGAATGGCTTGGGCATATTTTGTTATGTTCTGAAATGGAAGTTAAAAGCTAATATTTTGATAATATATAAAATAGGAACCATGTACAAATGGGTACTGTTATGTTTAAAAGATGAAATCTGATAGTTTATGAAAATGTGGTTTAAAGACTGAATTTAAGTAACTTCTTTAACGTCTATCTTCAAGAATGTTGTGTAGAAGGTCTTAGTATGCTAAAATATATGTATATATCATTTTGGGGTTGAAGCACAAAATGATAAATGCTCTTTAACTGGTTTATATTATACTTCAGTAAATCCCATTTACTTAGTGTTGAAAATGTTTCCAACCCTATAATTGGTTTCTTTTGAGAATCTCTATTCTGGATTAAAAAGGGAAGTAATCCATCACATGATACGATCTATGATGCTTTTATGTATGAGTGTGACAAGTTGTCAAACTGTTGCATGACCATGTTTGGGTCAAGTTGATGGCGTAAGAGTCATCTTTAAGTGTTTGTTAACCTTATAATTGGTAAATGGTCAACCTTATGAGAATGTATGGACATGTTTTAAAGGCAATTGCCTAAATCCCCACGTTGCCAGAATTGCAACAAGGGTGACTTACTTTGTTTATGAGTTTGAAATCATTTGGTTTTGTGATCACCTTCGTGGGTGTGGTTTAATATGAACCTTATGACCATAAGGCCTTTTGGGTCAACAGTTGGCCGATCCTTATGTCAAATAAGTCTCCAAGTCGAGTAGGTGGGTGAATATACAACTTCGCTCCAAGTAAGTAGCGAATGTATTTAATACAAACAACTTTGGCCAAAGTGGGTGCATGAGTCACTGCATGCACGTGTCGGTTCACCGTGTACCAAATTCTTAATGCAATTAGAGTTGTCTTTCATTGTTGGAAGTTTCCATAGTTGATAGATGATATTGGTTAAGTAGGGCACAACACCAAAGCTCAGGTGGCTATTATTAAAGGGTTCTTAACCATTCCTTCGTTGAAGGGCAAGGCCACTTCTAGTTTGGAAAGTGTGCGGGGGACCACTTAAGCCAGTGGTTGGAGGTAAAGCACTTGGGTGATGCTCTCCCTCTTGTAGTTGACTTGCCGAGTCTTGGGAGACGGAAAAGAAAGAAAGTATCCAGATATGGATCTCTAACCCTATTCCTTATTTGTTTAATGTTTATTTATACAGTTATACTTGAAAATGTTTGAGGAAAATTGATGAAAAGAAAAGTGATTAGTACTTTCTAGTTTGAATTATTGAAATGGAATGTAATATGCTTGTCCATGTTTTCAATTATGAAAATATATCTTACGATTATTGAAGAAATTTCATTTTCCTAATATTTTTAGGAATAGTTACTTTATACTTTGAAGTTAAAAATTCCATGTAGATTCCTTGTGATAAGGTTGTGGACGTTACCAACCCAAGTCATCAAATAACATTACATATCTATTTCAAACATACCCAAAAAATTTGACATACTTCAAAAAATTTGCAACTAGCCCCTGCAAGCTCCCAGAAATGGACACCACACCTCCAGGACTGAGTATAAATGCACAAAATTGATATAAATCTGTTCTCCAACCCTAGACACCCTCAACACAACAATAAACTCCTCCCAAACCCTAGCGCCCAGCAAGGAATGAGTTTCACGCTTCCCCCACCCCCCCTTCCCCTAGGCAAGTACAACCAGCAAGGAGAGTGGTATGACCAGCAAAGCAGGAAGAATAAACAGCAAATAACTCTCCAAAGTCTTCCAATCTGTCTCTCTTAAATCAGCAATGAATATCCTGTGCTCCAAAGCTGAAATGCAGACAACGAAGTCCAACTATGATCCCTATATAAAATCACCAAGAAATCCTTCAGATTGTGTCTTTCAACAACATGGAGAATGTTGCCTATAAGGGATTTCGTCCTCACAAACCTAGAAGAAAAACCAGATCCTCCAACATAGAAGAATACCAAAATATCAAGTTAAGCATAAACAAGAATGAGCTCCAAACTTCTTTTTGTATGTGTAAGGCCACCTGGTCAACTCACCTTCAATAGGGAGAAAATTCATTTCGTGAGAAAAATAGTTTACAGTTGGATCATAGAAAACAATTTTTTGTATAAACTTTTAGATTTTAATAAATTTATCTATCCAAGGCTACACATGGTATCATTCTTATGCTTGTTACAATTATCACTATCGGAAGATTTCACACTTCAATATTTATAAAATAATATTCCTATTAGTAAAACGACACTCTTTTTAGGTTTATTTACATATATGATATAGTACAAGGATATTATGTCTTATAGTCTTCCTTGAGTTGGAAATATTAGCTTAGAAGTTGAGAGAACTAAGACCAGGATTAAGGCACTATGAGAAGTAAATTATTGTTGCTTAAACGTCACTAGTATAGTATTGATTATCCAAAATCAAAATCAAAGTTTTAGTGAAATTCGCATTGGTTATATGAAGAACCTTAATTCCATGCTATTGAGACTTCTTGTATAGCCAGTTTGAAATGAGGTACATATCCATAACATGTTAAATCCTTTCCCACGAACTAATGTCCATTCAATAGTCAAACATAGAAATCAGATAATGTCACTATATTTTACTCTGTAATTAATCAATATCACGTTAATTTTCATGACCCTATCTTTCACAAGAAATCGTACTCTTATGAGATTGAAGGTTTATTTGGCACTCAATGTATCCAGGTAAATATAATTACTTAGGAAATTGCTGAGTTCTTCTATTTATTACTGAGTAAATATTCAATTATGCCTAGAAGACTGAAACTACTAGAACTCGGTTCAAGTTTAATATCCAGATGATTACAGTTGACTAGGAAAATATAATATTTCATACCTTGTAAGGGCTGCATTTCATAAAGAATTGCACTGTTGACTTCACAACAATTGTTAACTGAATTCTTAACCAAACTTGAGTCGTGGAAGTCGAATAGGAATAAAAAAAGGCATACGCTAAGTGTTTGGCAATCGCATGGAAGGAGGTTGCTTCCACATCTACAGTAAACAATTAATTTATTCAAGAACTATCCACATTTTGCATGATAGTCACATCCCTTGTCTATGCATCCACATTTAATTGCATGTTTGACAGAACAACAAAATAATGCGAATTCCTAGAATATACAACTGGAACAAAGTCAATAAAGACTACAGTTATAAATAAGCTACTGCAGAGATTGGTCGAGAAGAGGGTATCACATCACTTGGTTAAGTGAAATTCAATTGTAGGAAACATTGCCACGTTTCATAACTGGCACACTGGATGTGATAAAAGGAGGTCAAGAAAAAAATATCGGGCATCAACCAACATTTGGGGAATTTGAACATTAGAAGGGAGTCAGGGAGAAATTGGAGGATCAACTATTGATTTATGAGGGGGGCCGATTATTATGTTTTTGATTTTGGAAGTGCAGCGGTGAATAGGAAGTGGCTGAATGGGGATTGCAAATATAAGCATTACAGATAAGTACATTTGTTGCTAGTTTTTGTGTTTTAATTTTTAGTAAATAATAGTATTTGAAAATCCCGAATTCAATTGACAAACTCTTAAAATTTGGATATGAAAATTTGGAAAGATTCCTATTACATGTATAAGTGAATCGGTAAATGAGGCTTGAGATTTCATAGCTATATTATAGTATCTGTTATTTTATCATCCTGTAATTGCATTGGTAGATAAGGTTAAGTTATTCATGAGAGCCTTCAATAATCATCACAACTTTGGCAAAGATATACATAATTTGGTCGGCTGGCAATTGCTATGTTTGAGTCACATTTAAAAATAAACCTTAAATCTTCTACAGTGGAGTCTTAGACAGTCAAGAATGAATACTCTTTCAGCCTTAATTTAAAAACGCAAATCACGATCCAAAACTACTGATAACAATACTTTCCAGTAATAGCCATAATTCTTAAGAAGTCAGATTGATAACTACATCTATGTTCCCACATAGCACAAGCATGTCATTAACGTGTTTCTGGAACATTGTGCAATTGTTTCATTTCATGGGATGGCATATTTTGTGAATTCTATCAACCAGTTTGAAAGCCATGTTTATGCTTCCACATTTTTATCTATACAACCAGCTTGCCCATATCCTGCAATCAATGTATTCAACGAGACTACACCCTTGGGGGTGTGATCATATAGTTCTGGAAACAATGTCTATGTTTCAACAAATTGCATGCACAGTTGTCTGTATTTTGTTCCAAATTCCTATCAGTGCAGATACCCAGCTGCTGGTAAGTGGCGGTGTCTATGTTTTGAACTTGTCAATCACATTTATTTGAAAACTTATAAGATCCTCTCACTAAATCCATTTTATAATTATCCTACAGTCATAACATTCCAGATGGTTATGTTTTATTGAGATGTCCTATCTAACGAATGTGTGCCTTTTTCCTATGCTCATTTGTCTTGTTTAAACATAGTGCTCTCTTAGAGAAATTGAAACTCTACCATTATTTGTATGTGAAGTGTTTCTGATATGGGTGACTTGAACTCACCATTTGTGATATATTGGAAACTTGAAAACTTGCAATGTTAGTTAATTTTTACTGCTGTCACAAACTGGCCACAACTGCCGATATATACTTGAAACAGGGGTATGGAAACCACCATCACATACCAATGTAGAACCACTATCCTCCATGATTGAAACATGTATTTTGCTGCTCTATCTTAAAAAGAACCTTCTATGTTGTCCCAAGGCCTTAGGAATGATGAAAATGGTGAAAATTGTCCAAAGAGAAATGAAGCAAAATAACCATTAAGACAGCAAACTGAATCGGAAACTTCACAACAGTTAAAAAAATAGTTTGAAAAAGGCAGTATTTATGGTGGCATTCTGCTGGAAATCTCCATAAGGTAACAACTTCAGCAATAATTCATAGTCAGTTATCTATCGATTATTCTTCCTTGGCTAAACATGGTAAAACAGACCACAATTGAACATTCATCAATAATATATAAATCCCAACTAAGTTTTGTGTAATCATCATTTGTTGAATAGCTTATATTCGTTTTCTAATGAATATCATTTCAAAAGTTGTAGTTATCACTTTATTAAGATGCTATCATTTGATAGTATTAATTATTCTCTCTCAATTGTCAAGTTACTACCATTTGAAAGTTATAGACATTGATTTGTAACTAATAGTATTTTATGCTACGATAAACAGAACAGCTTAAGCTCTTAGGTGAGCCATTCCCAGTTTTTAAGAAAACAATTTTTATGGAATAATAATTAGCATAGTTAATTATAGGATTAAGGAATCATGTGAAACCTTAGTTTATCAAGAAGAACTATATAGAGGATTGGATTTGCATTACATAATGTTATTTGAGTTAAGATTGATAAGCTTTATAAATGGATTATCACATTCTTGAACCATATCGTAAGAAATAATATTGCCATTCCATTTTTATTTAAATTAATATTAGTTATCATTTGTGTTTAATTGTTACTATACCTAGTTATCAAATAGTTACCATACAAGAATAAGTCTTGCTTGATAAAATAATGTAAGATCTAATTAATCACAATAAAAGATTAATAAAAGAATCTAAACTTAGAGGGATTTTGGATGAAATAACTTACATGGACTAGGAAAAATGTGCATTGTAATATATTGGTGTTTCCATCAAATAGTACTTCTAAGCATTTGGTTATTTAAGACCCTCATAGCACTCATAATGATGTTTCTACTATTGCCTTGTCCCCAATCCACAAGCGTCTGAGTCCATGCTGTTATGTTGTTGTCAACTGCTGTTTTGGGGTGAACTAGTCGGCTGAGTTGTAGAGTAATCTGCACAAGCGTCTTTTGGATTCTACCAAAAGCATTTATGGGTTTTACTCGTCACTTCCTCCGCTTTCCATAACATTTTGATTTTTAGCAATTGGTCAAAGGATGAGAGATTTATGTGTGTTTTAATTCTGCCCTATTCTGTTGAGATCAGAATGCTATAAGAATCTAGTGAATTTAGTTGCAAAATAAAACTGCTTTTCTTTGGTTAGGTTTTATGAAAAAGTATTTATGGGTTTTGTCCTTCAATCTTTCCTCTTTCCAGATCATATTCAATTTTAAAATTTGGTTTAGAATTGTGAGAGTTATCACCGTTTTAACGCTGCCCTTTTTCACTACAATCAGCAAACTGAAAATTGTAAGGTGTTTATATGATTGAATTATTGTCAAATTGTTTGTGAGATTGTTGAACCTGATTGAGGTACATTATTATTGGCCATCAAATTATGTGCTAATTTTAATCTAAGTAGTCAAACTACGAAGCCTCTGCATGTCACGTAGGCAAAGCCATCGAAGATGAGCCCCCGAGGCATAGGTCTAGCCCTTAGGTCCTGTTCTCCCATTTGGAAACAAACTTTTTTAAGTTAGTCATGTGTTTGTGGTTAAAATTTGAAATTTGTGTTGTGTCCTTAGCTATATTTTAGTTGTAAGTTTTGGGCATGATAGTATGCCTCCCAAAACACATGCCCCATTTAGCATTAAATGCACTTTCATTTAAATTTTAAACGTCCCCTTATTTCTCCAAGTGAGGTGTCCAACTTTAGAGAATACATTGTTAAATTTAAAATAACTACTTATGTCTCCTAAAAATACCCCTTCATAAAGTCACTTTATAATATCAAATAACGATAAAATTAAATATTTAATTTAACTTTATAAAGTATCGCTATTTAAATTAAAATACTTGACTATATTAAATATTTGGATACCGACATTAAATGCTTCCACCGACATAGATAAAAATAAAAATGTTGACAACTAACCCTATCGGTTCCCGAAATTGACTTACTAAAAATAGTAAGCATAGAAGAAATCATCCAAAACCAAAAAGTGGTGTTTAGCACATCACACCCATCAGAGCTCAATAAAACACCTATCACTGCCAGCTGTTGGATACAACTATCTCCAAGGATTCCCTAACCCTAACTCATTAGCCTACGAAAATTCGCTAAATAGGCTAATTGTCCACCAAATTGAAGTGTCCTAGGAAGGGGAGCTTACTTTCAGCAGCTTACTTTCTATTGTAATTCTTATATCATATGCTCTCACCTCACCCACACTCAACTTTACTTTTTGTTTTGGAGTTAACAAAATTAATTTATTTGAGGTGAGCCTCTAAATACAATCTTCCTATACCAGGCTTGTGTTGGGTGTTCCTCACTACAAGACACGTCCCTATACTTGACCCTTCCTTTGACAATGGTACACACTCTATTCTAGTTGGCTTCAAGTCCCCCTTGGTATTACTTCCTCCTACTATTGTTTCAGCTTACCCTAGCCTTACTAGTTGTGAATCTTTGATTAGTACTTCTTTTGTTCCACATATATTTGTTTCATAAGCAATTCGCTCCTCTTTTGTGAAGATATTGGTGTTTAGTTCTTCTTCAGCATTAGGAATTCCATCTAAATGAAGAGTCTTCATCTATTCTTCTATGTTGTCCATAGACTCTATCAAGCTTGCCAACCTTATCCTATTTGCAAGATCTACACTTCCTCTAGAAGGGGCAATTCTTGAGCAATCTCCACCCACTCTGCACTTGTAGGTGTCATACAATGTTTTGGTACTATCTGAATCCTTCCTTGGTTTCAGCTCCAACTCCAACTCCCACTCATGCTTCATTGTTCGCTTCCACTTTGGTTTCTCCTAACATTCCATACTCGCAGCCTTGACTTACAATTAGAGGCAACCTCTTGTAGACCATGTCTCCTTTCTTGTTCTTCTAGTAATCAAATAGACTATAAGATAGTTTGAACCACTCCCTCACTACTTTGTTTGTTTTCCAGCCTTTGTTTAGACCAATTAAATTTACTTCCTTAGTGTTCCACATCAATCCTCTCATCTTTCTTCTTCACAGTGACTATTTTCTTTGTACTATTATAAGTGTTGTTGTCCTTATGCTTCATAGTCTCATTCAGCCCAAAGAGCTTGCAATATGATATAATGTTACGCAAGGAATCAGGGTAGGCAATTAATCAGCATACCAATGTCTTCAATTATTGCCAAATTCTTCCAAATCACATCTTGTGGCACTTGATTCCTTTCAGCTTCTTCATGAACATGCTCTCATACAAAGAGGTGCCACAAATATTTGAAGTCCCTTACATGATGTTTACTCACTAGAGTACTCACGACGTACTACGAGTGTAAACGGAATTAACAAAACATAGACAAGTACGAACAATCATAAATGCATATTGCACAGCAAAATAGTACTTCATTTATTATTCACGGTAACCAAGTACAATTAGCCGTACTAGAATGTAACATCAAAATGTAATAGTATGTAACATAATATCATAAGTACCGACAAAATGTCTCCCGACTATACTGACTCAAGTACAAATCGCCATTGGCGGTGGTTGAGGAACCAACCGTCACGACGCTTCATGACAACAACTAATCACCAATCAGGGAATTATCCTAAAACATGTACAAAAGTATATGAAATATTATAAACTAACTATAGTCTTATTTAAATATAATTAACTGCGGCCGACTCTGACCAACTACGACTGACAACTGACTATGACTGACTACATCATCCCCCCCACAAAAGTAGTCTTCCAGACAACGAAAAACAAAAACGGGGGTACCTCTCAGCCAATGTCTCTTTGAGTGTGCTTGACGTCCAACTTCTAAATGTAGTCCACCAACTCTTGCTTGGTAGGCTTGGGCGTCTCTACTCTTGACCACCCGTGCGAGATAAAACACTGAAGTAAATTTGCCTTTACATTTTGACTGCATACCTGTGATTCTCTCGATTGGTTGCTCTTGTTGTACTATAGTGGTTGGTTGCACTGGGATTTGGTAATTCAATTGAATTTGATGGGAGTCTAGGGGCAATGCCCCCAGTGCGATCAAGGGGCAACACCCCTTGTGGGGGTTTGGGGGCAGCGCCCCCAATGGGGTCAAGGGGCAGCGCCCCTTGCGGGGCTCTAGGGGCAACGCCCCCAGCGGGGTCCAAGGGCAATGCCCCTAGCGCACTCCCTATCACGATACAAGGCAGTGTCAAGGGGCAACACCCCCACCGCCAAGGCCAATTTAACACTTTTGAACCCATAAAAAAATGCATTATGTGCATCATTTTCATGAATTTTCCACAGGTTCTGAATAGTGCTGACAAAGCCCGAAATTAGAGATTTCAGCATGTTTGATCTCACTCCTGTTGCCATTTTCACCCTTCTAGGTAGTATGACCCTTTTCCTCTGTAATCCCCTTCTCAACAGTGATCATTGCAGTTGGCCATTAGCCTATCCTGGTGACCCGTAGGCTACTCGGAAGCAAAAATTAGGGTTTCCTATCTGCTAGGGGGATGTTTCACTTTTTCAGGAGCTTGCACTTGGAGTCTTGGAAATTGGTTCGTGGATTCTTTTTGGGTTTTTAGAGAGCTTCGCAACGGTATTGCATGCATCTCGTTCTAAGCAACTTTCTGAATTTACTATTTTTAGTAAATTCTATTTTTTGCAGTGGTCCTTTGGCATCGACACAGTGAGCTTTCCTCTTCTGGCCGTTCAGTTGGTAATGTTGATTTTGGCTTTGTGGCAAAATTATTGAGGGATATTGAATTAATTAAGTTGCAAATGTTATATTTTAATATTATGACCCCTTGGCCTAATGTTATAACTTTAAGTTGTTTTGAAAAGGGGACATGAAGGGTGGGCGCCTCATCAAGAGGTGATTTTAATATTTCTAAGGTCAAAAATGCTCTTGAGGAGATAGGATGCCAACTTGAGGAAAGACATATTTAATTTAATCAAAATTTTATATCTCTTGAAGATGGACGCCATATTGAAAGGATGAATGGAAAAGTCAAAACAAAACCTAGATTCTCTTGGACTGGGCACACCTTCTAGAAGTTTCTGGAGAGCCTTCCCAATATCTATAAATGGAGGCACTTCTTCTTCATTTCTCATCCATGAAGAAATTATACTGTTATGCTGCTGGAATGGTAAGTGAGTTGCTTCAAGGAATGCATACCTCCTAGCTTGGGCTTAGTTTCTTGCTTGAAAGATAGCAACTAACTGAGAGAGATGACTATTTCTTGCTCAGTGAGGCAGATTGAGACATTGTAATGGAGTATTTTACCGGTTATGAGCATTTTGATGTTTGCTGGTCTAGTATAGCTGAATGACGTTTTTGCTTGCAGGTCTTTGGGTGAATTTTGTCTAGTTGTGGGTATTTGCTAATTCATTTCCTATGCCTTGGGCGACCCTACTAGAGAGTTTGCAGATTTTTCTATTGTGTTTCTGATTTTTCCTTGTGAAGTTTCCCTTCCTAGAGGGTCATACCTTCCTGGAGGTAGTCTTGGGATTCATGCAAAATAAGATAGGGACTTTGGTTGCAGTTTCCTGGTTGGGACTTGGGCGCCTATCACCTAGGAAGCTTTTGGGTTTCATTTCAGGTCTTTTGGATGAGTTTGGAGTGACTTAAAAGCATTTTAGTGGGGTTCAATGTTGCTGGTTTGCAATTTCTAGTTGTTGGTCTGTCAAATCAAATTGTAGAAGTTTGTCTTTTGAGTTGGGTTTTGTGTGGATTGAGTCATTTGGTGATAGGAGAGATATAATACATATTTGCAGCATTGAGACATCTCTAATTCAGTGTTATTGGCAAGGATTTCTATCTCATTGTAAGGCTGAACAGTACTACTATCGACTATCTTCATTCTTGCTAAGTTTCATTGTAATTCCCACAATTGTGGAAGAGACTGGTCTGCTCCAATCTTTCTTTACTACATTTACTTTCCTATATTGCTCGCTAAACAAGCGGAAGGGGTCAGCAAGATGCCCATTTACTTATTGTACTTGCATTGAATCATCATACTATTGATTGGCTTAGCCGTCATCTTGCTCCCACTGAAATACTCGGTCGAGTTGCATACATTTACTTTCCAGTATTGTACTTTCTTGATTTGAAGTCTAACGATCCCCGACGCCATATGCTCACACCTTGCCCAGCATTGGAATCCCGGTGTACATTCTTGGTGTAGGGTTACATTCTAGCAGTTGATTTGGATTTGAGCTAACCTTAACGGGTGCTTGTTGTATTGAGTTGCCCATTTAAAAATTGAAAAAATTGGTTCACACATTTCATCCTCGTTACTACGTTCTTATTTATTTTGCCTATACTTGATGCAAATCTTACTTGTACGGCTTGCTCACTTCTCCCTGATCGTACGGTACCTTGCTCGGCTTCAGGTGATTTAATTTTTGCTCCTCCAAGCAGAACGCTCACGCCAAGGCTTTTCTTATTGGATCTAATGTTTTGTGCGACCTTCCCATGGACTCGAGCGAACTTTTTGCCCTTCACTTGTACGGTCAATCTTTTTTTTAAAATCCATACGGCTTTCCTTATTTTCCACTCTCATACAATCTTCTTAAAGACTCGTACGGCCTTTGATTTTGTGGTACTCCCCCATAAGACACTCCTTTGATTATTTTGTACGACCTTTTTAATCACTTCATATGGATGAATTGCAACTCGCACGGCTTCTTGGATTCCCTTGACTCGGACGGCCCTCTTGTCTTGTACTCGTGTTCTACCCCAAATTAAAAAATTTGCTACACTTAGGCATTTTGAAGAAATGAGTCAAAGTCTTGTTAAAATCTGTCAAAAAGGTCAAAATTGGGGATTTGCATGTCATGCATGAGGGCCAAAAACTTGAAATTTTCAAAATCTAACAATCTGGGTCTACTCAAAGCGACCAAATCAACAAAACCCGGATTTCAATTTTTCAACCCTAAATTTTAGGAAAAAATTATTTTTAGTAACTTTCTAAAAATAGAACTTTTTCTGGGTTTTTCTAGGTTTCTTTTGAAATGGATGCTAGCAAAATTTTCTAAAAATAGAAAGTTTGGCTTCTAGGCTTGAAACTGATTTTGATTGGCTTAAAATACTTTCTCATCAGGCTTGTGTAGTCAGAATCACAAAAAGATTAGTTTTACCCTAGTGGGTCTATTTTGCTTTTTCAGGAGCACCAAGGTCATCAATGGAGGTCAGTTTGCTGCCAGGTGTCAAAAACAAACATTCAAGCACGGAACAGAAGCTACTGATGACGAATGTGCACGAAGAACGGAGAACTGAGAAAGGCAACTGTGAAAGTTGAAAAATGTGAAATTTTGGCTAACACTGGAGACACCAAGCACCCCTACTCAATTTGGGCACCCAAACATTCATGCCTTAGAAAAATTTCATCTCCGACTGCCAAGGCAAAGGAAAGCACATCAAACGAAGGAGAGAATTGAAAATCTTAGAAAATATTCTGTCCGCCAGTCATAGGCACCCCAGAAGAAGATAGGCGCCCAGCTTTTCAAGGCATCAGATGACGAAATTAGGGTTTGTGCTCCCAGGCAATGTTGTTCAGGTTCTTCTCAGCTCCGCAATGAGCCCGACAGTGCAGTTATCCGATCACTCAGTCACCCGGAATTCGAGATCGAACAGAGGAGTCTCAACCAAGAAGCTGAAAGCAAATCATGAGAACATCAAAAAATATTCTAAGTCTGGAGAACATTGGGCGCCCCAAAAAGAGAAAGGCGCCTAGGGTTTTGAAGGTCCAGATTCGGCAGTTAGGGTTTGCAAATGTGCTCAATCTCTTCAGTATCCTGTCAGCTTCGCAACGGACATCTCAACAAGCTCATCAAATCATTCAGTTGCCAACAAACTCGGGATGAACAGACGCCATGACAAAAGAATTTCAAACTTCAAGGTACAAACAGAGTAAAAAATGACTAACTCTGACGAACTTAGGCTCCCTAGAAGGAGATAGGCGCCCAAGCTTTTGAGGTGTCAAATGAATGAATTTGCAAACGAGGCCTCCAACGTGACTTCATCAAAATTGATCAAGCTTTCCAAGGAAACCATTAGCACGTTTGTCGAAGGTTGCAGGCATTGGATCTCAAAGGTTGAACAGAGAGAAAAACACGAGCAAAATGTTTAAAGTCAAAAGCAATGGTGAAAATCTCGAAATAAAATCTAACTTTCGAGGAGTTGGGCGCCCCAGCTAGCCAAGAGCGCCCCAGCTTTTGACCCACTAAAC
Organism: Sequoiadendron giganteum; assembly: GCA_007115665.2. NCBI lineage: Eukaryota > Viridiplantae > Streptophyta > Pinopsida > Cupressales > Cupressaceae > Sequoiadendron > Sequoiadendron giganteum. Next base: position 87,511,322 of record CM021103.1, on the reverse strand, counting down.
TCAGCTTTCAGGAGACATCACTCCCAAGAGACCCTTCTCAGAATCTCCTCAGCTATCCAATGAATCTGACAGCCAACCAATCTGATCAGTTTAGCTCCCGAAATCACGAATTCATTTGAAGGTCAGAAAACAAGCAAGAACTTGAAACTCATAAAAATGGCTAACACTGGTAAAGATGGGCGCCCCTGGAGGACATAGGCACTTGACATTTTGAAGGGTCAAATGAAGTTTTTGTCAAAAGTTGCCTCCAAACAAACTTCATCAAATTCAATCAAGCTCTGCGACGAATCATTCAGCTCATCTGTGAGATCAACCTGGAGTCCGGAAATCAGGATCAAACAAGGGTTGAAAATCAAGAAAAAGTTTGAAAATGGTGGAAATATGGCTAAGTCTGAAGAAGATAGGCGCCTCTAGCCAAGAAAGGCGCCCAAGAAGCCATGCCTTAGTCAAATTTTTCAAATTTTCAAAATTTGAAGGAGAGGAAAAACATTCAAGTTCAATGCATAAGCTCAGGCTAGGGTTTTGAAGAGTTAGAGCAAAAGAAAGTTGATTTTCTTAAGGCAAAACTTATTTAAGGCGCCTTTGTCTTTCATTTTTCATATTTTCTTGCAGGTGGCGTCCAAAGAGAAGTGGAGCAGCAACTAAAGAATTTTCCTTTCAAGATTTGAGAACTCAAGATTGCTGATTTTTCAAAGTTCTTCACAAATTTTCAGACCAGCACACAAAAGAGCTTGCTTTTTCATCCAAAACACCAATTCTTTGAAGGAGGTCAAGGTTTTCAATTTCTAGTGATCTGAGTCATCTCAGTTCGTGATTCTAAACAATTTTTGAAGAAAGTTTTCAAGTTGCAGCAGCTGCTTTTTCTTCGCATGTCCTAGAGAGCATCAAAATTTTCAAGTTTTAATCATCTGGGTCCTTCTAGAACAGTCTTCTAAACAAAACCCAGGTCAGCTTTTTCAGAAAAATTTCAAGATCTAGGGTTTGCTGCTTTTTCAATCAGACTTCAAGATTTTCAACATCTGATCAAATGGGTTCATCCAAAATGTGCTTCTGAACAAAACCTAGGTGCCAGCTTTTTCATGCTTTTTCTAAGGAAATTAGGGTTTGTTGCTTTTTTAGTCTACACTCAAAATTTTCAAAAACGGACGATCTGGGTTTACTTCTAACAAAATTTTGAACAAAACCCATATCTCAAAATAATTTTGAAAAATTTCATCCGTCTGAAGAAGAAAATCAGCAAGCTAAAAATAGAAAGTGTGCAAAAACTTGTTTGAATATAGGCGAGTTTAGAGTCAATCTTCGAGTTTTGCAGTATGGAGTACATTCCCACTGAGTTCAAGACCATATCAGCACTATATCATGACCATATCAGCATTGTATCATGACTTCATCGAAACAGCTGAGACTGGCTTGCACCACATCAAGCCAGTGTTCAATCTGTGTGCTTTGGAAGACGCAGGCAATGTCACAATTAGACACCTTGGCCATTCATGACTTCTTGTAGCAGCATCTATTCCCTTTTCAGTACGGAGCTTAGAATTCGTAATTGCTTGCATCAAGCATTACAATCCTGCAGCAATGGCAGTGTCGAAAGAATGAGTCAGATTTCGATGATGTCAGCAAGGTTCGAGAAAGCGGATAAGGAGAATGAAGATTTCCTAAGATCAATTGCTGATGGCGAAGAAATCCTAGAAAAGCAAAACTTTGCTATAGATAGTATTGATGCACCTAACAGAGATACAGTTTCCTGCTTTTTGGCGGGGATGTGATCGAGATATAAAACAGCTTTCATCTAGAAGCTTTCTTCCTAGCTTTCTTTCTATTCTCGTCTTAATTCTTATCCACTCTTTAGAGAAGAGAAAGAAAACAAATGTAATAGTTGGCATTTTTTTTTTTTTATGCTTTCTTAGTTGTAGATGTTTGTCTTCTTTTGTTTTAGAAATAAAGCTTGCATGCTGGCAAGTATTAGTTGCAAAAGCAAAGAGATTTGAGGGTTCTCTACTCCTCTACTTAGTTATAAATAAGGGCAGCCTTGCCTATTTTTCTTTAACCATGCTAGTGATAACAAGACGTTGTGCCTCTTAGTGCCTTCTCATTATTCTTCAATGTTGTTCAGAACTTAGATTGTGATAGTGAAATTGATGAGCTTATTTCAGCCTTCAAGATTGCTATTCAGTTTTTGTTCTATCTTGTGCTAAGTGTTAATCCGGTTTTTATCGCATGTTGCATGCCTATTTTGCTACAACTTGTTGTCCTCGAGGTGTAAATCTTGATAATTGAGAAGGAGGATCTTATGCCTGTCTTGCTTTGATTTAATATCTCAGTTTTCAATGTTCGTTTATGTGTTGAAATCATTCCTCGTTCTCTTCTAGGATTTAAACTCTACGTTTATTTAAATCTTTAGAAGCGTCTTTAGCGTAAGTTAGTTGTAGTTGATAGTTTTTGTAAAAGTGAAAACCTCAGCTGCAATGTCAAGAGTTCTATAACTTTGTGTTCTCGCAGCTGAGACAAAAAGATAGGCGAATTAGTTTTTAATTTACTTTCTTTAGCATAATCAACAAAAGAGGGAGCTTCCCCTCCAAATTTGAAGAGCAGTTTACTGCACATAGCTGTCCGTTTCCAAACCGCATTCCAATGGTGCGATTTGAAATGCCAACAACTCGTACGGACCTTTTGGTTTGACATTGTATGGATTTTATGATCTTTGACATGAACCCTCTACCAATTTTTGAGTTGTACGAATTCTTCTCCATGATTCTTCGTACGGAATTTATTTGCTTTGAGACTTTTCTAATTTCCCAAGTTTGTACGGCCTGGAAAATTCTTACAGCCTTTTTATTTACCTCCAATTGTACGGCCTTTGCATCAAATTGTACAGCCGCTTCCTCCACTTGTATGAGTGTTTTATTCTCCTTCAATCGTACAACTTTTTTATTCTCCTTCGATCGTACAACATAAAATTCCTTAAGTTGTACAGCATATGCCTTATCTACTCGTACGGCTGTTCTAGTTTCCAAAACTCGTACGGTATTTCTTATTCTCCAACCCTGATCAAGCTTCTTAAAAATTCATACGGCTTCTTCTTGGTTTGGTACGGCTTCTTAATTGTCTTTTTTCCATTTTTCATTTTTCCACTTTACATGTTGATTTCTCCTTCCCTTTTAATTTTTCTTTCTTCTCGTTTCTTTTTAATTTCATACTCTTCTTTACTTCGATAATCTTTACTTTAATATTTTTTGAATTTTTGAATTTTTTAATAATTATTTTCTTTCCTTTGTTTTTCCCAACCTTTTCTCCTTGCATTTTCATTTTTTCATTTTTCTCCTTTTCCTCTCCTCCAATTTTTGAATTTTTGTCCCCTAAACTTTTAATTCCTCAACTTTATTTTTTCTCATTTTGCCATTTTTTAACTCCATTATTGTCACCTTTTTATTTTCTTTCTTTTTTATTTTTATTTTTTTAATAATTTTTATCTTCATTTTCTCTCTCCTCCCCTTCCCTTTTTTCTGACTTTCTCTCACTACCTCGTACTTTGTCACGTTCTAACTTGTCAACTAGTGTACCATCCAGTTTTGATAATTTCTCTTTGTACTCTTCGTACCCAACTGAAAATGTTTGGCTGGGCGTGCCCTTCTCCTCTTCTCCTTTGTACTCGTCGTGCTCGGCCGAAAATGTCTGGCTGGACATGCCCTTCTCTTCTTCCTGGGTTTCCCCAACCAGAAGTGTGCCATTCTCCTCTTCTTCCTCTCTCTTCGATTTGTAGAATGTTTCACTCTCGGTGGAACACCTCGTAGTCTTCCATCTGCTAATGAAATAAGCCATTCAATGAGCTTGTCTCGTCCTCCAAACAACTCTTGAGTTCAAGTACGCCTTCGATGTTCGATTCCATAGCTTTCCTTCCTTCGTCAACATCCGACTAACCTCCGTCTGATTTTGATCCAGAGGAAGCCAATTCTTTGCTCACGGTCTAGTTCTTCAAGTCAATGATATACTTCCGCCCGTTGTTCTCGATCGAGAGTGTGTTCCTCTTCCAATTATGATTTGCCTTGGCGGCTATCAACCATCCTCTCCCAAGTAGTGCATCATACGCTTTCCTCTCTAATGGGATGACTTCAAAATTTAGAAAAAGATTGTTGTGTCTTGATCGTCATCTTCTATGCCATCAGCGTTCCCAACGGCTTGATACCATGTTGATCAACACCAACCAATTGGAACGTCAGTGGCCAAAGTGTAGGCTTCCTGAGACTCTTCCATGTGTCTTCAGGTAGTATGTTGACTCCCGATCCTCCGTCGACAATAGTATTTTTCAAGATATTCCCTCTAATCTCCATCTGCATGATCGCTGGCATCTTCCCGATGTTCGTCGTCAATAGTACAAGCTCAATGGTTTGTTCATCGTACAGTGGTAGTTCGAGCACCAATTCTTTCCCTTGGTCCTCCAATCGTGTGTACTTGCCATTCCCGACGACGTTTGTAATTGCCAGTCCCAATTGTGGCAAAGTCTGGAGGTCGGTTACTTTTATCGGTACGGTGGTCTGCAATACCTTTCGTACGATGTTGGTTTCCGCCTCCGACCACCGAGAGGTTCCTAGTTTCTCCAAGGGTGTTTTGTTTTCCTTTGTCATCACCAATTAAGCTTTTGCTTTTGCTTTTTCTTTTCCAGCGATGGGAGCATCCCTTCGATGAACCACCGCTTCTTTAGCCCGTCGGCCGGCCAGGTCTCCAGTTTTCCCAACAATTCTTTGAGTCTTCGGTTGTAGGTTCGCACATTCTCGTGCTTCCCTTGCTTCGTACTGTAGATCTCTACCACAATTTCACTATCATCCCTCAGAAGTTTGAATTCATCTTGGAATGCCTTCTTGAGTAATCTCCATGATGCCCTGTGTACTTGGTCTAACTCTGTGTACCCGTCGATGGCACTGTCCCTCAGCGTCACTAGAAATGCTTTCAACCAATAGTCCACATCATCTTGCCCGTTGCCTATACATATCGTCTCGCACGTCTTATAGTTCCGTACTGGATCTTCTAACTCGTTCCCCATAAATTTCAGCAGCTTCTGCCTCTCGGCTGGTAGAGTCACCATCCTTCCCCAATGTCCTACTTGTGTGTTGGATCTACCTGGACTAGTTCTCCCGCTATGTCCCAATGCGTCACTTGCACTCTCTGCCACATACAAGTCTTCCATGTGTCCCTTGTCAACGTCCTCTACACCTTGAGTCTCCTAGGTTTCGGTCTGGTACTCCCTCTGCCCTAGGGTCTTAGGTTTAGATCTTCCAACTCTCAGCCCTTCGCCATCTAATATGGATAGCTCTCTCATACGACATATGTTGTTTTTAAATTCTTCTATCACTTCATTTTCATTTTCATTTATTTCATATGGTGTTCTAAAGTTCCTCTCATCAGTTTCTCCACCAGGGTAGACAATATTTTGGTTTATTTCGTTCCAGTCTTCATCTACTCCTTCGGTGATTTGTTTTAATTTCCTCTATCAGTTCTCTTGCTCTTTGAGTCTTAATGATCTTTGTACTTGTTCCTCGACAATTTCTTGCCCTCTCGGTACTTGGTTTTTGTCCTTGTTGAGGCATACGAGCATTAATTGTTGATCGTACAGGCCTTAGTTTCCAGGCGTACGTCGTCGGCTTGTATCTCGTTCCTCCTCTTCCCACTTAGTTCTTGTTGTGACCTTTTCACACATCACCCCATCCAAGATGGGGACCCCCTAATTTTTGCTCCATTCTGGTCTTTTGGCTTTGGTTCTCTCTGTCTCTAATCTTTCGTCCTTCCGGGGATGTCCCGTTTGACCTCAGTTGAAGTAATTGACAAATTTAGGGTTGCTATCCTTTAGACCCGTTCGAGGTCAAGATTGAGTTACTCAAGTGAAATCTAAGTGCAGCAACACATTCAGAAAGCTCAAGGCAAAATCCCCCTGAAATCTCACTAAAATCCGACCACTTACTATTTTTAGTGTGTGCCTAATTTGAGGCTTGTTCCTCAGGATTTCGGGATTCTAACTACTTCAGCACAATCAAGCAACTTCAGAGTGCCTACATATGAAATTTGAACAGATTCAAACAACTAGCTATTTTTAGCAGTTCAGCCTTCGGAGGCTATTTTCAGGGTTTAGACAAGCAATTCTTCGGTGAATGATAGGAGAATTGATCTGGGTTTTCCAAGACCTTCGCGATGGTGTAACATGCAAATCAAGTCGAGGACTTTCAGAGGTCAGCCTTCCGAGGCTATTTTTAGGGTTTGCATGCAGGAATTTTCAATGCATGTCCGGATATTCCATTTGGGTTTTGCGAGAGCTTCGCAATGGTGTGACATGCAAACATAATGGATCAATTTTCAAGGACTTACTATTTTTAGCTAGTGCCGGAACTTTGACCAGTTTTCTGGGTTTTTCTGGGTTTTTTGAGATCCCACGGGCACTGTGACACGCAAAATCGTCCGACATCCGATGGACCACTTTCTGGACACTTACTATAAATAGCAATAGCAATCCAGCAGCTACCTAGCACTTCATTCCAGTGAACAAAATGACAAGCAGTAGAAATCAGAGCAGCCAAGGGCAGTCGGGAACACATGCAAGTCAGATTAGGGTTTCCCTGCCACGTCTAAAAATAGATGAAGCAAAATGCAGAGATGTCAGAACAAAGCACGCCACCATGATTAGCATCCTTCGGGCTACCTACTGGCAAATTTTGAGCAAAATCGGAAGACTTACTATTTTTAGTAAGTCAAGACATGGCTATAAATAGCAGATCTATGCCGGAAGTCGGTATGAACAGAGCACTCAAGTTATCAGAAGTAGACATAGCAAGTTTCAGGTCGAACAGAGCTACCGAAGACGGGCAACTTTGAAACTTACTATAAATAGCAGGTGGCTAAAAATAGCGCGTCATCACTAGAAGCAAGTATGAACAGGTCTCTCACAGCATCAAAAGCGACTGGAGCGAATTTCAAAGCAAACAAAGATACGGAAATTGATCAATTCTAGGGTTTGCTAAAAATAGCATGTATTGTGCCAGATAAGATGTGAACAGGATGGCAACACCAGATGGAGGCACAACCACGCCAGTTCCAGTGCAAAGCAGGGTGAAACGCAATGAAACCCTAATTTTTACTAAAAATAGAAAGCCAGAACAAGGTTAAGGCGTTGGAAATTCATAAATGATAGCTGACAAGCACACACCCTCATACACGCCCGGGAGAAATGAAAGATACAAGAATTTCTAAGTATGAGATTTCCTTGAGCAAGGATGAAATGCGCCTTCAAGAGGCATAGAAATTCTTCTAAGGCAAGAGATTTTCCTCCTCATACCCCCATATGCGCCTAGGGAAGGTGAAAGGTCACCCGAAGCCATAGAAATATTCACTGAGACATCAAATTTTCCTAAGGCATCCTCAAATGCGCCCTCAAGGGAGAAGGGTGGCTGAAGGTTTCTAAGGCAAAGAGATTTCCCTCACACTAGCAAATGCGCCCAAGGAAGCTGAACAGTCACTCTAGGCGTGGAAAGTCTTTCACATATGGAAAATGTGCTTGGAAAAGGAAGTCAACACCCTCTTATGCGCCTAGGGAAGGTGAAGAGTCACCTAGGACGTGGAAATTTCCTCTAACACTGTGAAATGCGCCCAACTTGGAAGTTGCATGTGCTAAATGCGCCAGGGGGAGGTGAAAGGTCACCATGGGCATAGTTTTTTCCTTGTCCACATGCAAAATGCGCCTAAGGCAAGGAAGCTACATAGCCAAAATGCGCTTGAGGAAGGTAAAGGGACACCTAGGCATGGAAAGTTTTTCACATGTGATGAATGCGCTCAAGGATAAAATGGAAGTCTACTAGCCCATATGCGCCAGAGGGAGGTGAAGAGCCACTAAAAGGGGGCGGAATTCCTTCCAACACTAGCAAATGCGCCCAAGAGTGGAAGCATCATAGGCTAAATGCGCCCAAGGAAGCTGAAGGGTCACAAGATGGAGGTGCCTTCCTTTGCAAAGGTGATATGCGCCCAACATGGAAGTTCACTAAGCCATATGCGCCAGAGGGAGGTGAAGAGTCACCCAAGGCGTGGGAATTCCTCATGACACCCCCATTTGCGCCCTCAAAGTTCCTCCTCTCTATAGCAAATGCGCCTAAAGGTAACCTGGTAACAAGGTAAAGGTAAAAACATTGAAGGTGAAAGGAAAAAAGCGCCAAGGGTAAAGGAAGTTTTCTCCTCAACATGTGAAGTGCACTTGAAAATAGAAGTCCTCTATGAGGAATGCGCTAGAGGAAGGTGAAGGGTCACCATGTGAAATGCGCCAAGGGAGAAAATAACACTAAGGGTGGCGTGATTTTGAAAATACTAAGGCATGGGAATTCCTCCTACCCATGGCAAATGCGCCCTAAGGTGGAAATTAACACATGAAAATTGCAAAGGGTAAGGTGTTAGCCTCTAGGCGTGACAATGCCTAAGGGGTAAAGGCAAAGGTTGATACATAAGATGAAGTACGCCCCTCATGGGTAATTTAAAATGAAATTTTCTAGGATTTTTTTTTCCTAAAGCAAAAATTGCCAAAGCGTGAAGATGATTGAAGTGGAAGTTGACATGCCCAAATGCGCCCTTCAAGGGTAAAATAATTAAATTTAAATTCCTAAGGCATTTTTTAAAGGGAAAATGAAGAATACGCCTAGAGGATGATGCTAGTTTCTAGAGTTAGAAAAATCTTCGGAAGGAAAATTCTTCAAGAGAAAAATCAAGAAAATTTGCCAAGGCGGAGGAGCTTGAAATTGCAGGAGTGAAAGAAATCCAGAGGGGAAGAAATAAACATTGATAAAAATTAAAAGTACCCCTTCGTCCGGATACACATGAAAACGATGGATTCTGGAAGGATTTCTCTTCTGGGTATTTAACATTTGCAATTCAGAAGTGAGTCAAGCTTACTCCAGCCATGTCCACATCATTTCGATGGATATTTTGCCCAGTGCCTATTTTAAACAAAATTCCTAAGGCAAAATCAAGAGATTTCTCTAAGGCAAACGAACAAAATGAATGAGAGGCACTTCGCTAGAAGTTTTGAGCTAGATAATTTTGCTGAAGCGAAGACAAGATCAAATCACTTAGCCAAACATTTCGAAATTGTTCAAGGAAGTGAACGATTTAATATTTTAAGAAATCAAATGCAACGAGGCAAGCCTGTGCAGAGGTGAAGAATTCATAATTCTAGAAGATGCCTCAGATGACAAGTGTTACAACGGAGAAAAGAGAGGGAAAATGAATTCGAAAATTTGTTAAGTATAGCCTCTGCAGGAATTCGACCAGGCTATAAGATTTTAAAATCCTCTTCATTCCTCTCACCAGCAAAAATATTGGCTAAGTGAAAGTACGAATTTTTGAAGAGATTGCAATTGCTAAGAAGTTCGAAATTGTGAGAGAGCTGAAGGAGAAGTGCAAATTTGTAAAAGTTGAAGTTGTTGAAGGAAGTGCGACTTAACTTGCTAAGGCTGCAGTTGCTGAGAGGCACGATTCCCAAGTTGCCAGTTGCTGCATTTGCTGAGAAGGTACGAATTTGCAAAAGTTGAAGTTGCTGAATGCTAAAGTAGGACTTGAGAAGAAAGTTTGAAGTTGTTGAAAGTGCAAAGTTAGAAAGAGAAGTACGAACTTCAAGGGAGAGGTTTCAAATTTATTGAAAGTAAATTGCTGCAAGCAAACATTTCCAAGTATTTGGCATTGTGTTGTTGCAACCAGAGAAGAAACTTCTAAAAACGTTGAAGTAAACAGACGTAGTTGAGGTTTGCAGCTGAAAGTGACAAAATGTTGCAGCCTTTTTATTTAAAAATCTGCTAGCACCCTCAAAAGCGACATATTGTTTTATAGAATCTTGTTTTCTAATGACTCTCTTGCCTTTTTGCAGAATGGACGAATCAAGCAGAAGAGCCGCAAGCAGAAACAACCACATCGAGTCCAGACAGGCTGTGATCAAGAAATTGGGCGTCATTCTTGTCAGAATCCAAATTTTCATCCAAGCTCGGCAGGCTAACTGACACGAACTTAGGCTCATTCAACATGGAAGCATTTAGAAGAAGGATATTGGGGATTGGAGGCCATCACCCGTCAGTGACTTCGCACAGTATTGTCAGAAGTGGATTGTATGCAGCTGCCAACTTTCCGCCAACTATCCAGTGTCCAGAACTCATCATGGAATGCGCCTACCACTACAATGCAGAACAGAGAACAGTCACTTCACCAAATGGCAAGGTGCTGGCTAACCTGACACCTGAAGCGATCGGAGAGGCATTCGGGATTCCAATTCATAAGAAGATGATCTACAAGACGAAAGAGAGAGCTGGAAAGATGTACTCATCCACCACAGACCGGCGTGCTAATTTGATAAACACTAGGTGGATGATTAAACCCAAGCCAACTCGCACTAAATTGCCCAAGCAGATAGTCTCAAAGGACTTGAGACAGGAGTTTGGTGATCTCATTATGATGCTGAGCAGAGTTGGAGGTTGCCCCCAAGCGTTCATCTTTAAACTTTGGATGTTCTATTTTGTCAACTTGGTGTTAGAGGGAAAAGATTACATGGATTGGGCACTGATGATCAATGATAACATACATGAGCAGCTTCGTGGCGTGAGGAGAACGAAGACATTTTACATGGGCTCCTACCTTGTCTATATGCTGGCTCGCATGACGAGATATAGAGGGATATCTTACAAGGAACCAATCGGTTGCAGTTCCCATCAGTTTAAGATATATGAGGCTTGTCCACAGTTGCATCTAACAAGCACAACTAATTACAAGAGGGTTAATGATGCCTTTACAATGCATATCACGAGGACCTTGCAGCAGAGAACCCACCACAGAATATCAAGGGAGGCACAAGAAATGATTGAGAAATTTGGATGTTGGTTTATCCAATTTCCAAAATTCACCTACATAAGGCTGCAAGGATTTTCCTCCTATCCATACAGATTGCCTCGGTATCCCACAAACAGGATAGTGATGCTGGAAGTATCTAGGCAACTGATTGCCTATGATAAGATTCAGAAGAAGAAGAAGAAAGGTGGACTCGGATTCCCGATTACTATGGGAAATTCAGATGAAATCTGCCCATCGCTGCAAGCAGCAAGAGAGGCAGAAGCGGAGCTCCAATTCTTCCACCTTTGCTATCACACCAGCAGGCATTACTACGATCCCCACAGAAACATCAGGTGGATATTGACATAAGAGTTCAGGCACAAGGTGCAAATCGAGGACTTTTGGGCTAGTGCAATGGATGAGATCGAAGTCAGAAAGAGGATGTTCTCTCGGATACCGTTGGGGATGGTCAGAGAGTGTGAGATCATCCTAGTGCCAGATCAGATTGAGGAAGATATAAACGTAGTACAGGCTGACTACGAGACAGTAAGAGATACACCTTTACCTCTCCCAGATTGGTCTGAGCCAAAAATCACTGACTTGGATACACTTTGTATCCCAGTCTTGACATCTACACGGAGTTGGGTAGAGAGGCATGTCAGCCGACTCAAGGGAAGGTCAATTCCCCTTACCTACAATTTGATGGGAGACAACAAATTGCAGACAACTAATCAGAGGAGACGGAGTAACCCAGCTCCAGAGCCTAGAGGAAAGGAGCCAGTTCGACCTGAGCCAGTGGTAGTCGAGGAGTCCATGCATACGCCATCTCGGACACACTCTCCAAGCTTACAGGAGGTGTCGTTATTTGTTGATTAGAGGGAGAGATTGGATGTAGAGCAGACGGTGCGAGTGGAGAGTCAGCCGCCTCGTATAGAATCAGTGGGTCAGAGCATCAACATGCCCCAAGAAGATCATCAGCAGGAAAATTAGCAAGAGACAGATGAGGGGACGGCTACTGATACTCAATTTCAGCAAGAAATTGAGGCGGCTCTCGAGGGTGATGCTACTTCAGATCAGGATGCCCAGAGCTCGGGAGACACGGAGCCTATTGATGACGGTGAGCCTCATCAGAACGATGGAAAAGGAGAGGTTCACGAGGTAGAGGCTGAGGTAGAACAGCCTTTTATTATATCTGACATGCGGCAGGAGGTGCCAGAATGGCTAAGGGACAGAATGAGGCGTGATCCCATGGATGAGACTGATCCCGCAGCCGAGATGGAGGAATTATTACAAAGGATCAGCGCACCTCCAGCAAAGAAAAAGGCTAGGAAGTTCTCCAAAATATCCACAGATGAGGATGGATCCCGAACCTTGCATATGGCAGTTCCTCGGGTAGAATGTGACAGGGACAAGGCCGTTCCTGAGAACTATGCTGTGACAACCATGGAACTGGGCCGCCCTACTAGAGCACAAGTGGTAGAGGAGTGCGATAGTTCCTATCGAGCACTCAAGGATAGATTGTCCCATGTTGAGGGCAAATACAAAAGGTTGAAGGTAGAGCACAAGACACGAATTGGCTACGTACAGCACTTGTCCCGTCCTTGTGGGCAAGAAAATCCGGCAATTGAGCTTCCAGCTGAGTTTTCCAAGGAGTCAATCAGTGGGTTAAAAGATTTGAAGAGAATGGCACAGTAGGCAGACAAGTGGGTTGCCAGTGTGCGTACAGAAACAAGAAAGTTCATGGAAGATCTTGCACATGCCTATGGGCAAGCTTCCAATATTATGGCCAGAATGGAGGCAGTTAACCATGCTTGGGGTGAGGCTCGCATCTATCAGACGAGAGTTGTTCTCCGTTTAGGGGCCTTGATGAGCATACCTCAACAGACTTTGGTTGAGGGAGGTGTTATCCAGCAGGGAGATAGATACGACTTCGCCAGATGGTATTCTTCAGTAGTCACAGGCCGGGGATTCTATGATGCATCACAGGCAGATTTTGTCAAGGTCAGAAAGGCCATGACGAACATCTTAGATGGAATTCTCAACACGTTGGAGGCAATCTTTGCCAAGAGGTTGATTGCTAAAGAGGTAACTACAGATGGATTGAAAGACAGATTGGCGCCATTCTTCTCTGAGGTGAAGACCTTCACACAAGATGATTTTGAGAACACAGCCACGTTCTCCAGTATCATACAGAACACCCAGGACGCCCTTGTTGCCTAGAAGAAATCATGTGCCCGGCATGGGCAAACAGTTGCAGTTTTAGAGTTTCAGTTGGATCACATTCCTCCTATCTCCGATCGGGAAGTTGAGGCAGTCTTGGCCAGATTCATCAAATTTGCAGCCAGTGAGAAGGAGAAAGGAAACGCCCTTCTAGACGATGACCTTCTGGAGGGAGACGACGTGCATTGATGGTAGGATGTGGTGCATTGATGAGGAGTGGAGGGCGCATTCATTGCCCCACTCCTCTCGGTGGCTGTTTTTAGGGCAGAAACCCTAATTAGGGCATAGGTGGCTCAATCTGAGCTCTTTATTGTAATCAGATCTGAACCGTCCACTAATTGGACTCACTATAAAAGGGGCGTCCCCCCTCATTTGTAAATAGTTAGAATTAGAATCAGAGATAGATTAGAGCTAGACAGAGATAGAGATTGATAGAAGTTAAAGTAGAGCTAGGAGTTAGCTTAGTTGGAAAGGAAAGAAAGACTTTCCCTTTGAAAGTTTTAGCAAAAGATTGTTGTGTAAGACTCTCATGATATAAAGATTTCATTGATTGGTGACTTCATTTTGTGTTGTGGGCAGTTGACGAGATCTTTTCGTCTTTCCAATTCGAATAGAGTAAAGTAAAAGTAGATTTGTTTTCATGCAAGTAGAGTTAATTGTGGAATGTGACATTAGTTTGGGCATATCTTCCCGTATCCATACCACTGGCGGACTTACTGACGGTAAGTCTGCTACTGCGTGGTCAACTGGAATCTCAGCACTTAACTTCGATTGTGTTTAGTGTGCCCACTTGCTTCGTTGTGAAAGGGTGCGCATGGTGAATCTCAATTTGAACATCTCATCCATCCTTTGAAGATTGCACCAGCTTTGTCAGAGTTGTCCGAAGGGGAGACAAAACGAAGTTTGGTTTGAAGACTGTCAAAGCTAATCCTTTCATTCCACCCATAGAAATAGATTGTAGAATTCCTATCCCTACCTCCTTTAAATTCAGCATTTCCCGATCCATTCAAATACCAGAGCATCATAGTCAAAATCCTTCATTTGCTTGAGCATATAAAGTCGAACAATTACATAAGTCCCCTTGGAATACCTAGCATATTCACATCAACCAACTAAGTCTATTCGCATTAAAGGAACCTTGGAGTCAAACGCATGAACTTTCACGCAATCTTACATGCGGAATACTTTGATCAAGAGAGAATAGAATGACCGTTGGGCATTTTTATTCTGTGTTGATGTCGTCATAAAAAGCACGTCAACAATTCTCTCCTCGTACCGTTGCAGTATTAGTTGCCTTCTTTGTTCCTGATCTCTCTAGGCTTGAAGATCCTGTAAGATAATGTAGTGGCAAGCTATCAATCTCGACAGTCTGGTAAGGAGATGGTCAACCTCTTGGTTGAAGTGCACCCTATCCCAAATGACCGATTGAGGGATCTCTCGCATGAGAATCTCCCTCCGTACGTGGTCCTTTAACAAGATTTCCCGCAGACTCGAGAGGTCTTCAGTCATAGCGTCTTCACGATCTTCGTTTGCTTGTACCGGCCCTTCAGTCGACTACCGCATCACGACGCCATTCTCTTGTTTGGATGTTTATCAGATTCGCTTAGGCAACGGCGCCAAATGTTTACTCATTGGAGTACTCACAACGTACTACAAGAGTAAACGGAGTTAACAGAACATAGACAACTACAAACAATCATAAATGCATATTGCACAGCAAAATAGTACTTCATTTATTATTCATGGTAACCAAGTACAATTAGCCGTACTAGAATGTAACATCAAAATGTAACAGCATGTAACATAATATCATAAGTATAGACATAATGTCTCCCGACTATACTGACTCAAGTACAAATAGCCGTTGGCAATGGTTGAGGAACTAACCGTCATGACGCTTCATGACAACAACTAATCACCAATCAGGGAATTAGTCTTCCCGACACATGTACAAAAGTATATGAAATATTATAAACTAACTATAGTCTTATTTAAATATAATTAACTGCGGCCAACTTTGACCGACTACGGCCGACTCTAACCTGTTGACAGGTGTTTTATGACCGCACCAACACAGAATAAAGTTTTCAACAGTCACTCTATCCTCTCTTGATCAAAATATCCTACATGCTAAGATTGCAAAAGATCATGCATTCAACTCCAAGGTTCCTTTATGCAACGGACGTAGTTTCAGTTGGCTTGATGTGATTTTGCTGGTTATTCCAAGGGGACTTACACAATTGTTCAATTTGAAGCAATTACAAGGCACGAATAATTTGTCAATGATGCTCTAGTTTCTAAACTAACCAGGAAGATACTGAAAGTAAAAGGATAGGGATAAGGGATTCTACTTTCTACTCCTAAATACGGGACACGAGGATAAATTTCAGCAAGCTTCAAACTAGATTCTGCTTTGCCTCCCTTCGGACAGCTTCTACAGAGCTAGTGCAATTTTCAAAGGATAATGAAAGATATTCAAACTATGACTCGACATGCAAATACCATCACAACGATGCATACTAACACATGAATCATAATTGAAGTTAAGTGCACAAATACTCCAGTTGACCACGCAGGGTGAACCCACCGTCAGCGAGCCCGCTAGTGGTATGGATAAATGAAACTTGCTTAAATCAAACAACGTATTCCACAACTATTAGCTACTTGCATGAAATAAAATCTACTTTATTCTAATCTACTTGAATTGGAAAGACGAAAAAGTCTTGCTAGCTGATCACAACAAAAGAAGGAATCACCAATCAATAAAAACTCTTTATATCATGAGAGTGTTCACAACAACATTTTACAAAACCTTCAAAGGGAAAGTTTTCTTTCCTCTTCAATCTAAGCTATGCTAACTTCTAAGCTATTCACTATATGTTCTCTCCAGTCTCTAGCTCAACTCTACTCCTGATCTAATAATATACAAATGAGGGGGCATGCCCCCTTTTATATCTAGCTCAGTCCAGTGGACGACTCGGATTCAAATACAATGAAGGGCTCAGATTGAGCCAAATATGCCCTAATCAAGGCTCTACCCTAGAAACCGCCACTGAGAGGAGTGGGGCAATGAATGCACAGAAGATTCTCCACTCCTCTACAGGAACCACTACGAGCAATTAATGCACATCATCTTCCTCCAAAAGATCATCATCCAGAAGGGCGTTTCCTTTCTCCTTTTCCTTGGCTGCAAAGTCAATGAACCTGGTCAACACAGCTTCAACCTCTTGATCTGAAATAGGCGGGATGTG
This sequence comes from Sequoiadendron giganteum, assembly GCA_007115665.2. Taxonomy (NCBI): domain Eukaryota; kingdom Viridiplantae; phylum Streptophyta; class Pinopsida; order Cupressales; family Cupressaceae; genus Sequoiadendron; species Sequoiadendron giganteum. The sequence goes on along the minus strand of CM021103.1, from coordinate 87,495,012 downwards.
ATCAAGCTAAAACTCCAGCACCATAACTGTTTGCCCATGTCGAGCACACGACTTTTTCCAAGCAACTAGAGCATCCTGAGTATTCTGAACAATGCTAGAGAAAGTGGAGGTGTTTTCGAAATCATCCTGAACAAAGGTCTTCACCTTCGAAAAGAAAGGTACCAATCTACCCTTCAAATCATTTGCAGTTATCTCCTCGGAAGTCAACCTCCTGGCAAAGATAGCCTCCAACGTATTGAGGACTCCATCGAAAATGTGTCATAGCCTTTCTAACTCTGACCGAATCTGCCTGTGCTGCATCAAAGAATCCTCGGCCTGTGATCACTGAAGAGTACCAACTGGCGAAGTCATATCTATCACCCTCCTGTATCACGCCTCCCCCAACCAAAGTCTGTAAGGGCGTGTGCATCAAAGCCTCCAGGCGAAGAACAACCCTGGTCTGATAGATGCGAGTCTCACCCCAAGCTTGATTAACTGCCTCCATTCGTACCATAATGTCGGAGGCCTGCCAATAGGCATGAGCAAGATCCTCCATAAACTTCTTTGTCTCAGTGCGAACATTGGCAACCAATTTATCCGCCTCTTGTGCCATCGTTCTCAAATCCTCCAAACCGCTGACTGACTCTCTAGGAAATTCGGTCAGGAGCTCAATTGTCGGATTTTCTTGCCCACAAGGGCGAGACAAGTGTTGTACATAACCAATCAATGTTTTGTGCTCCATGTTCAATCTTTTGTACTTGCCTTAAGTGTGGAGCAATCTGTCCTTGAGTGCCTGATAGGAGTTATCATACTCCTCGATTACCTATGCTCCAGAAGGGTGGCCAAGCTCCATGGTAGTGATCACATAGTTTTCTGGAACAACCTCATCTCGATCACATTCGACCCTAGGTACAGCCACGTGAAGCATACGAGAGCCATCCTCATCCGTTGAAATCTTAGAAAACTTTCTAGCCTTCTTCTTCATTGGAGGTGCACTGATCCTACTCAAAAATTCTTCCATCTCAACTACTGAATCAGTTTCTTCAACAGGATCACGTCTCATCCTGTCCCTTAGCCATTCTGGCACCTCCTGCTGCAAGTCAGAAATAATGAAGGGTTGTTCATTCTTGGCCTCTACTTCACGAACTTCTTCTATGCCTTCATCCTGACGAGGCTCATAAATCTCTATAGGCTAAGTATCTCCTGAACTTTGGGCCTCTTGTCGTGTAGTAGTGTCATCCTCAAGAGCCGCCTCAATCTCACGCTGACTATGAGTATCAGTGGCCATTTCTTCCTCCATCTCTTGCTGATTTTCCTCTCTAGGCATATTGATGCTCTGGCCAACTGACTCCCTACGAGGTGGCTGATTTGTTTCTCGTAATTCCTATTCTTCATCCAATTTTGCTCTTTGATCAGCAAACAGTGAAATCTCCTACATGCTTGGAGAATGTGCCCTTGACAGCGTATGTGATGCCTCCTCAACTCTTTGAGGCTCAGGCTGGAATGGCTCTTTTCCTCGTGGCTCTAGAGCTTGAGCAACCTGCCTCTTCTACCTAGCAGCTGGTGATCTATGATCTCCCATTAAATTGTAAGGGGAATTGACCTGCCCTTAAGCCGGTTCACACGCCTCTCCACCCAACTCCGTGTGAATGTCAAGACTGGTATGCAAAGCGTATCCAAGTCTGTAATCTCTGGCTCTGACCAATCTGGAAGTGGGAGTGGCATATTCCTTACTGTTTCATAATCAGCTTGTATGACATTTATATCTTCGTCCACCTGGTCTGGCACAGGGGCAATCTCAAATTCCCTGATCATGTCCAGTGGTATCCTTGAAAACATCCTTCTCCTAACTTCAGCCTCATCCACTGCACTCACCCAGAAGTCTTCAATTTGTGCCTTATGCCTGAATTCCTCAGACAGTATCCATCTAATATTTCTTTGGGGATCATAATGCTGTCTGCTGGTATGATAGGAGAGGTGGAAGAATTGAAGCTCATTTTTTGCTTCCTTAGTTGCCTGCAGTGATAGACAAATTTCATCTAAATTCCCCATGGTAATAGGGAAGTCAAGTCCACCCTTCTTTTTCTTTTGAATCTTATCGTTGGCAATGAGTTGCTTAGATATTTCTAGCATCACAATTCTGTTTGTGGGATATCGAGGCAATCTGTATGGGTAAGATGAAAACCCCTACAGCTTGATGTAAGTAAATTTTGGAAACTGGATAAACCAACATCCGTATTTTTCAATCAACTCTTGTGCCTCCTTGGATATTCTGTGATGAGATCTTTGTTGCAGCGTCCTCATTATATGCATCGTGAAGGCATCATTGACTCTCTTGTAATTTGAGGTGCTCGTCAAATGCAACTATGGACAATCCTCATGAATCTTGAATTGCTGAGAGCCACACCCAATCGGCTCCTTGTATGATATCCCCCTGTATCTCGTCATCCAAGCCAGCATGTAGACGATATATAAGCTCATATAAAATGTCTTCGTTCTCCTTAGACTCTTGAGTTGCTCATGCAAATTGTCACTGATTATCAACACCCAGTCAACGTGCTCTTTGCCTTCCAGCACAAGGTTGATTTAGTAAAACATCCAAGGTTCAAAGATGAACGCTTGGGGACACCTTCCAACTCTGTTGAGCATCATGATTAAGTCACAAAACTCCTGCTTCAAGTCTTCTGAAATTATTTGCTTTGGTAGCTTTGTGCAAGTTGGCTTAGGCTTGTTCATCCAACGAGAGTTTATCATATCAGCACATCGATCAAACGTGGATGCATACATTCTCTCAACCCTCTCTCTGGTTTTGTAAATCATCTTCTCATAGGCTGAAATTCCAAATGCTTCCCCAATAGCTTCAGGCATAAGGTTGGCCAACAGCTTGCCATTCGGTGAAATGATAGTTCTCTGCTCTGTGTTGTAGCAGTTAGCACACTCCATAATCAGCTTTGGGCACCGAATTGCTGGTGGAAAACCAGCAGCTGCATAAAGTCCACTTCTGACAATATTGTGCGAAGTGACTGATGGATGATGACCTCCAATCCCCAACATTCGTCTTCTGAAAGTCTCCAAGTTGAAGGAGCCAAGATTTGTATCACTTAATTTGCCCAGCTTCGAAGAAAACTTTGACTCTAACATGAAAGACTTGCTCAACTTCTTTATTACAGCTTGTCTTGATGCACTCACTTTGCTGGATTCAGCATGATTCTCCCTGCCAGCAGCTCTTCTACTTGTTTCAGCCATCCTGCAGAAATGAAAAACAGCCATTAGAAAATAAGACTTAGAAAAATAATATCATCTTGAGATTGCCAGCTGAATTCTGAAAATAAGAGGCTGCAGCACTTGAAATTTCTAGCTTCAAACCTCAACACCCTTCAGCAAAGTCTCACTTCAACACTTAGAAAAATTTCCTCGCAACAACACAACCTCCAGCACTTGAAAAATTTTGCTCAAGGCAAACTCGTTTCACTAACTTTCTCTTCTCAAGTTCGCACTTCTTCACGTACAAACTTCAAGTTCGCATTCAGCAAATGATGAAGAAAATAAAAAGAACTTGAATTCTTATAGGTCGAATTCTGGAAGAGGCTAATCTTAGCAAATTTATTTGAATTTTCGGTTTCCCTCTAGCAGTCGCAACACTTGTCACTTGAAGCATCGGAATATTTGACTTCTAGAACTTTGAAAATTCATCTCTCCTGCATAGGCGTGCTTCATCATGTTTGCAATTTAAAACATTAAATCAAATACTCCTCATAGAAAATTATCTCAACTGGCTAAGGCATTTTAATTCCGTGCTTACTCCGGCAAAATTATTCCAGACATCCAACTTCAATTCATAAGCCAAGGCATTTTTTGTAAAAACATTTCTTTTATTTGCCTTAGAAAAAATTTAATTTTGCCTAGGAAATTCATTAAACAGGCACCAGGCTAAAATCTTCGTCTGAAAATCTTGAGTAAGGCGTGGAAAAATTTAAAATCATCTCCCAATGGGAAATGTCCAAAACCCAGAAAAAAAATTCCCCTCAGAAATCATCATATTCATGTGTATCTAGACAAAGGGGGTAAGTTTAATTTTTATTATTTTTTGAAAATAATAAATTTCTAAGGTTTATTCAACCTTTAAGTCCGGACACATTTCTCACTCATTTTTATTCTCCATGCCTTAGGTGTTTTTCCTGTTTTCCTGAAGAAATTCTCTTCATGTTCATGGACGCACCTCACCTTGCACTTAGAAATTTTTAATATTACCACCCTTGGGCGTATTTCCCACTTTCACCTTGTAATACCTTAGAAAAAAAATTAATTTTGTATTGTTCATGAAGGGCGCATTTCACCTAGGGAGGAGGAAATTGCAAACACTTAGAATTTTTTTTGTAGCCAAGCCCCTTTTACCTTGGGTGCATTTCACATCACATGCCTCCACTTTCACCCCTTAGGCATTTCCACGCCTTAGCAACCTTTACCTACCTCCTCCACAAACAAGGGCGCATTTTCATATACCTTCTTCCATTCAAGGGCGCATTTAGGGGGTGGAGGAGGAATGTTTTTACACTTAGCAACTTTCTCCATGCCTCACCTACTCTTGGAGCGCATTTAGGGTTGTGAGGAGGAACTCCCACGCCTTAGAATTTTCTTTTTTTTACTCTCCTTGTAGCCTTGCTAGCTTGGGTGCATATAGGGGTGTGAGGAGGAAATCCCACACTTAGAAATTTCAAAGCCTTGACTTCATCTTTGTGGGCGCATATGAGGTAGGGAGGAGGAATTCCCATGCCTTAGAAGCTTTTTCAACATTCTACTTGCTTACACCTTGGGCACATTTCACACTATGAGGAGGAACCTTTTTACACTTAGAATGTTTTCACGCCTACCCTATAGCCTTGCAAGCTTGGGCGCATTTCCTTTGTGGTGGAGGAATTTTCTTATGCCTTGGGCGCATTTCACTAGCCTTCATGCCTTGGGTGCATTTCCTATGTGGTGGAGGAATTTTCAATACTTTGGGCGCATTTCACCCTTTCTCAAGCCAGCCTCAACCCTTATAGACTTGGAAATTTTGAACGCCTCAACTACCTCTTACCACTCTATTTTTAGCAAATTTTGGAGAAGTGTGACTCTTAATGGCTTTTCACCCGCTCTGAACCTGGAGTTGGCATGATATGATTCTTGCGGCCCCGCTACCCTATTTATACTTGTTGCCCAAGCTCATCTGCTATTTTTAGCCCTCCTGCTATTTTTAGCAAACCCTAAAATTGTCTGACTTCTGCAGCTCTATTTGACCTAAAATTCGCTTCACATGATCTTGATGATTTAAGTGTCTTGTTCACACCTGCCTCTGGCACATACTTGCTATTTTAGCCATGAAATGACTTACTAAAAATAGTAAGTACTCAGATTGCGCTCAAATTTTGCCAGTAAGCTGCTTAAAGGATGTTGATCCTGATGGGGTACTTCATTTTGACAACTTCTCGGATTTCACCCCCTATTTTTAGGCATAAACGTGGAAACCCTAATTTGACTTGCGTGCGCCTTAAATGACCTTTGTTTGACTTGATTCCTGTTGCATGTTGCTCTGCCTATGAAATTGAAGTGTCAGATGGTTGCCGGAGTGTGCCTACTAAAAAAGGTAAACGCTCGAAAAGTGACTAATTAGCTACCAGATGAGTTTGCATGTTAAACTGCTTGACGGATCTCAAAAAACCCAGAAAACTTGTCCACATGCGAGCACTGGCTAAAAATAGTAAGTCCCTGAAAAATGATCAACTCTGTTTGCATGTCACGTCGTTGCGAAGCTTTTGAAAAACCCAGGAGGAATATCCCGACATGTACTGAGAAATTTTGTATGCAAACCCTAAAAATAGCCTTTGAAGCCTGAACCGCTGAAAGTTATCACCCTGGCTTGCATGTTATATCATCACGAAGGTCTTGAAAAACCCAGAAAGATCCTCCAGACATGCATTGAAAAAGCACACGTGCAAATCCTCGAAATGGCTCATGAAGCCTAAATTGCTAAAAATAGCAAGTTGTCCAAACCTATTCAAATTTTGCGTGCAAGTACCCTAAAGTGCCCTAGATGTGTTGAAGCAGTCAGAATTCCAGAATTTTGAGGAAAAGACCCCAAATTGAGCACTTACTAAAAATAGTAAGTTGTCTGAATTCAATGAAAATTTAGTGGGATCCTGCCTGAAGCTTCTTGATCGCAGTGCCAAGCTCAAATTTCAATTTGACAATTCAATTTGACCTCAAACAAGCCTGAAGAATAAAAACCCTAATTTCACAAACTTAGCCAAAATTTCCAACTTAGGTCAAATACGGAGACATCCCCAGAAGGACAGAAGACCAAAGAGAGAGAGAGAGAACCAAAGCCAAAAGACCAAAATGGAGCAAAAATTAGGGGGTCCCCATCTTGAATGGGGTGAGGTGTGAAAAGGTCACAACATAACCAACTACGACCGACTACACAAGATAATTCTCACCTTCCTAGTTTGTATTCACTGATTTGTTATTTAGTCATCCCACTTATTTTGCAATCTTTTTAATGTCTTCATCAATATGTATTGATTGGTGTTTCCCTTCAATCACTTTTCAATGACCCAGTTTATGAAGGCAATGGCACCAAAGGGTTTGCTACTGATTCTACACTACCAAATTGCAGCAATATATAAAATAATAACAGTAATAACAATTAACACAATAAATACTAAATAATCAGATGTTCTCATATAGGTAGTGTTATACAATTGTTCAGTACAAGAAGTCCCCAAAATCAGCATGCCTTCCTTCACAGACTTCCTTTTGAAATGACAGTATGTACGTTCATTGGTTATACAACCATTGACAACTGAGCATAAGAAGTTACACCACTGCCTAATGCTGACAAAACATAAGGAGTTGGCTATAAAAAAACTATTAAATCAACAGTCTACAAGTGCCCCATAAATAGATGATAGCATGCACAAGTTATAAACCAAATCTATTTCCTTTGCATAAAAAAGCTTATGTTATGTCTTTAAAAATAGTTCTCCAAAAAAAAATTCCACCTAAACTTAAAATCTTAGCATTGGCATATAGTAATTTGCTTATTGTATGAATTTGGTGGGCTAGTTAAGTTTCAAAGTAGGCATAGCTCCAAACACCACCATCTCTCCCCTATCATGACTGCAAATGGTGGTTTGAGGACCATAGAAAGTGGTAATCTTTTAAACTAGCCCACACTAGACAATTATGGTTTCAGACTGATGTATGAACATAGATTTTCTTAATCAAAAAGCTAAGAATACTTTGAGGCATATAGGGGATATGTTAGGGTTCAGGCAAAACGGAGCAATAAACATTAACAATTATATGTAGATTAAATAACCCAGAAATAACACAAAAGAGATCAACACAAAATTTTAGCGTGGTTCACCCAATATGGGCTACATCCACAGAAACTCAGTCATTCAATGATTTTATTATCCAGTGCAAAATAGATTACAATCTCACAAATACCATACCGCAACTTACATCCCAACCGCTTATAACAAGCTTTTTGGAAGCTTCTAGAATTAAGGTTTTACAAAGTCGTTTTTCATTTGTCGGTTAACAAAAATTAACTACTGAAAAGGAGAGTCATAATATCCATGTTCACAATGAAAAGGAGATATTAGAGGTTCAACAAAGAAAGGACCAAAAAAGAACAAGCAAACGAAAAACATATAGATTTTGAAGTTTATGTATAGCATGCGGTTTATAAATAACTACCTGTTGTGACCTATTTCACACATCGCCCCATTGCAAATGGGGACCCCCAAGTTTTGATGTCGCCCTCTGAATCACTAGTTTAGAGTCCTAAATTTGAATAACTTGTGAGAGTCAGTCCGGCCAAGGTGAGATTTTGAACCCGTTTGAATGCTTAAACGTCATGGAAATGCTCAGAAGACCCAGTAGATGAGGAACGCCATTGCTTTCGATCAATTCTGACATTTCCTATTTTTTAGGGATTCTGCTTTTTTGCTTTTTGCTTTTTTGATTTTCGGCATTTTTAGGCCATTCTGGAGTTCCTATTTTTTAGGGATGCTTTTTGCTTTTTCTATTTTTAGAAAGTTTCTATTTTTGGACCCCATCAAGCAAGAAATCAACACGCCTCCAGATGTCAAAAGAATCAAGGTAAAAAATGGCAAAAGTTTTGAAAAATGGCTAAGTCATGAAGATGGCGCCCTCAAGGAAGCAAGGGCATGAAGTCTAAGAAGTTCGCCCTACCTTTGGCATGCCAAAGGTAGCCATTGGCAAGCCAAGGCTGAAGTCAACCCATGGCATGGAGGTCTCCAAGTCCGCCATGGCACAAGGAGAGCCAAGTCCGCCCTTGGCAAGGAGGAAGCCAAGTCTGCCCTTGGCATGAAGAACATGAAGTCCACCCAAAGGAGAAGAGTGGATGGCGCAAGACAAGGCAAGTCCGCCCATGGCATGGAGAGAGCCAAATCCGCCCATGGCACAAAATGGTCAAAGTCCGCCCAAAAGGGTCAACAGCATGAACTCTAGCAAGTCCTCCAGCATAAAGGAAAAATGGCATGAAGTCTATGAAGTCCGCCATATGCTAAAATGGCAAGAGGTATGAGAAGTCCTCCCCAAGAAGTTTGGAGAAGGGTAAAAATATGAAGGGGTTCACTCCAAGATGTTTGGAAAGGGGTAAAATTGCAAAGAAAGTCGCCTTATGATGGATTAAATGGCCAATTATAAGTGAAGCCTCGCCGTTGGACAAGGCAAGAATAAAACTCGCCATGGCAAGGAAAGTGTGAAGTCCGCCTTAGACAAATGGAGGATAAAATACGCCATTGGCAAGGAATTATGAGAAATTCGTCCAACTTTGAAAGATAAATTTTTCTAAGGCATGAAAAACGAAGAAATGTCCAGAGGAAGAAGAGGTTTGGCCGGCACGAAAATCACTCCTCAACACAACGGAATGAAATTCTTTGGCAAGAAATGGAGAATATAAGGCAGAGCAACCATGAAGTCCGCCCCTCTCAGCTTGGAAAAATTCCTAAGGCACTAATAGAAAATGGCAAAGTGGCAGAGATCTCCAAGTTCGCCCAACCCAAAAGATGAATCGTTTGGCTAAATAAAAATGTCCAGAGGGGTCAGAACTCCGCCTAGAGAGTTGAAATTTGGCAGATGAACTATTGAACACATTTTGGCTAGGCAGACAATTTGAAAAGGGATATTTTGTCTCGGACGAACAAAATTAGCCATGTATCAATTTTAAACGGGTTGGAATTTAATATTTTAATATTTTTAATTATTTTCCAAACACTTGGGAAATTTTAATTAAAAATTCGAAGTCTGGAGATTATTTGGAGAATTAAATTATTCCGCCTTAGATAAATTTAAAATTGCCATGATTCAAAGATTTAAAGTATGTTGGAAAATTAATTTCAAACAATTAATTTAATATCTTTTGATATTTCCTCCAACACTTAGGCAATTTTTCAAGAAATTTGAAAATCTCAAACAAAGGTGGCACAGAGATGAAAATTAGAAACTTGCCTCAACGACTAAAAGTAAAATTAGAAACTTGCCAATCCGAGAAGAAAAACGTTTCTAAAAATTGGAAGAAAATCAGAGAAAAGAAAGCAATTCCTTGAGGAAAATCGCACTTCTCAGCCATAAAATGAGTTTTAGCAACTCATTTCTTCACAATTTTGATTGAGAAGAAGCTATCTCTCTCAAATCTTCAGGGAATCGTTTGCGAAGGAAAAATTCATGAAAGTAACGTTGTTGTGAGAACCAAGGAAGCAATTTCTTGTTGACAGGCGTGATTTTTAGAAAGAAATAAGTTATTTCTTTGCTGAAAATTGTACTTCCCAGCTTTGGCGCACTTCTTCTGGCAGATTTTCAGAATTTTTAAATTCGTTTGCAGCCAGAATACGATCTCTGAGGTTTGGAAATTAATCGACAATGTGTTTGTACCTCGTTTCTATCTTCTACTTCCTTTCCAGCATGAGTTTCATCCATAGATGGGCAAATTTGTTCACTTTCAGCTTGCTTTTTGACAGAAATTTTAATTAATAAGCTGAAAGTGCGATTTTATCCAACTACACCCCAGAGTAAATTGATTTTAAAATGTCTTATATTAATGTTAAGTATTTTTGTACTTGCAGGTTGACAGTCAATCAAGAAGAGACACCCAGGCAAGCACAAATGAAGTTCGCGAACAAAGGATCGCAGCCAGAGACTAAAATAAAATCAAAATGGAAGAACATCTCGGACACCAATCTTGGTCATATAGACCTCGAGAATTCAAGAGAAGAGTATATGGGCACAATGGGCCTTTACCCACACCTGCAGCCAGGAGAATGGTAAGAAATGGAATCTTTCAAGCTGCCGGATTTCCGCCTGCGCTTGAATGTGCTGAATTGATGGTGGAGTGTGTGCTTCATTATAATGCTGAGTTGAGACAAATTGTGGCCCCTGACGGGAGAATATTGGCACATCTGGGAGAGTTGGCCATACAAGAGGCCTTTGGCATTCCTTCGTATCCTAAAACCACTTATAAAACTAAGGAAGACGCCCAGAGATTGTATGATGAGCAGCTTGACCTTTGTGCCGCCAACATCAACAAGTCCTGGCTGGACAAGCCTAGGCCGTCGGTCAAAAAAATGCCCAAGAAGTTGTTGCGTACGGACTTCAAGGAGGACTATGGAGACATCATTACCTTGCTGAACAGAATAGCAGGCAGTCCTTTGGGGGCGCCATTTGAGCCATGGATGTACTATTTTATTGAGGACATCACAGAGGGCGTAAAGATGTTTAACTGGTCACGAATGATTAGCAACAACCTCCACGAGCAGCTTGTCAACCTAGAGAAAACTAAAACGTTTTATATGAGTTCTTACGTCATCTATATGTTGGCTAGGACTTACAAGTATGCAGGCTTGATATGCAAGGGCACAGTCAGCAGTGGATCAAATGAGCTGAAGGCATACGACTACTATCCACAATTGCAGTTGAAAGAAAAGGCGCACTTCCGGCGAGCTCATGACGCTTTCCTCATGTATATCACAAGAATACTCCAGGGAGGGACGCATCAACGGCTGACTCCTGAGGCCAAGAAGTTGATTGGCAAATATGGATCTTGGTTTATCCAGTATCCCTGATATACTTACATCAAAATCCAAGGATTCACTGGGAGCCCATATCGTTTGCCCATTTTCCCAACTAACAAAATGGTCCTGTTGGAAGTACTAAGGCAGCTAGAAGAATTTCAAGGCCTCCAACGGACAAAACAAAAGGCGGTAGTAACCTTTCCCTTCTTTATAGGGAACATGCTAGAGTCTTGTCCATCATCACAGGCAGCAGATAGTGCCAAGCTCGAGATTCAGCATTATCCTTTTGCTACCTATCCATCTAGAAGCCACTTCAATCCGCATCATCACATCAAGACGGCGGATGGAAGGAGGTACAAGCATAGGGTTGAACTGGAAGATTTCTGAGCAAATGCTGCGGACGAGTTTGAGGTTAGGCGAAAGATGTGGTCCAGATTGTTTGTCAGTTTGATCAGAGCAACAAAACTTTGTCGAGTGCCGGATCAGTTGGAGGAAGATGGACAGCAAGTACAGCCGCACCTTGATGAGAGCTTGCCTTTGCCGGTGGTCAGGTGGTCAGAATCCGAGCACGCCGATTTAAATACTTTGATGAGACCTATCATCAAGTATACGCAGTGGTGGGTTGATCAACAGATTCAAGAACTCAGGCGAAAAAGGATAACCTTAACTTATGATATGTTGAGTGAGGCGGAATCCTATTCTTCCAATGCGGACGCATCCCAAGGCGTAGAGATGATAGAGGCCACCACTTCCAAGAAAAGGAAGGAGATAGCTGCAGGCAAGGAGCCAGTCCAGAAGCATGCTAAGGTAAAGCCTTCACACTCAACCGCATCTAGGAATATTGAAGAGATGTTGGCTACTGTAGATGCTTCACTGGTTGACATAAGGGATCCTTCCCCGATTCCGGAAAACAATATGGAGCCTTAGCCGGATGAAGATGCGCCACCATCTCCCACGGGCACAGAAATATTGGAGTCCGATGATGAAAATGTGGACACCCAAAATGAGGATTTCCAGGAAGGAATGATTTCAGCCCTTAGGGGAATTATGGGCATTCCTGACAGAGAAGACAGGCCGGAAGATGAAGGCATAGAGCAGCCGACAATCCTAGATTGGCTAAGGGAGAGGCTGAAAGTACAGGCGCCAGTGGAGGAGCCAGAAGAGGATGACACTACTGACTTCTTGGCCAGACTTACGCAGACTGCAGTTAAGAAGCCAGCAAAGAAATTCTCGAGCATACGGAGAGATGGAGCCGGCAACAGGACAGTGCAGATCGCAGTGCCTACAATGGTCAGGCCACTGCCCTACTTTCTAGGCTGGCCGCTTTGGCAAAAGTGTGGGATAACCTTCCGGATTTGCAAGATAGGATAATCCCTTGCCTTAGGATTCTGAAAGGAGTTCCTAAGCAGGAGCTGATAGACGAAGGTGTTATTGCAGCAGGAGCAGCCTATGACTTCCACACCTGGTATTGGGCCTTGACGGCACGAGGCGAAGTCTTGGAGAGGGTGAAGGTTGATGGTATCAGATTGGAAGAACAGGTCAAAGAAGTTCAGGCCAAACTTCTCAACATGATCACCGATATCCTGGATAAGGAGGCTCTACGAGAGAATGACCTGCAATTAGAGGTTTTGAAAGGGAAGGTCCAAGAAGGCATCTTTGCCATCACAGGACCTATTTTGAAGCAAGACTGGGCCAAATTGGCAAACTTCTTAAGCATCCGAGAGTCTTTTGAGAAGACCAAGCCAGAGTAGGAGGATACCTTTGCGAAATGCGCCGAGAGTGTGGACGGACTGGAATTCAAAATCGAAATGCTTCCTCAGGTCACCATGGATGAAGTTGCCTTGATCGTGTCCAGATTCATCGAATACACGGCAACGCGGGAGGATCGGGATGTAATTCATTGAAAATAGCTCCAAGCGCCACATCACCCTGTCAATTCTCTGTTTACTGAAGTCATTTTGGGAAACCCTAATTAGGGTTTATTTGTTTTGATCTTGGCCATTGGCTCATTTTTAATCTGAGCCGTTTATTCAAATTCATGAACTCTATATAAACTTGATTGCTCTCATTTACAATTTGTGAAGTGAGTAGTATAATATTGTTGCGACAAGACTATTTCCGTCAATAAAAGCTCTAGTGCATGATTTGCTTAGAATCACTTTTGTTTTCAAATAGTGTGCAAGGTTTAATATTTCTCCTTCAACACTTAGAGTAGAATTAGATTAGTATTTCATTTATATGTTTGTTAAGTGGATGATAGATTTGATAGCAATGGTAGATAAAATTTAGCTCATACTTTTGTCAAATGGATGATTTGCATTTGATGTGTAAAGTTAGTCTGAGCCGTTGATTTGTGGATGCTTAACTTCTGTTTGTTTTCAATTCAAACATGAAAATTATTATCACTTCCTTTTGAAGATTGCACCCACTTTGCGTAGTTGTCCAAAGGAGGCGAAACAAAGTGTGGTTACCCTATTTTATCTCGTCACTGCCGTCTCTTGAGTTCTTAGGCGTAGTTTAGATTTCTAAACCCTTATCCTTTTGCCTTTTTTTGGAAAAACTGAAACACCCATCTAAAGAGCTTCAATGATAAAACCGTCTAAGTCCTCAACTCGAAAAATGAATTTTATGTAAGTCCCCTTGTGATTACCAGCAAATCACAACGCCCACTGACCTTGTCCATATGTCATAACCTGGCCAAAAGCAACATTGGAGTTATTGTATTATCTTCTAGGTATTTACAATTACTTTTCAAGAGAGGTAAAAGTGTCCTTGGGCATTTTATTCTATGTATGGTGGCGTATTCAAAACACACACCAACACTACCATTGCATAGGAATTTTTATTTTGGCAATAGAGTCAGAAATTCAAATCAAATTAAGGTTTAAAGAGTGTGTGGATCAAAAGTGACTCTCCAAAAATATGAACATTGTATTTAGCCGGAAGAAAACAGCTATAATGTGGTTTTTTGACCTGGACACGTCATTGCTACTGCTACAATGTGGTTATCAGCTTGGTATAGGGTGCACATTTGGCGGTGGTGGTTAGCAGTGTGCTCAGCCTGACTGAGCTGCTCGTCCAGAATCGACTCCAGATGACAGAAAATCCACTTAAAATGTGTCTAATTTTGGGATCAGGTGTTGTTGCTTGTAACAGAAAGCAATAAATAATGACAGAAGCAGAAAGAAAGATAAATAATCAAACACGTTGGATTCTAGCAAGGGAAAAAAAAGTAAAATGGCGGATACAAAACGATGAAATTTAAATTGAAATAATTTGCAAATCCTCTTCTCAACTAAAACCAATTGCATTCAAGGGAGCATAATACATTTTGGATGTTTATTCGCTATGCTCAGAATGCATAAATAATGAGATATGAAAAATTCAAGTGAAACATGCAGTTTTGAAAAGTTAAGAGGTCAGAAATGACATACACTTCTGCTTGTACATATACTTCAGAACCCAAATTCACCATTGTGCGAAGCTGTGTTAATCCATTTTTTTCCAACACTAGTATGTTTTTTTTCAGATCTGAGCTGTAAAATGTCAAGTGATAACCATAGCAATCTTTTAGCATTTTTTAAGCTCTCTATTTGTGGCCTCTACATTCATTAACTACAGATTCTGCCTCCATGTTTTCAATATATTTCAAAACCATTGATGTTAAAACTTGCAAAAAAGAGATACATCACTGTTTTGTACACAATGCTTAAAACAGCCAAACATGGCTATTTTTGAATTATTGGAAAACCAAGAAATTCTTGAAGATCATCCTATAAAAATTTAAATCTCAATACATGGAGATGATAGCCTAGAAGTAAATATTAACCAAAAAGGCAAATGCAAGAAAGTATACAATGTACTAGGATCTAAACATTACCAGAATAATCAACAGTATAGATGAAAATAACCACATGGAATTGATCAGGAGAGACAATCTAACAGTGTCACCATCATAGACATGTCTATATCTTACAAAGTTGGAATTAAAGTGTTAAAAATCAAGTATTAAAGAAAACAAAAGAAAGCTTTCGTTCATATTAAATTTTCGTCATACTTGTATAAGCTAATAAACGGCTTATAAACAAGCCAGGGTAGCCTGAAAATGCTATATTAAAAAAAACTGAAAGCAACATTCTAGATGCAGAGTACTCCCATAGTAGCAATACAATAAAAGAAATTAAATATGAAGATGAATTAGACTATTGAATTTCAACTTGATTAGCTGGTAAGCTTGAAATGGTCTTTGCAGCAGTACTGGCATAAGCATCTTTAATAATGTCCTATCCTTGTAACTATGATAGATTTGAAATTTGGCTACCATCCGTAAAAAACAAGTTCAGGTTGCTGAAATCATCAAAAATATGGCCACCAAAACCAGCACAACACAGATTCAAATAAAATAAAACTTAAACTCATTTGCATGCAGAAGAATTTATCAAGGGTCATATGAGATAACTAAGCACATAATTTCCGTAATTCATAGAAATGTCAATTTCTTGAATATGGTCAATGAGGATTTGGCATGCTGGAAAAGGAACATATTATGATCTCACCAATCAGCTCTCAACACCACATTTAGCAATATAAACTACAACATTTTTGTATGATGTCCCAAGTGAATCAAGACACTAAAGATTGTCATAAGAAAGTTCCTCATCAAGCAAGGAAGAGTTCCTTGCAAAAAGATAGCCCTCAGTCGTTTGAGCAATGAACTAGATTCATACTTTCCATAGAGCAATACCATACAAAAGAGACCTAGTCAGTCAAACACTTCTTCATCAAATTATAATAGGTCCAGATATTTTTGTGCAAGAAATGCAGCACAAAGTTGCTTCCTTTCATGGAGACGTTAACATTGATAAAAGTTTACAAGGAATTATCCTCTATTAGCTTTTTTTCCCAACAAGTTAGTACTGAATCCCATTCAATGTTCTCCCACTAGAACACCTAATTTAACTGCCAATTTGGCATTCCTGAAGAAATCTTGAATCTTCATAAGACATATCAACATAAATACTCAAATACTCAGCAATCTACAAAATCACATCGATACAACACCTCGATTGCTTCCCTAAAGCTTGATTATGCTTATATATAAGGTTTTCTTATATATATATTTGTATATAATATCCCTATATTAATTATATAAAAAGCATAGGTTTAAATAGGGATGGCCTATATAGATATAAACTATCCCTATTGATAATTATATAGAAATATATGTTTCTCCATAGGGATAGCCTATATAGAATCCTATGTTTTTCCTAGTATATTTTTGTCATCTATATTTATATATATATAAGAAAAGAAATAGATAAACATAGGAGTCTATATAGGCTATTCCAATGGATAAACTATGTGATTATATATAATCACATATATATAATCACATAGCTTATCCATAGGAATAGCCTATATAGAATCCTATGTTTATCTATTTCTTTTCTTATATATATATTTGTATATAATATCCCTATATTAATTATATAAAAAGCTTATAGGTTTAGATAGGAATGGCCTAGATAGATATAAACTATCCCTATTGATAATTATATAGAAATATATGTTTCTCCATAGGGATAGCCTATATAGAATCCTATGTTTTTCCTAGTATAGTTTTGTCATATATATATAATATAGGCTATCCCTATGGAGAAACATATATTTCTATATATTATATAGTTTTGTCATATATATATAATATAGGCTATCCCTATGGAGAAACATATATTTCTATATATTATATACTAGGAAAAACATAGGATTCTATATAGGCTATCCCTATGGAGAAACATATATTTCTATATATATAATATAGGCTATCCCTGGAGAAACATATATTTCTATATATTATATACTAGGAAAAACATAGGATTCTATATAGGCTATCCCTATGGAGAAACATATATTTCTATATAATTATCAATAGGGATAGTTTATATCTATCTAGGCCATCCCTATCTAAACCTATAAGCTTTTTATGTAATTAATATAGGGATATTATATACAAATATATATATAAGATGCTGCTGGTCATGTTAAAAAGTTTACCAGGCGCACTGCAGTTTATAGGGGGTCGTGCTACCCGATTCCTGCTGTCTAAAATATATATATATATATATATATATATATATATAAGAAAAGAAATAGATAAACATAGGATTCTATATAGGCTATTCCTATGGATAAACTATGTATATATGATATAAGAATATTATATACAAATATATATATAAGAAAAGAAATAGATAAACATAGCATTCTATATAGGCTATTCCTATGGATAAACTATGTATATATGATTATTAATATATATATATAGTTTATCCATAGGAATAGCCTATATAGAATCCTGTGTTTATCTATTTCTTAGTATAGTTTTAATATATACATATAGCTTAATAATCATATATACATAGTTTATCCATAGGAATAGCTTATATAGAATCCTATGTTTATCTATTTCCTAGTATAATTTTGATATATATGTACTAGATAGATAAACTATAGATAGTTTATAGTTTGTCCTATAGATAGTATTTATAGAGATATATATATTTGTATAGTTATGTTTATATGTTTATATGTTTATATATTTAGTATAGTTTTGTTTCTATATACAAATGTATATTTATATGTTTACGTTTCTTATTTTTAGTACACTTATTTAATATATATAAACAAGCTCATATATATATGAACATTAGATAGATTACAAATAGCTTCATAAGCTTATATAGATCGTTTATAGACAGTTTTTTCTATACTTTATATTTTATGTTTATCCATTCAAAAATATTTCCTTTTATATATATTTATATGTTTATAAGATAACCTATATATATGTTTCTTATATTTATTGTTTAGTCAGCTTTTATTTACATACAGATAGGTATATCTTAAATATAGTTCCTTCTTTCCTTAGTATCTCTTTTTTTTTTCTTCTCTTAGTTTTGCCCTATGCCTTGAACTGTGTGTAGCCTTACTCCTTCCCCCTCTCCTTTTCACTGGTCTTGGTTTGCAACAATCCATTTTTTCCTCCAGCTCTCTTTCATCCTAATGATGCATCACGAAGTGTGGTCCAAAATGCTGATGCAAAACAAAATTCACATAGTTGAACCCACCAATATTTATGCGCTAATTATTATGGATTGTAGAAATCTAATTCTTTAATAGGAAGATTAAGGTTTTAAGAATTGAGTTTTGTTCAACATAGTTTGACAGAAATTGGAAGGAGCATAGGATAGAGAAACATAAGACAACTCCATATACCCCTCAACAAATAGAGTTGTAGAGAGAATGAACAAGACATTGATAGAGAGGGCTAGGAGTATGCTTAGTGGAGTTGGTTTGGAAAAAAAAAGTTATGGGAAAAAGTAATTGCTTCGGCTTGTTATTTGATTAACACATCTCCTACATCAGCTATTGTGGATAAGACTCCTATGGAGGTTTGTCGGGCAAAAAGCCCTCATTATAGCATCCTCATATTTTTTTTGCAGAACATATGCTCATGTGGTTAAGGAGAGGCAGTAAAAATTGGAGAACAAGGCAATCAAGTGTATCTTCATAGACTATGGTGTTAATGTGAAAAGGTACAAGCTTTTGGATTCTATGGCTAAGAGAGTTTTGTATAGCATAAATGTTATTTTTAAACAAATTAATCCTTCTTCTACAACTTTGCAGCCAAAAGAGGATAAGAAGAAAAATGTAGGTTCAACTACCCCTTAAGACTTAGAAAGTTGAACAAGAAGCATGTGAAGGACTTGAAAAGGAGAGCTGAAATAGTTCAAATAGTTCTCAAGAGGAGCTAAAACCTCCACCTCAGCCCTTGCAAAGGTCCATTTGGCAAAGACTGCAACTAGACAAAGCATACTCCTCTTGATTGGAGATGTATTTTTGCTATGATTACTAACATAGATGAACCTAGAACTGTGAAAGAGGCATTGAATATGGATGATTCTAAGTCCATCAAAAAGATTAATCAAGTAAACAGCAATAAGTCTATCAATTCTTCTCTATATACATCATTTGTGTAACTCTTAAAAGTATCATCAATATTAGAAGATGGTATTGAGTTAAACATACAAATTTCAAGAGTCGTCTTTTTTTTATAAAAATTGAACCAACAATCCTATCATATCACCTCTAATGTCAAGGCTATCAATACACAAAAATTTATAAAATATTTAATTAACAATTTGATATGAACAGCATTGGATGAGGATATTCATGGAAGTTGATATTATCTAGAAGAAAAGAAAACACTCCCTATAGCAACTGAAGAAGAACTACTAAAGAAAAACAAAATAGGGACTCATAACTTCTAATAATCAAATGAAGAAAAGCAATCTTAAAGCAAAACAAATTCTCTCAAGACAATGATTTCATCATTTCACTTACAAGTATGATACAGCCAATATGTTGAACAAGAAATTTGTTTCAAGTAAGAATGGCTAAAGTTCTTTCTACAAGACAATTTAACAGTCATCCACAACAAATTATCCGCAAACATTTTTAAAATATTCAAAACTTATCCATGTAAAAGAGGAACCTCTCATTATGAATCCAATTATCACTACAAAATACCATAGATGTATCCATGTTACGATTAGTATTGATTCACTATAAAAATGTGTACATCAAAAGGATACAAAACTTTTTGTTGCTCCAATACTTTGTCCCTACAAAACAAGTGTGAATTCTTAGACAATTATGCTTTGTCAAAAAAAATTGCAGTCATCTTTTTTTTCTTACTAACACACAAACACCTTATAAAAAACTTAAATAGTGAAAAAAGCAGTGGAAAAGCAAAGAGAGTAGATATATTAAAATCCCTCAACTAAAGTTTGTGCTTCAGGAAAACGGCATGTCATTTGATAACAATAAATGATAAACATTAGCAAACCATGAACAAGTGATGGTTAGAACTATGCACGTTGCAAATAATGTAAATTAAACATTGGCCTACAACTGTTACATAGAAAGAAAGAAAAGACTAGTGTATGAAAAGATACATGCAGCGATAAATCAACTGAGGGATAGAATTCTTACAACTGATAACTTGCACAAGGAAAGCTTAACAAAATAATTCAATAGAAAGGAATTAAACATATGTAAAGAACCTAAAAATGCAACTTCTATTTTTAGAAAGTAGGTATAATTTGTGATATACTAATAACAAAAGGAACATAACCTTGATTTCTATAGATTGACCTGGCATGCATTTTAAATCAGAGAATTGACTTAACAATAATGGAGATTGTTGATGAAGAAAGGATAATGTAAATGAACAGTAAATGACCTGGCTTATTCTCTACCTCATAAATACATCTAGACCTACGTGCATGATAACCATAGTCAGTAAAGTGTGCATAAGTTCACTCAAAATTTCCAGACTTACATCATGCTCAAATAAATTAGCTATTTTTAACAGGTTTGGAAACAATTTGTTCCAAATTAATGGATCAAGATGCACACATCAAAATTTTCAATAAAAACGAAAAACAATGTCAACCTAATATCTAAACTCTCATTCTGAATTTTTTTCACAATTTTGTTCATTTCTGTGAATAATTGATTACTAATCTATATTATGAAATCTAGGGTAAATCCTTGTTTTTGTTTTCAAATGCAATCAATTATCATCACAATGACTTGTGTATCCCAAGGCATACTCTCAATTTATGTAGGCCCTCACATTTTTTGATACCTTTTGGTAAGTATAAAAAATTAGTATCACATAAACAATAGCTCAAAATACCCAGGATATAAATAGTATTCGTTTTCTACTTGTACCAACTTACCCACATACAAGTATCTGCATAAGAAGAATGCAAGAGATACATCGTTAAAATAAACACCATTCCAGCCATTGATGTGAAAAGTCTTCGATTGGTAAGAACACCAGATATTGTTCAAGGATATTCTTAGTAATGATATGAATATGTCAACAAAGATGCACTAGGGAAATAGTATTCACAAAGGGCAGTCTAAATAGAACAGCGAAGACAAAGGGAAATTGCTATTGGAGTGACCGCATCAATGTCAAAAACACAACAAAAATATAATAAAAACTATGAATTGTAGCACAAATTAGTGAGAAATGCAACCATAATCATAGCTAGGGGACATATTGCCCTTAAATTATGGATTGTGACTCCTCCCCGAATGAAAGCAGTAGAAAAGATTATAAACATGACAAACCTTCCATAAAGGTGCACTCAAATGGTGAACACCATTTATGTTCATTAAAGCTCATGGCCAGCAGTGATTCATCTATGGCTTAACATAATTAGCTTCTCCCCAATCACCCCAAGCTCTAAGAATAAGTAGCTACGAAACCATAGTCAAGCCAAGCCAAGACATGATTGCTATTTTTTAGGTACAAGCTTATTCCTTGCTTCTATGTAGAATTCTATTAATCATGCAATGTCATCGTGCCCCATCATAACAATAAGGGCTGATGTAAAATAGCCAACATCTATGCCATGCCGATGGTTAATGAGTTGTAGGATTTTTATTGCAATGGGAATTTGTGTTAGTGACACTTCAGTCTTTAACCCCCAGCTAGACAAATAATGTGACAAAGTGCAGCTACCATGGACACAAATAGGATGTAATTTGAAATTGTATGGTGGTGCTTTGTGGCTTTCCTTTCACATGATGGTCACATCCTTGAGCGCCTAAACTATGGCACTCCTAGGTCTCCATAGGCAATGATAGCATCTCTATTCTCTATTGGAATTGTAATGGTGCAATGTGGTCTTCTCAAAGTATCTTCCAAGATGTTTTTGCATCTGAGAACTTATCTCTCTCACTAGGACTCAAGAGAGCATAAGCAGGCCCTCCCTACTTTCACAAGCTAATTTTGGGTCTTCACCTTGTGATATGAGATTCATAGATCAAGAGGCAAGTGTGGATCCAAAGTTGTGACTTACCTTATTCAGGACTACTACATCTATTTAATTTGATTTCAAGTTAAAGGAGACCCACATTCACTCTCACATGGTTAAATCGCAGCTTTTTTATCCCCCTCTCTCATTGTCAAGCATGGGTACCCTCCTCATTAACTCTTTTTGGTATTTACATTGATGAGTTTTAGGATTTTCTATGATAATGTACTCATATTGACAACGGTTGTGTCAGGCTCTACAATCAACACTTTACAAAGATGGCTAAATTTCATTACTCATTTGCAAGCTATGCAAACTTTTGGTGAAGCTTAGTAAAACTATGATCATGTTGTTCAACATATATAGTGATGATCTTTCCATTATTCAATTTCCTATGATGGTGAGCATATGGAGACAACAATAGTTAATACTCCCAAGATTGCTCATGAGGTAAACAAAAAGAAATTCCCTTGCAAGCTTCCTCAAGGAAATTTTCATACATAAAATTGCCGCCTAGCTTGATTGTGACCTCAAAACAACCTTTATGTTTATATAAAGGAGTTAAACTAATCAAACCATCTTCAAGTCTTGAAAGAGATATGCCTCACTTTCAATCTTAAAGCATCAATATTTTTGGATACATTTCTAGGATACTCCTCATAAATGTGCACATTCAATGCAATTGTTAGGCCTACAATTCTTCATTGGTACACCTGAGTTGGCCTAATGGTGGAGAACTTGCACTCTTGAAAGAGAGGCCACAAGTTCAAATCCTGCAAGGGGTAAGGTATGTACACCTCATATTGTGGAGCACGAGTTAGGTGCCTCCCTCATATTGGGAGTACGAGAAGTCCCATATACTGTAAGCCATCTGTAGACCCAAAAACAGATCACCTGGTATCGTGGACTATAAAAGGACCTTTTCTTTTTTCCTAGGATGGAAATTTAGGGCCGGAGATTAAGGTCTACTAACAAGGCTTCTATTGAGAAGATCTAGTCTCTCATATGCTTCGTGATATGATTCCTTATAAACAAATAGCTTGTCAATGCACCTTCCAAGCCAAATTTGCTTCCCAAAACACTTTGCCTTAAGGGTATACCCAAGCTCACTTTCTATACCCATACACTTAGGTCCTTGGGTGAAACCTCAAGATGTCAAAGATATCCATATTTGGAATTTTAATCTTCGAGGATTAACTCTAATCTTCAAATATGCCTCATTGGGTCTAACTAGGCGTCAAAGTTGTAGTATTCAAAAACCAATCTACTCCTTCAATGTTTTGATATCTCTAGTGTATACTGTTGTTCTTTTAAGTCCCATTGACCTACTTTTGGTTATCCATGGACATTAATATAATTTATTTCTTTCCATGAACTAACTTTCTCCATTTAGCTATTCCTAATATGGCCCTCTTCACCTTCTTCCCTCAAAGAAGGGCACTAATAGAATTGTCACACAAAATATTTATTGGCAAGAAATTTAAGTTGCTTGAACTTCTCCTCTCCAACCATGCTGAAAATTTCCTATAGATGGTATCAGCATTAAGCTTGTCTCCAACACCATTGATTTTATGGCTTTAGAATTTCCCTTAGTTAGTCAAGGGCATGTTGTCACCAATTATGAGTTGAGATAAACCAACATATTCTATGAGACAATAGAATTTGTTGATTCTACCCCTGCCAAAAAGTAGATAAGAAGTAGCTATTTATTTTTAGGTGTTCCATCTACTATGAGATGAAGGAATGACACCATTGTCTATACTAAGACTCAAGTATGTTCTTTACCCACTTTCTTCCATTGTTCTAATTGGAGGTGCTTAGCTCTTTTTCTTCCAAAGGTTGTCATTTTCAAGTGTAAATCCTTACAAGGGGCCCCTAGGTCTGCTAAGATAATCACTTACTTCCTTTAGCTCCCTATAAGCATTGGAAGCATAAACTATCCCCTACATAAAAACAATTCACACATACAAACAAACCAGTCAAGTAGCATTCCTCTATGAACTAGCTCTAAAGCACCCCAATATCCTTAATCTAATTTAAGAAGAGTGAATCTGCTATGCTTAGTTGTCAAAAATTGGGTCACACAAGAAAACACACCTTACTAGATTCTTCTCTACTCTTTTAGATGTTCATCAAGCTTGAGTGCTAGGAGATTTTTAGGGAGAGTGCCTTGACTCCTACTAGAGTTGTCCAATTAGCCTTGGGTGTTCTCCAACGGATATTATCAAATCCAAGATTCACCTTCTTGGGATAGAGTACAATAATGTTGTCAGTCCATCTCGTTGTAAGCATATCAATGTCCATTTTCAGGCTTGGCCTAAATTTGTGGTCTTCTTTGGCTTAAGCTCCTTTTCCATTGAAGAATTCTTCCCTCTTATGTTAATTTGCAATTAAATTTGTATCAAGTAATTTGGGGTCTAACTACTTTGGTTTACCCCTACTTAAGTTTTTTTTTTGGATATCTTTTTGAAATGAGGAATTCCCATAGCCAAGTGCCTTTACTAGTAACATTGTCATGTCCAATTGACCAACTTTGGTCATTTGTGAACATTAGTTGAATTTCATTATCTTAAATCTCAAGCTTGTATATGTAGATCCCAAATAAAATAGATATGGAGTGATATCCTTGTTTGACTCCACTCATACTTCTAACAAATTCAAGTAGTTTATGGGCAAAATTGAACAAACCCACTACTATTTAAAAGAGACCCATGATGCCAAATTTAAAGATCTCTAAGTTACCAATAGCATAGAACCTCTGAACTTTAAAGTGTACAAAGTAACAATAGGCATTCAAAATGCTAACAAGCCTTCTCAATAATAGCCCAAAAAGTGAACACTTAATCAAATTAGATATACCGTGGAAACTTTCTTCCCTATGATAAACAATTGTGGATACCAAGAAATTAGTAATAATATTTCCATCTCACTTGAGCTTCATTCCAAGTCAAAATAAAGCATAGATTTCTTAGTAGGAAAAGGAGCATTGTTTTCCCCTGTTCATGGGGCTGAGTAGGATAATCCACCTTTAAACCCGAGGAAAGGTGCAAAATGGTTGGCCCTGCCTAATGGATGGAGCAAACTCAACTTTGATGAGGCTTCCAAGGGCAATCCTAGGTTTTCAAGGGTTAGTTGTATTCTGCAAGACCATGAGAGATATCTGATCAGATCCACATCGAAATGGCTCGGGCATGGAATTAACAATGAAGTAAAGGTTCATGTGTTTCTCTTAGGATTGCAAACATGCATATACTTTTGTTTAAGAAGAGTGTAGATCAAAGGTGATTTTATGATTATTGTTAATGTTGTTAGATGTGGGGGAGCCCAAAATTGGAAAATAAGTAGAATCTTGAAGCAAGTATGGTCATTATTGGAGAATTGTAATGTGCCCTTCTGCTGAGTAGACGGAAGTGTCCCTTTTAGCCTATTTAATTCCCGTAGGCTAATTTTGGGCTCTATTAGAGAATAATTTAATTAATTATATAAAGTTGTCCAATAAAGTAATTTTCCAGATGACTTTATGCTAATTAATTTAAAAAGGTGACTTAAGAGATTAAAAGGACAAATATTATAAAGTCACTTTATAAAAGTGCTTTATTGATTTATTTTAAGGCGGGAATTAAAAAGTACCTTTGAGATTGTTCTACGGGGAAAATATAAAAGGTCAATTGGAAGCTCATTTGAATATGCTTGATTCTATTCTCTTAGTGGAAAACTTGAAGCTTTGAGTGAGAAAAAACCCTAGGATGAAAATCCTAAGGGAATTGGTTTCAGTGGTGAGACATCTACCCTAGCCAATTTGCAAGAGGAATCATGCAAGTTTCACACAGGTGCTGAATGACTGAAGATTAAATAATTTATTGGAGGCTAATAATTTATTGGAGGCTTGCAGGCAAATGATAAATTATTGCTTCTTTGATTGCTGGATGAGATTTTACTTCCTTGATTTTATTCTAGGCACCAAATACCAAGAGTAACAGGTGACAAATATTGGGATGCCATACTTAGAGAGTTTGCTTTAAAAAACATTTTTTATATACATACTGCCAGGTGTGAGAATCATATGTTGCTGGGCGCAGCCCTTAGTGACAGCCAGGTATAGTGATTTGGAGTGAGTGGAGAAGTAGAATGCTTATTTGTCAAGGTCACACCCCTTTCCTTATGTTGGTGTGAGTCATTGTGGAGATTGGCAGCAATATTTGGAAGAGGCATGAGGTCTGGTTGGGTTCTTAGATGCTAGCGCAGCCATTAAGGGAGTTCCAGGCAAGCTAAAGAGGGGCATGGGGGCTAAAAGAATGTTCCAGCTGACCATTGAATGTCATCATATGTTGTTCATAAGGTCATTTGTCTTGGGTAATACCTACTGTAGCTATTTCCTGAGTACTTAATCCTGCTATTCTTCAAGGTCCGATCACTGCACAAGCATATTGTATATTGTCTCGACGAATTTGTGAATAATATACTAAGTAGTTAGAGAGAAACATACTCTGTTAAGTGTGAATGAATCATTCAAGTAATTTCACACAGAAATTCTTCATAATCATTTACATTCAAACTGTTTGATACAATGACTATCTAGCCAAAGAGGGGGAGAATTGCAAAAATTTGGTTCAGGTTATTACAAGAATCTAACATAATACAAAATATGACATGTATATAGGGAGACCAACTCTCACACAGACGCTTTAGCCAGCTTTGTTATGGAGATAGACACAAATTGCTTAGTTAGTGAGTTGCTAGAGCCTTGGCAAAGCCAAAGGCCCAATATTTTCAATGATGACCCCCTATCATCACACGGACAAGCTTTCATGCATCCACGGCGGAGAAAATTGCTTAAGCATGTGCAATTGTGAAAATTTGCCCCTCTACAGCCAGGGTACAAGTAGGCAATAAATCATAGGTTGTTATGGTAGATTTAAGGTTATATCCCACCTTCATTTGCCACTCCTAACGGCTTTTCCTCTGTGCAACAATGGACACTATTGTAAGGTTGTTAGCTAAGAAGAGGCCAATCTCCTCCTTAGAGGAGATTTCGAACCTTAGATTGAGGAAGGTGTTCAAAAGTAGTTCAGTAATCATGATCCATGCCATCAAGGTGATGCTAGGAGACGTATTCCTCACAACAATGCACAAGTATCAAGTTAGCACAAACATCTCCTCTATGTTTGTCGCAGTGTTTCTGGCAATAGGGGAACCCAAAGAGGCGATTCAGACTATGTCAAAGGCACTAATAAGGCCACAATGGTGGAAGGGCCTCATTTTTTTCTTGGATGAAGCTGTCTCGAGCATTGGATTTCACCCTAGCATGAGACCATGGATGGGATTTTACTTCGATGCTGCCATTCAATGGATTCCATTTATCATTCCAGCCTTCAGCCACTAGTGCTGCTCTCTTGCCTAGCATTGAATAGGCATTTGCAGTGAATGTACACTCACCGGACAATATGGAAGCGATTGCCTCCAGTTGAGAAAAAAGTCTATTGTTCACAATACTTATTATAGGACTGTAAATATCACTTATAAATAATAGAAACTTCAAACAACTAACTCTGTAATGAAACTTGGTGGTATTTTGCTTTCATACTGCCACTGGAATTTCGGTTCTACGGCTCTCCTTAATGGAACTGCCCCAAATCTGTAAATTTCCTGGTTTTAATATATGGATATGTCCCCTAAGGCCACTTTTATCTAGCTTAAAAAAAAGTCGTTATTTTAATATTACAAAAGGATATAAAATAAGTCATACCAGATAAGTAATGAATCTGGCAAAGCCCATAGCTAAAGAAAATAAGATGTTCTTAAAGTAACAGAGTAATTGCCAGACAGTCAATTTGAATTTTTACATATCACAACTTACACTAACCCTTTGGCAAACTAAGCATGTCCATTAATGGTAAACCAGACCATACTCACAACAGGAAAGCTGATATCAGTAACTATACAATCAGGTCAAAAGCACCCAAAAGCTTGGACTTCAATTGTGTAAATACAACCCCTTTTATAATAGGGTAATTTGTAGATTTTTGAGCGACAGTAACAATTATAAAGGGTTAACGGCCATCGAAATTACCCTACATATTTCTGCTTGTCAACAATCTGTGTAGATTTGCTATATACCTTTTATAGCAATTGGTAAGCATTTAACACCTGTGCAGGAGCAAGTGGAATTTCTCACCAGGTTGAGTCTATCAGCAATAAAATTTGTGGGGAAGGAGCATTGAACATTACATAAATTAGGGGAGCTCATCCAATCGATCCACCTTGAGACATTTGCATAACTCTACAATTGGCTACTGACTGAAGGTGGCATGTAATACTTAATAGTTTTGAAGCTATGAGATAAAGGGTCCAGAGATGAAAGGTAACCAGATCTGAACAGTGTAAAAGACATACACAAGTCTAGGCAAGCATCCAGGTGCATGAGCCCATGAGTGTGCCTGTAACATACCAACTTTATTGACAAATATTTAAGGTCACGTCATACCTCTGATTTCTAAAAACCCAGGGATGAAACACAATGTACAGACTTGCATATATAAATGCATAGAGAGAAGCATACATATGTGCATAGAGAGAAGTATACACATGCATACACAAATGCTAGCACCTGATGCATGTATGTTGACTGTGATGTCTATACTCTGTAATAGTTTCTCAAGTAACAACAGTAAAGAAAGAGGCCTTTATTATCCAAGGCCTGATCGGGTAGTACTTTTTAACATCCCTGAAGCTGGAGAGATTCCTCCTCAGATAAGATGAAAGACCCAAGTCACAAGTATCTCCTCGCTTCCAACAAGTGAGGTACTCCACAGTCCAGGCATAGGTGGAATGTTTCAAGATTAACACTGAACTTGGTCATGAGGTCAGAACCCGGTAAAACAAGAATTGAATAATATACAAGGTAAACAAAAATCAATCCACATGTGGGCTTTCACCAGGGATATCTCATAGATCAAACAGGGGTTTCACTTGGTGGCGACCTAAAATAATACCTTAAAGGCTTAAACAATTAGTAGCTTATTTCTGCACACCCAAGTTTTGAACTCAAACACCCTAATTAGCCTTTAAGCCCTAACCCTCAGCAGCTTAAAATGGAAAATACTATGCATTCTACATCACCGCCCATAAAACTACCTTTTCCAATTAGTAGACAGATTCTTTGCCGCATAACTTCGAACTCAAGCAACCTAATGGATTTTCTTTTGAACCCTAAGCATTTTCAGCTAAAAATGGAAAATATGAAAGTCTACATTTGCGCACAACATGTGGTTAAAATTGAACGATGCTTCATTGTTTCAGCTAATGTCATATTTCTCTATCAATTTTACCATAGTCGCTCAGCGTTAAGCGGAGCTCAGGCTGACCGATAAACCAATTAATGACACAAGTGCCAAATTGGAGGTTAGCCAACTACAATTAGGGTTTTCTTATATTAAATCTTGCCCTGGCTGATGTATTTCCATTAAAAAGAAAAGTCAATATTGCAGACGCTCAAGTGCAGATAAATTATACCAGAACTCATTATCACTCGTGATTAAAGAATTATGTCAAGTCAGAGTAAAATTCACAAAGCATGCAAAACGTACACCATTTTCTCAAATGCTCTAGACAAACTCCGTAACAAAAGAGTTAAGAAAGGTTTCCATTTTGCTCAAATAATGTGCAAAAGCAATGGGAGAACAGAACCAGCAAATAATATATGCGGACAAGAAATTTGGCAAGCCAACTCACCTTTCGGCCATGGCATTAGCGAGGTCGGGCTTCAGGCGCCGGTCGACAAATTCTTCATATTTACGAACCTTGTCCATCTTCCCAAATTCGCTATAGTGTTTAAAAGGTGTGGAATTCAAATCTCCGGAACTTTGAAATTTGTTTAGCTACAACGGCTAAACGGATAATGATCAATAAAAGGTTTACAGCCGGTGTTCAATGTTAAATATGAATTCCCTGTCCGCCGAAATAAATTTCCGTTGCTTTGATATATGAGATTTTCAATTCGCTATTTGACTAAATACAAAGAAAAATATTTAAGACAGCATTACATGTCATATAGGCCAAGTTTCGGTACCTATTACAGTTACAAATGATGTTAATATCGTTCTCGTAATTTATTAGTTACAAGAAAATGTTTTCTCGTTATAGAGAAATAAACTTCACTTACAATTTACTAGAGCGATAATTAAATATATAAAATTAATAGACCTAGGATTTGGAGTTGGTGATAATGGATAATGTGGATTGTTAATTATAATGGGAATTAAATTAATGAATTAAAAAAAAACTAGTTTAATGGAAAAGTGATTGTCATTGAATTAGTAAATTTAGATTGGTTAAATTATGATCTTGAAATAATAATTTTTTAATTATTTGTCATATTTAAAACGATATTTTTAAATTTTATTTTTGTGTGTAAAAGTGAATTCAGATTCTATAAATGCGAATATGACATATGGATTTAAACTTCATTAGTGGACCTGATCTAAAAAAAATTTGATAATTAAAAAGAGTGCACCTCAGTTTAATAAACATGTATCTAAGAAAACGATGTCAATGGTGTTAGGATTAAGTGTTGTGTACCTTATAATTTCTAATATTTGTATTTATTAATTATTTTGTATGATTATGTGCCCACATAGAAAATGGGTTTTTCATTTGATGTGGCATTCTTTGCCACATGTAATATGCAATATGATGTGTTATAAGAGTATCTATGTCATGTAAGATGTGTAAGACTATTTATAGCATGTAAGATGCATAAAAGATTCTCAGACATGTAAGAGCATGTAAAAGGACGTTACAAAATAGACATAAAACTCATGGAAAACTTTTGACCAACTTATGATGCAACAACTAATATGTACATGAACTTTACAAAGTGTAAACTACAAAAATTTGCCTCTATAAAGACAACCCTTTTGAAGTAGTTGATCTCCCTCAGACCATAGTTGCATTTTTCACCCAGCTGCAACCATTGAAAACATCTACTTGTATGCAAGGAGTTGCACACACTATCTATAGGGTGAAGGATCACTCACTGTAAACTTTGTCATTGTAGGGAAGCCATATAATTTAAGTGTCGGATTCTTCTGACAATAGTGCATTAGGTGAAAATATAGCAGTAGGGGTGAAACTCTCTAAGAACATGTCAACATCAAGGAGAAAACATTATGTAGAGGGAAAAGAACTATCCTTACACAAGGGTAAGCTATTGTCATAACCACTAACCTCCACATGTATATGTTGCTCACAATTTCCCTCCTCAAGGGATGATGGTTTGATATCAAAATTTGAACAAAAAACATCTAAGTCATCCCAAAAGAGGTCATCTTCAAACTCTTATTTTCTTTTATGCATGAGAGGGTTGATTTTAAATTCATAATAGCTCTTTTGAGGAAACATATACACATCAAGGTTAGTTTTCTGAAGTACTGACAACCTTGGATGTGTCAACCTTTTCATTTTATAAAACAATGTTGTCATCATTTTCTTCCTCATAGACTAGCACCTTGTCATAGTCATTTGTATTTTCTATCTGCTCCAAAGTTGTTGTCGATGTTGGCATGTGCATATCTTCTTCATCCTTCTCAAATAAAGAAGGTAGTTCATTAGACCAAAATGTAGACTATTCCCTTTCTTAGTGACTGGCTGCAACAACCTTAGGCATATGGCCTAATTTTTCCACCATGTCCTTTGTTTCTACAACCTCACTCTTTATGATTTCCTCCTCCAACAAGTTGAAAACTTTAATAGACTAGGGACTTTCATTTTCTGCACCAACAAATAATAAATCTTGTTGCCCCAAATTATTGAAGCCAACCTCACTCCAGCTCATCGACATGAGCTCCTAATATTTTGAGGTTGGTGTTGATGTAGGAATGGGCAATATCTCCTCCTCACTACCAATGAAATAAGGGATCATCAAATGGGAGGATCAATTCCTCTCCTTCATCATCAACCCTCGCTTGCTCAGTGTTTTGTTGTTACAACTGGTCATTCTCATTTTTTGCTTGCAGTAGGTCAAAATTATTTTTTTTGGAGCATATGAGAGCTCACAAACAAGTTGCTCCTCCTCAGCTTGGAACATCTCCCTCTTGTGTTCTTCTAACCAACTATCTTTCCAAACAATAGGTTCACCTTTATAAAGTGAAATAGTATTAGGCAAAGCAAAGTGATCATAAAGCCCTTGAAAATCTTGTTGGGATTCTAAAGGGAGTTTCTCATGAGGAGCAATAGATTGAACTTGTATAGGTACAAGTTCCTGTTAGGGATGAAGGCTCTTAAAACTTGGGAATTATAGCCTAGAAAACTTTCTTGATAATTTAGGAGGCTTATCTCGCTTCAAACTTGGAAATTTGAACTCAGGAACCTCCTCCTTCATATGTTTATATTGTGTTGTAAGAGGTGTTTGCCTAAACTCAAGAACACAAGGGACTGATTGAGATTCTAGCCCTTATTTTTGGGCAAGCAATAGTTTCATTTACTTCTCCTTATCAGCAATCTACTTTATAAGAAAATCCCCATGCTACCTTTCTTGGAACTCCATTTTTTGCTCATATTTCTATAGAGCCTCCATCTCTCGGTGGTGCAAATGAGTTTGATGGACAATCTCTTCTTGTTGTGAAATATATTCCTACTCCCTATGGTAGGCTTGGTAAGCTAAATCCTCTTGTCACAAATTAAATGCTCGTTTCTTATTTATATCATCCAATTGCTTATAGAAGTCTAGAAACATGCTTTTGGTGTCCCTAATCACCACACTATTAGAATTTTGAGGTTGACTACAAGAGTAATAATGTTGGTTTGTAAAATAATGAGTCTCTTGGGGTTGTTGATAGGAAGGTGCAAGTTGCCAAATGGTTTGAGCAGAGGCGGGTGGGAGGTAATAATTTGAAAAGGATCGATAGCCCACTATAGCAAGTCTTTGTGAAGCAAAAGTGGTGCAACTTCTAACTTGATATTGTTGGTAGGGAGGTGTTAAATTTGCATTTTCATGAAATGGAGTGGACATAGGTTGTCCATAATATTTTGACATGTCCAAGCATCTAGAGAGCTAAAATTTTGTTGTAATTATTTTAAAACAAGAGTACAGGTCTACTCAACTAGAGGAAAAGGGTACATATCAACAAAGTCACCCAAATTTGAATTACAAAGTCGCCAGATGTTCGTATGATTGTCCAATGATTACAACTGTTAATAAACACACCAATCTTTTTAGCAAAATGAATTTAGGCTCATTAAACTTGTCCCACCGTGTATGCCAAAAATTATTGCCAAATTGGTGGGAAGAACTTGAATTATTTATGTTAAACAGTCTAGATAACTGAGAGGGGGTGAATCAGTTATCACAAAATCTTTCCCTTACTTTAATTGATCCAGAGCAAACTTAAATCAAGCAGATAATAATAAAAACAAATATGACGATGAAGGCACTTAACAACACCAAGCACAATGAACTCTAGAATTTATGTGGAAACCTAAGATGGGAAAAACCACAGAAAATGCTAGTTCTCAATTATAGAACACCAGTTAAGGTGACACCGGTTAAGGTGATTTTTTACAAGGGATCACTACCAAAATGCTCACTGCAGGTAAGGCTCACTACCGATGGGCTCAAGTTTCCTGATTAATACAAAAACATTTGATTACAAAATAGATAAAACATTAACTAATGAAGCTGCATCTACATATGCATGAAGTCAGTTCTGGCTAAGATCACATATCTGTCTGCAGCAGATTCAGTCAAGAATCTTTTTCCCACCTTCCTTGCACAACCTTTGTAATATAGATTACTTCTTCCTGACAATTTCCTTACTTCCTTCTATGTTTCTTGTCACACAATCCTTTGCACCCTTATCATTGTTCGCACACACCACACTACTTGTTCGGTACCAAAGAGATGTTCTCATTGTTCGCACACACTACACTGCTTGTTCGGTACAAAAGAGATTTTCTACATATATATACGCCCAGAGAACAAAATGAGTCGGCCTAGCAAAACATTTTGGCTTAAAGAACAACCTTGAAGTATTCAATAAGGCTTGGTACGCTAGTGTCGGACCCAAAGGATAGGTCACACATAAAGATCTTTTTACCACGTTACCACAGAACCCATAAATAGGTCATACATAAGATAAGTTCATCACATAGCATAATTATCAAAAGATAGCAAACTTTGAATTACATGAGATATATTTCAAAGCCGATAGGAATGCCACAACCAAGACCAAATCTTGATCTTCATCATTTGATAGGAACACCACAACCAAGACCAAATATTGATCAACATCAATTTCAATACCAACCGAAGGAATGCAATTAGACATACCAAAACTTGTAACATGCTACATGAGTGTCCGGATAGTAAGGATACCCAGAGTAAGCTTTAGACATAGCAACCAATATCAAAAAGATTAGTCTTCATTATTTTGCATTAATTTTCTTCCACAAATATCCCAAAAAGAATTACTACCATATCTGAATCAAGGATAACATCCACACTACGCAACATTATAGAATCTGATAGGATAGATCACTTGTGTATATCATCTGGAGAAAAACCTTCTAGATCCCAGGTTTTGGCATCAATGACAACAATGCCAAACCAACAACTTCTCAACAATCTCTCCCTTTGGCATTGATGGCAAAACAACAAAAACTCAAAACCACAAACATTGCAAACAAAATACTCCAAGCGCTTCCCCTTTGTCAAGCAATTCAATTCCTCTTTTTGTTTTTGTTTTTCTCTTCATTTTCTCCCTCTTTTTGCCATCAAAGGCAAAGGGCCAAATAAGAACATTCAAAAAATCAAGTAAAAATAACACTTTTCACATGAAAGATTTTCTTGTACCTTTCTCTCACAATTGGAAGAATCCTCTTCCAAGCTTGCACTATAGAAACTATTCTAGCACGCACACTATCCTGTAGAACCAACATCCCAAATGAATATGACCAGTTCAGAGACAAGCACTTTTATTCACAATCCTCTGCATCAGAAAGTATCTCAGAGAGATGATCCAACCAGACCTTAACAATTTCTTTGACCAGCCATAAATTTTTAACCAAGTCTTCCCTCTATCTCTGAGTAGACAATAACTCAACTTGCAACTCACCAACTCTTATTCTTTGTTTCCCATATTTATCTTTGAAGAAGTTAAAAAACTTCCCAATATCATTCAATTCAGATTCAATAGCTTCAATTCTACTTCTAAAATTATCAACAGCAGTAGGCCACCAGAGACAGTATTTGTAGATGTCAAACATCTCCTTAATGCATTATCTTGTCTCACCAATATGTTTAGATAACTTTTATTTGGCTGTGACACGCCTTCTTTCAATCATAGCTTGGAATTCATGTCCTTCTGATCCTTCCTACAACAACATTTCTTCAACAACTTCTGCCAGATCACCTGGTAATGAGTCAGATACAACAAAAACAGTAATACCCCTTTTGAGCAGATAATCAACCAAGGCATCTTCAATTCTAGGCCTACTGACTAGAGAGTAGGCATTCCACATTTTCCCAATATTTTTCATATCTCCCTCATCCAATATTGAATGAACTTCAGCTGAGTCAAGCAGAGACTCTTCTTCCTTCTCCTTCTCTTCTGAGATAGTGATGACATCCTTTGTGTTAATTTTTCTCCTTTTAGGTTCTGAAGGAGAACCACCAATGACAACCTTTAACTCCCTCTTACCAAAGGAGGAACCCTCCTCAAACTTACTGATAGGTGTAGCACTAGATACTATTACACTGGAGCATAGATCCATCTGCAATGATGAGAAATAAACTTTGCATGCATTTGCTTTATCTTCCAAGTATTCCAAATAATTGTAAACTTGCTTTTTGATAGGTATGTTGGACTTCCACTTGACATTCTCGTTTGACAATAACGAATTTAGAAATTAGAATACTAAACACATGAGCAAAGACCCAAACCGGAAGGGATAACTCTCAACCAAAGAAATTCTGACATTCTCAAATAGGTTTTCCATTACCAGGCTATACAAGTTAAACTGGTGATTTTGCTTCACCATCTTATGTGCAAGATACACATCAATAGCAGATGTACAGAACCTTCATGATTTTGGAAATAGATTTTGTATGAGATACCATAAGCAGCATACCTTACTGTAGGATTGGAAATGGTATTTCTCAGTAGAGCTCAGGGGTATTTTTTGATACCGGTAAGTTCCTCCACGTCTTTGTATTTCACTGTTTTCTTCCCAGGGAGGTCACCAACTCTACACAATCCAATAATAGCTTCAATGGCTTCCTTAGTGATTGGATAGGGTTTGTCCAAAACGATGTTGCCATCCTTGAATAGACTCAATAGGAACAAGATAGATTCTTTATCAACAAACCAAGGGAATTCTCCCCATAGATCCATACCTAGGGAACATACATTCTACAATTCATATGTCTTCAACCCTAGTTCCATTTCCTTCATCTTCCGATGACCACATTCATCCAACTCTACTCCCTTCAGCTTCAGTGGAATATCGCCACTAGATTCACTGTCAACCAACACGGATTCCATCATCGTGCTTAGATTTTTCAATCCTTTATTTCTCAATGCAAGCCTCTTCTTGCTTGCAAAATGTGAGAAATGATTTTAAAAACTCTATCTTTTATCCTTAATTACTCGTGATGATTTCATCACCAAAGCGTGCATTGATGATGCCAGCAATTGTCCTTTGCTTTTCAATCAGTTGAATTAAGCTTCATCATGCGACATCAACCGGATCCAACTTAGTCATGTCGAAAACACATCAATCTTAATTTGAAAAGGGGGAACCAATAGGATATGCATTGCAAAACTCCCCCTGAGCCAAGGCAGTTGGCTCAGATTCTGGAAGAGCTTGTACCGAGATTTGGTGCCACAGAAGATCTCCCCACACTTGTTTCTTTTTTCTTCCAAACCATGATGATCTTCTTCTTAGATTCATCTGATCCTACAACCTTCTTTTTGTTTTTAGACATTTCCTGGAGCAACATATCTACATGTGTTAGCATAGTGTCTGATTGGTTGCACTTGTAACATCTTTGCCCTGACTTAACTGAGTGAACCCTAGATCTGCACTAATTAGTTTTGTGACCATAACCATGGAAGAAGTGGTAGTAACCATGAAAGAGATTATTCATTTCATTCCTTCTAGCCGGATTAGATAATTGACTTTTGTAATGACTTGCTTTATGACCAAACTTGTGATGGTTAAAGCATTGAATACTCGGTTCCTTCTTGCTTCTACACTCTATAGCCTTATGTCCAAAAGTTTTGCTTAGAAAACAATGACAATTAAATGATAAGTACCTTTGAGCATTTGGTTGCCTCATCGGAGATCTTTTTGTGGATGTTCTAGAGTATCGGACCTTACTAGTTACAACAGATCTTGCATCAGCTTCAACTGCTTTGTCTTTTCCCTTAGTATTCTGATTTGAGTTTTCCCCTAAGAAGCCAAGTCCTTCCTTATCCTCATGACAGTTTTGTAGGGACAAAAGTTGATCCAGAATTATATTGCTTTTGCATACTCTTGCTTCTGATTTCAGCCTTCTTAACTCTTGATCTAACTTTAATATTTCTTCCAATTTCTGCTTGATGGTATCCTTGAGATTTTCTTCTATCTTCTTCCATTCCTCCATTTTTTTTTTATAGTATCTTTAATATTTTCTTCAATCTTCGTGCATTCATCCAACCATAGCTTTAGGTTCATAGCACTTTCCTTTGACATCTTTAATTCCTCACTGACCTTTTTGTGTCTTGCTTTGAATTTATGGATTTGCTCCCTTAGCTTTGAGATACAAGAATTTTCATTCTTGATGTTTTCTTTCAATTCCTCATTTTTCAGATTCTGTACTTTCTATATCATCTAACATTATCTTCAACTCTTCACCAAATTAATAATCTCCTTCCATCTTGTTCAAACTACCAAGATCTCCCTCAAGCAATTAAGCTCTATCTACAAGGGACCAGGCTCTGATACCAATTGTTGAACAATTCGGATAACTGAGAGGGGGGGTGAATTAGTTATCACAAAATCTTTCCCTTACTTTAATTGATCTAGAGCAAACTTAAATCAAGCAAATAATAATTAAAACATATATGAACATGAAGGCAATTAACAACACCAAGCACAATGAACATCGGAATTTACATGGAAACCCAAGATGGGAAAAACCAAGGAGAATGCTAATTCTCAATTATAGAACATCGATTAAGGTGACACCAGTTAAGGTGCTTTTTTACAAGGGATCACTACCAAAATGCTCATTGCAGGTAAGGCTCACTACCCGATTAATACAAAAACATCTTAATACAAAATAGACAAAACATGAATTGATGAAGCTGCATCTACATATGCATGAAGTAAGTTCCGGTTAAGAGCACAATATCTATCTACAAGAGATCTGATCAAGAATATTTTTCCCACCTTCCTTGCACAACCTTTATAATATAGATTACTTCTTCCTGACACTTGCCCTCACTTCCTTCTATGTTTCTTGTCGCATAATCCTCCGCACCCTTATCATTATTCGCACACACCACACTGCTTGTTCAGTACCAAAGAGATGTTCTACACATATATATATACACCCAGAGAACAAAATGAGTTAGCCTAGAAAACATGTCGGCTTGAAGAACAACCTTAAAATATTCAATAAGGCTTGGTATGCTAGCGTCAGACCCAAAGGATAGGTCGCACATAAAGACATTCTTACCACATTACCACGGGACCCAAAAATAGGTCATACATAAGATAAGTTCATCACATAGCATAATTATCAAAAGATAGTGAACTTTGAATTACATGAGATATATTTCAGAGCCAATAGGAACGCCACAACCAAGACCAAATCTTGATCATCATCATTTGATAGGAATGCCACAACCAATACCATATCTTGATCAACATCAATTTTAGTACCAACCGGAGGAATGTAATTAGACATACCAAAACTTGTAACATGCTACATGAGTGTCTAGATAGCAAGGATACCCGAAATAAGCTTTAGGCATAACAGTCAATATCAAAAATATTAGTCTTCATTATTCTGTATTAACTCTCTTCCATAGATGTCCCAAAAATAAGTACTGCCATATTCGAATCAAGGATAACTTCCACACTACACAACATTATAGCATACAATAGGATAGATCATTTTTCTATATCATCTGAAGCACAACCTTCCGGATCCCAGGTTTTGACATCAATGACAACAATGTCAAACCAACAACTTCTCAACAGTTTGAACTAGCAAATCTTCTATAAATTCACCATGGCATTAGAGAACTACCTTGAATGACAAGATTCACTAGAAAACACACCAAATCCTTCAGTGGGTGATGTATAGATCATGAAACTTGCTCCCATTGGGTGTGAAAAAGAAATTTGTCACATGAAATTACACCATGTTGAACAAAGGCTCAACATTCCAATGACACAATGGAAATAACCTCAAGGTGTGGGACCTTGCAGTTCAAGTTAGATCTTCAGAGAAGGTTGGCTCATTTTCTAAAATAGGTGCAAATATGTTGGTCCAACCCAACATATGAAAT
Source organism: Sequoiadendron giganteum (assembly GCA_007115665.2). Classification (NCBI taxonomy): domain Eukaryota; kingdom Viridiplantae; phylum Streptophyta; class Pinopsida; order Cupressales; family Cupressaceae; genus Sequoiadendron; species Sequoiadendron giganteum. Next base: position 87,455,505 of record CM021103.1, on the reverse strand, counting down.
CCTAACACTAGTCCTATTCTACTAGCTCATAGAAGAAAAGGGAAAGAGAATTGCATAAAAATGGAAGAGGGAGGTGATACACTAAGATTAGAGATGTTTCTTCTTTCCTATGATAGCACAGAGTATCAAAAAAATTATTGAAGAAGCTTGCATAATTCTCTATTTCAACTATTTTATAAAAAAAATCATGAAGCCTAGGGTCTAAAAGATCTTAAAAGGGTGCAAATTACCCACAATTAACACTTATAAAAAAATTAGCACACTCATACAACTTGTAAAAAATTATGAGAGTTTATGCATGCATAGAGGTATTAAATGTTGCACATGATAAAAATATTGAGAAGAGGTAAAAATAGTGATTTTATCAACACAAAGGATGAAATTCAATTTTTCAATTGAAGAATGCAAAAGTTGCATAAGTTTACTAGAGAAAATCCAAGGAAGAACCCTTATAATGAGCACAAAAGTATTTTATATACATCTACAAGTCATGAGAGATAAAGGGCATGTGATTGAGTGGGAAACCCTAGCCAAAACCCTTAAAAATTAGGTGTAGACATGTGTCCATTCAAATCTTCAGCTAAAATTCCTCCATAATGGCCTTGACACCATAGCCATGCTTCCACAATGATGAATTTGTGAATGAAGGGCAGAAACTCCCACAAAATCCACAACAAAATGCGGCTAGGGATGCCCTATAATTGAAGCACGGGTGTTGTTTATTCCACTTTTAGTTGTCACAAAATACATTAAATATCATACCTAAAGCCCCAATAATTAGATTTGGTAGTTAGGGAAGTCACTTCAACATTAAATGAAGTATGGTTGCCACAATCCTTTCCCAAATCCGTACCCAAAGCATTTAATGCCATCCTCATAATCTTAGACTTTGAGATTGGACATTTGATGAGAGTCACTAAGAATTAATGGTATTTATGGATTGAAAACATGCCCTTCAAGAAAATCACTGAAGCTTCAAGTCTAAATCGATCATTGAATTAAATATGTAAACATTAAGTGATTTGTAACCCCAAAAGGTCACCTTCATCGGACATTAGATTTTGGGCCTATAAGGAAATTCTTATAAAAAATCTCAAAGAGAAGAGCATTCACAATCCAAAAACCCAAACGATTAGACCCTTCTCGAACATCAGGTGTTGGGACAATCACATACTGCATACCCATACTGATATAGAAGATGATATGAAGAATGTTGAAACTGTGATCCTTGAGAGATAACTTTTGTTGGATGTTGAACATTATGAATAATACCTATTGGAAGAAGGGAAGGAGGATACCAAAGGTCAAAAGGTCGGTGGAAATGTTTGGAAGAGTGCAAAGGAAAGGAAGATGTTGGGCATTAGAGATTGGGATGAAAACTCATGTCTTATCATAAAAATAAGACAAAAGATAGGATGTGACGAGACCTACTATTAGTTAGTTTTTTTATTTCAATACATGATTTTAGACATTTATTTTTTATATATCCCTAAAACTTCACTATCTTTTTATGATCATTATGCAAACTTGGACCTAGTTTAAGGTCTATGGAAATATGATTATGATATGATAATTATTGCATGATTAATATGTGGATATGTATGAAATGCAATGAATATCTATATTTAAATTATGATTATTAGTATTGTGTAGATATTTTGTCAACTAAATATTTTCAGCTAAGGAGTTGGAGCTAGTAGACTGTAGCCCACAACAACTAGAAGGTCCAGCCTACGGCCAAAAGGAGTTTCAGTAGTGATGTAAGGGAAGTTAGAAGAACATAGTAGCTACATAAATGGAGGTTTCTACTTGTCAAGATTGTTGTGAATCATCACATCATTTAAGGAAACCACCGAAGGAGAAGAATTTTTCTACAATTGGGAATCTAGCATGACTATTTCTATAGTCCATGTTTCAGTTTAAAACTATTATAACAAGAGTTACAGACCTATTTCAATTCTTCTTCCTTTTCAATTGTGTTTTGATTACTCAAACTTTATCACACTCTATTTTGTAGGGAGTGGTCATTTATGATTAGATTGTTTTTTAGTCCTTGTTCTAATAAGACTCCCTTGCACCTATATGAATGGTTCAATGGTTGAGTTAGTTAGTTAGTTGGAATAGAGAATATAGTAGATAGATTTGTTTAGTTAGTTTTTAATTTTACACAGATAGTGTTGGCAAGAAACATGGAAAATATCATTTGGTGTTGTCATTGATGGAAACCCTAGTCGGTGATTGGATCCACACGTCATCATTTGATCATACCAATAGTCAGATTGAAGAAAGTCAAGGAAGAACAAAGCATCTGACAGTTTTGTGTTCATCAATTCACATGAAGAATTTTTGTTATTATTTTTTGTTGCATACCTCACGGAATGTTGTTTGGTATATGATCTATGTTGCTATTGAAACTTAGTGGCTCGTATCGATCCATGTGCAAGTTCCAAGATCCGGTTGGTTAATTTTCTATTCATCAGTGCATGAAGGCCGGATCGATTGACATAACATGTTGTGGATATTCGAAGAGTAATTATTCAAGTGTTTTTGTGCTCGAGCATTTTTTTATTTGGGTCCTAACCAAGTTGTGGCTGACCCTTGTGGATGTGCATTAAACATTACTCATCTTTTGAGCCAACAATTATAAATATTTTTTGTGTTCTATTGAAGCCGACATGTTGCGATTAAATTCTTAGTCACGGATATATATAAGTGATCGATCATATCATTTTGTGATATGAACAAGGTGTGTTTCAAATATTAGAAGGGTTACAGAGTGATTATGCACAGTTTCACTTGTGCATTAATAATTTTGTGATGCGAGTTTGAGCAGAGCAGAGCAAAAGCATAGAATTAGTTTGAAAGACAAAAGATCGATTGTTGAGCCTAACCAGAACTATAATCAAGCATATGTAGATGCTAATCTCTCAATTCAATTTCTCAGATAGATTTAATCTGATTATCTTTGTAAGATAGTGAGTCTTCTTTGAGCAGTGATCTCTAGGCAGTGTGCCTGAATGCAAGTGCATTCCCATTCTGTAAAACACTTTTGAGTATACTCAAATAATATTGTGGATTGGCCATCCACCGTGGTTTTTCCCCTAACAGGGTTTCCATGTAAAAATCCTTGTGTTATGGTGTTATGGTTGTTTATTTTATGTCCATGCATATTTATTTTGATTGAATTCTATAAATGCTTGAAGGATCAGATCAATAAAGTTAAAAATTACAGAACACTGATTCATCCCCCCCTCTCAGTGTTCCTTGATTCCAACAATTGGTATCAGAGCTTAGTTCCTCGAAAGAAGTTTAATAGCTTGGGGAAGATCAGGGAAAGTAATTCAATGGATTCAATCAATCTTTAGCAACAAATTTTGGCGGCCCTAGATGATCTTGTTCAGTCAAAATTTGAAGTTCAAAAATTGCAAGCAAACCTCATGGATGCTGAGAAATTCATTGAATCATTGAAAGATAAAATCAATAAGTCCAGGGAGAAGAGAAGGGAACTTTGTGATCAAATTAAGCAGAATGATGGTAAAAGCATCCAAGATGAACAACTCAGTCAAGCCTTGAAGGAAAAGACAGAAGAATGTGAAAAGCTTACTAGAGATAATATAGTCCTAAAGCATGAGATGGAATCTATTATGATGAGAACGACCAAGGAGGTTGAAGACAGAAATAAGAATGAAGAGAAGCTTGCATAGTCCTTGAAAGAAAAATATGAAGAATGCAGTCGTTTGGACAATGAATTGGAACAATCTAAAAACAATGAGGAAGTGCTTGAAAAATAGATTTTTTATCTCAGAGATGAACTTGCTACTGCAAATCAGTACAAAGAGAAGTTCAAAGTTAGCTCAGCCAAGCTTGATGAACTGATCAAAATTCAGAGGACTGATGGTGACAAGCGAGGTCTTGGTTATGAAAAAGGAGAAAGTTCCAGATTTGGGAAAATGAGATTTACGCAAGGAAATGAAATGAAAAAATCTAGAAGGTATCCAGTAAGACAACCTAATGCTCAAAGATTCAATGGTTACTATTTTGTTCGTAATAAATTTGGTCATATGGCTTCTCAATGTAGAAGTAGAATGAATTCAAATGGTCAATCATTCTCTGGTCAATGCTTTAACTACAAGTATGGTCATAAGTCAAATGAATGTAGAAATATGATGAAAAACTTTCATAGAGATGTCAGATGTTATACATGCAATAGATTTGGCCATATTACTAACTAGTGTAGATCAAGAGAAAATCAATGGAACAACTGGTCTGGATAGAGAAATGTTGTGTGCTATAACTGCAACAAATTTGGTCACACTGCTAGATTCTATTGGAACAAAAAAGGTCTGGTAAATCAAAGGAGAAACATGCAGAAGGATGAAAAAGGAAAAGGAAAAGTCACTACAGATGTGATCAAGAAGCAAATGCAGAAGAAATGGGTGAAGAAAGGTCCCTCTATTGAAGGAAATTCTCCAGCACCATAACCTGCTTCTGGTAATTCCTCTGGGAATTAGTTTTAGGCCTTTGACCTAGGGGGAGCTGTCAAGAAAATCTCTTAACCCCCTGCCGGTAACTGACACTGAGATGTGGATGAGTATAGTAAGTGCATATATTCTCTACAGATGTTGTTGAATCTATTGAAGAGAGTATTATGCAGTATTGGAGGTCTGCAAAAGAATTATCTTTCACAGTGTATGGAAACAGGATAATCGGATGAGTTAGGGTAAAAAGCATTTATTGCAACAAAATGTTAGGTATACAAATGATAAAAGGTCATTTGTATTTTTCATTTGTCACTTTGCATTTTGAGAAGAAGTTAAGAGATATTTGAAGCGAACTTTGGCAAAATTTAGTGAAACTACAAGTGTGAAGGCGATTCGGTGATCAAACCCCTAACCGGCGAAAAGGTATTTATTGGCAAAACTTGCGAACTTGTGAATTTGTGAAAATGAATACTCCATTGGTAGTTGACATCAAGGACATACCCCATTTGAAATTCAAGTGGCATCCTTTCAAATATGTCGAGACAAACCCGTTAGGTGCATTTTCATCGGTTCCGTACAAAGTCTTACATATTGAATATATTAGGGCATACATCCACACAAACATTGAAGAGTTAGGAAGCTCGCAACTACTAAATGTTTATAACAATCACATTATAGGAGAAGACTTTTGTGTCAAACCAAAATTCAAAACCCTAGAAGAGAAGAAATTTACAGAGATTGTTAAATTTCTCGTGTTTGAAGAAAGCGAATGGGTCTGGTATATCTTGAGTCGAGTTCATGCAGAATTTATGTGGTTGAACTAGCCCTTCAAGATTACAAAAGAAGCTATAAGTGTTGTTACAGGTTTAAATTCCTCCAGTGGGTTGCCGATCTTAAAACCCGTAAAGAATAAAACAGTTACTAATGCAACCGGTTATAAGTATGATAGAAGAACTATGACAACTAATGATATCATTGATATAGATGTCAAATTCACATCTATGGTTATTGGTTATAAAATCTATCATTCTAGCCGAGACAATTATGTATCCAGCACAACCATTTATGCAGCGTATGAGATGGTAAAGGAGAATGCAGACTATGATCTATGTGAGTTACTAAGAAGTCAGTTGATGGAAAATCTTGGCAAAATCAAGAAGGATAAGAAGAATTCCTTTAAGTATGGTAATTTGTTGTTATGTTTGTTCTTTTACTTCATGAATGAAGTTTTGGGATTTGGGAAGGTACAATGGCAAGGAGATAGACCTGTAGCTGCTCAAATCAGAGATCTCTTGCATAGATTTGTTGACATTAAAACAAAGAATACTACAATCTGGGGATATTTCAAAAACTTTCAGAGTATGATGCATGCTACAGAAAGAATTCCCGCATCTATTATGGAGAAGTACAAAGATACTATCTACTTTATGGTTGACATTGATCAATGCCTAATGGAAGCAATAGACCCTAGAATAGTTTGGATTATGCCAATGGGATATGAGGTTGAGAAACACATTTTGGAAATGTATGTTCAACATTTTTTGAGCAAACCTTGAGATTCATCAGAAGAAAGATTTGGTACTTTTTCAAAAAAGGATATACAGGTGCACAATGAACTAAGAAAACCTGTGATAGTCAGAAGAGTGAGAAAAGAAGTGGAAATCTTTGAAGAAAGCATGGGTATATCTGCAAAAGTAGTAAGAGAAGCTAGAAAAAGGAGAGAACAAGCTGAAGCAGAAAAAGAGCCAGCAAGAACTAAATTTGCTAGTCCGAAAGCATCCTCTACCCGAACTAGGTCAACAAGGAGCTCTGCATCCCTATCTACCCCTACAGTGAAGCCAATTCTTGTGACAACTCAAACCAAGGCATCTGATAAGAGGAAGCAGAATAAGAGCACAAGAGTCTATGAAGTTGTCTCAAAAGATGAAGAGATTGAATGTGATGAATATGTGAGAGAAATAAAACATATGGGCACCCAGGCAACAAAGGTTACTAAAAGCAATCCCTTCGGTGAAGAAGACAAAGCAAAGAAGGTAAAAATTGACAAACCTGGTATGTCTGTAGAAGAGGTTGAGAAAGCTTTGGTCAAAGATGCCAATCTTAAGCCACTTTGTAAATGGTTTGAAACCTTTGATAAATCTGGCCAAAGAACTCTTGAGGAGGCTACAATAAAGCATTTAAATATTTTCAATAAGGTTCTTATTGAAATAATTCTTGATTTACCTAAAAGCTTGTATGAGATTTTGGAAATGAGAAGAGTAAATGCTAGAACATAAGAAGAGAAAATGAGAGAGAGAATTCTTGCAGAGTTATGTCCAGTGATGTCTATGGAAGAAATGAAGGCAATCCTGAATAAATCTAAAAATGAATTCAAGAGCAAGACAAGGGTGAACAAGCTTATGATTGGTCAGACTAAACAAGTTGTAGAAGAAATTGAACAAATTTTGAGAATTTTTTTGTTAAGTAACAAAATTGATGTTGTCTCTGAAGAAACACATTATAAAGATGTCTCATCTAGTCCAACAGAAGAAGAAGAAAAACAAGATACAGTTGAGGATACTTATATTCCTCTTGATGTGGATAATACAAAAGTACCTATGAAGATTGAAGCTCCTGAAATTGTATCGGTTGAGAAAGTTGAGATTCCTAAAGATAAGCAAGAATTTGTAGCTAAGGAAATAGTGGTTGAGGAAAAGAAAGTTGATGTAAAGGAAGTTCTAGTTGAAGCAAGAGACACTACAGAGGCAGTGAATAAATTTTTGGTAGAGCAACAGGAAGAATTTGACCTTGAATTGGTTGAAGGTCCTATCGACCTATCCACTTTGTCCCCAATTCAGAAAATGAAGGTCGCATCATTTGCCCAGGCGAAGGCTAGAGAAGAATTGTTGAAGTCTCACATTGAGGATAGTGAAATCTTAAATCTTGCATCTGGAGTTCTGGAGAAAATAATGCCTACTCATGTCAAGGATCCATTCGGTTCCTCCTCCAATGAACTGAAGAAGCTCATTAACTCTGTAAGTACTCATTTTGAGTCCCTTGAGAAGTCAGCTATGGTTAAAGTTCTAAAGGAGTTTGATGCCAAATGGTTCGGTAGGTCGAAAGGAATGATAGCTAATGATAAAACTTTGTTAGCTACCTACGTGAAGAATATTCAAAGTGCTCTATCTGAAGGTGGAAAGATCTATAAGTCATGTTTGTCTTTGTCTAAATTTACTGAGGTCAATGAGAAGGTTAAGGATCTTGAAAAATAGTTAGCTGCTATTTCTAAAGCTTCTGATCCTTTAGCTGGTGGTGTTGGAAAGCAAGAAGGTCAGGTGATATCTCTGCTTGACAAGATAAGGAGCTTGAAGCATGAAAATGACAGAACTGTGGAAAAAGCATGTGAGCTTAGAGGCCTAATTGGTCTGAAGATAGAAATAATGTTTAATACATTAAAGGAAGTTGAAGATGCTATGGCAGTTAGTGATCCAGTGAACCTTGAGTCTGTAGAGACACAATCCTACTTAGTTTGTGGTCACATAACAATTTTGGAGACTCCCAAAAGGGTTTGGGACACAAATTTGATCCTGTTGAAGAAAGATTTTGCAGATGTTTTCAAGCTTGTGTAAGTTGAAGAAGCCTCTTTGTGCATATGCAGTCTATTCATAACATTTTTTTATTTTTTGGTATGTAGATTCCTGCCTTTGGCATTGATGTCAAAGGGGGAAAATGAGATAATGAAAATTGTCTTAATCATCTCAAGGGGAGAGTTGTGTTTTTGAAATTTTGAAGAGTGGAAATGTATTGATGTTGGTACTGATCTGACACTTAGTCATTTTTCACTAAGTGTTGCCATCAATGCCAAAGGGGGAGATTGTTGGCAAGAGACACTACAAATATCATTTGGTGTTGTCATTGATTGAAACCCTAGTCAGTGATTGGATCCACACGTCATCATTTGATCATACCAACAGTCAAATTGAAGATAGTCAAGGAAGAACAAAGCATCTGACAGTTTTGTGTTCATCGATTCACATGAAGATTTTTTATTATTATTTTGTGTTGTGTACCTCAAGGAATTTTGTTTGGTATATGATCTCTTTTTCTATTGAATCTTAGTGGCTCATATCGATCCATGTGTGAGTTAGAAGATCTGGTTGGTTAATTCTCTATTCATCAGTGCATGAGGCCGACTCGATTGACATAACATGTTGCAGATATTTACAGAGTAATTATTCAATTGTTTTTGTGCTCAAGCATTGTTTATTTGGGTCCTAACCAAGTTGTGGCCGACCCTTGTGGATGCACATTAAATATTACTCATGTTTTGAGCCGATAGTTGTAAATATTTTTTGTGTTCTATTGAAGTTGACATGTTGTGATTAAATTCTTAGTCACGGATATATATAAGTGATCAATCATATCATTTTGTGATATGAACAAGGTGTGTCGATGTGTGTTGCAAATATCAAAAGGGTTACAAAGTGGTTATGCATAGTTTCACTTGTGCATTAAGAATTTTGTGATGCGAGTTTGAGTAGAGCAGAAGCACATAATTTGTCTAAAGGATAGAAGATCTATTATTGAGCCTAACCGAAACTATAATCAATCATATGTAGATGCTAATCTCTCAGTTCAATTTCTCAAATGGATTTAATCTGATTATCTTTATAAGACAGTGAGTCTTCTTTGAGCAGTGAGCTCTAGGTAGTGTGCCTAAATGCAATTGCATTCCCATTTTGTAAAACACTTTTGAGTATACTCAAATAATATTGTGGATTGGACATCCATCGTGGTTTTTCCCCTAATAGGGTTTCCATGTAAAAATCCTTGTGTTATGGTGTTATGGTTGTTTGTTTTATATTCATGCATATTTATTTTGATTGAATGTTATAAATGCTTGAAGGATAAAATCAATAAAGTTAAATATTGCAGAACACTAATTCACCCCCCTCTCAGTGTTCCTTGATTCCAACAGATAATGTTTTGTTTCTCAATCATGATCTTATGAATAAGATATTCTAAAAGAATCTCTTTAGATTGTGATATCTTGAATTATGCAATGAGATCTTTTCAATTATTTTTATGTTAATTTAGTTTGAGGAGCTATATTTGAGTTAACTTTGTGGAGATAGTCAATTAAGCAAGGGCCACTCAAGGTAATTATTCCCCACTTCATTTCTTATACATTTATTTATGTTGCAGTAGTTAGTTTCATAATTATGTTTGTCTTAATCAGATTCTTCATGAGATGAATGTGAATAAGATCTTGTCCAGTGTTCATGCTTTAATTATTTCATGCATTGATCTCTAGAGTTAGTCAAATTAGTTGAGTTAGTAAGTGTTGGTTAAATACAAAATTCTTCTTGATAGTGAACTAGTCATAGTTTTTAGCTATAAGTGCCCATAGCAATAACTTCAACATTACTTTTTTTCACTGTTATGCAATTTAGGATTTCTAGTATGTGTAAACACCTATGCTAGGATGATATAGGTAGTGAAGAGTCTCTGAAAGAACATATAGTGCCAACATCATCAAAATATTATGTTATCCCTGGTTGATAAATTAAGTGAAGGTCTTTCAAGGGTTTAGTGGACTATTGAGTAGGACCCCCTCTGAATTGTGTGTTTGGCACCAATTTTCTTGAACATTAGTAGGCCTCTATAATTTTGGTACCATTATCAGGGATGGTGCTACTTTCAAAGATTCATTTCTGTTATTTGAAGTTTTCATAGATTAGAATTTATTTTCCAATATTATAACAATTAGGTTACTCCATCAATACCAGAATATTTCACTAACATTGTGTAGGATTCGTTGCTATACAAAGTCACACCTATTGTCTGTAGAGGCAACGAGAGACCTTGGGAAGATATCTCCCCTCATCACATGAAGTTATAGCGGATATTGGTGAGACTAATAATCAGAGCGAGGGTATTCCTTAAGAACTTTCCCTCTCACCAAAATCCACTGGAAATATAGAGGAGACCTTCTGAACCATGGCTAATGCATCGGTGGATGACCCACACTTTTGAGTTCCCAATCACCAACCAGGAGAGAGTGGTTGTTTTGAATAATATACTTTTTGGTGATCCCACAATACTGGTTTGCAATTCTCTTCATGAAGAAAAATTACCAAAACACTCCAAATATTTTTTTTTGGGTTTTTAGGGGTTTGCTCGAAGGGGGCGAGGTTCGCATGAACCCAATAATGGGTTCGCTCGAACCACTCCCTTTGATTGAAACCCCCTATAATGTCATCCCATTTTTTGCACGTTTTTTAATGAAACACAAAGGAAAATTGCAAAAATGGGGGGTTCAAGCGAACCCCCATTCGCTCAAAGGGGTCTAGGGGGTTCGCTCGAACCCCCCTTTTTTTCCTTTCTCTCTCTCCCCTAGCAATTTTCTGCAAAATTTTGCCTTTCTGAGCTTGGGTTGAAGATGAAAATGGAATTGACTTCACAGACCCAACTAAATGATGGTAGTCCTCAGAATGAGCTATCCATCAAATATAATTTTAATATATTTTGGTTTTATTATGTACTTTTTTTTAGTTAAATTAAACATAGGTTTTTCACTGAAAATCAAGCACTATATTCTGCACATGTGGAAAAATAGCAGATATCAAAAAAAATCTAAAAAATATGTTTGTCTTGGGTATTGATGTCCTGATCTAGCAAAAAAAATTGAATTTTGATACATACAAAAAAAGTTATGTTGTATACGGTCCACCTATGTCTAAATTGTAATTAGTTTGACTTCAAAAATTAATTAAGAAAAAAATATTAAATAAAACACTATGAAAGCAAATGAACGTGCTAGATATCGTAGTTACAAAGCTTAAAAAAATTTTTTTTAAAAAAATCCTTCATAGAAAAAAATTATGTTGTTTACGGTGAACATCACTCTTTAAAAATGGTGTTTATTGTTAAAAACTAGTTTTCGAAGGAAAAAGAAATGCAATTTGATATCAAAAGTTTTAAAAAATATATATTTAGAATCTACAGACAAAATGTCACAAATCACTAGTTTGCATCATCTTCAAATTCCTCATGATTTAGCAGTTATAGGTGCCCGAAAGTGAAAATTTAGTTAAAATTTTAGTTCAATGTCTAATTTGGCCAAAAAGTGTAAACTAATATTCTGGGATCACCGCTCCTTCAATGCTACCCATCTTCTATGATTTGGTAATCGAGGATCCAAATACCTTCTTGTTTGAGTTTGACGTCTTGTGTAGGATTGACTACACAACTGATGTGCATAGACTCAAGTTATTTCTAGAAACCTTGAAGGATGTTGCCTTAAGATGGTTTATGGGTCTAGGAAGAGATGTTGTTCCAAATTGGGACACTATGAAGACTAAGTTTTTGGAAAAATACCAAGACTATTGTAGAGGGGTTAACAGAAGAAGGGATGACATTTTCAGAATGTCCCAGAAAGAAGATAAATCATTGCAGGACTATGTAGAAAGGTTCCAATTCTGCTTCAAAAAGAATCCACAAAATAGACTTTCAGAAGAATTCTTGAATTTAGTGCTCCTAAGAGGAGTCAATGATGACAACATGGATGCCCTTAATCTTATTGGGTTGGGAGTTTTCTAGGACATGCAGGCTACTATAGAAGATTCATTCAGGACTTTAGCAAAATTGTAGCACCCTTATTTGTTCTACTTGCAAAGGATATAGAATTTGAATGGACCATAGAGTCCCAACACTTTTTTTAAGCACTTAAGACAAAACTAAGAAAATCACCTATCTTGAGAGGACCAAATTGGACTATGCCTTTCCACATAGACACAGATGCTTCTGACTTTGCCATAAGAGCGGTACTTGGACAAAAGGAAGGTAATAAGGAGTATGCAATATACTACATTAGAAATAATTTACAAGGGTCGGAACTCAACTACACAGTCATAGAGAAAGAGATGTTGGTAGTTGTCTATCCAATTAACAAGTTTAGGCACTATATCATAGGCTGTCCATTCTTCATTCACACTGATCAAATTGTAATAAGGTATTTAATGAATAAACCTATGGTTGGTAGGAGACTTATTAGATGGTTGTTATTGTTGCAAGAATTTGATATTAACATGGTGGAAAAATCTGGTAAGGTAAATGTGGTGGAAAATTTTCTATCTAGATTACCCACTCAATTAGCAGAATGTGTTGTTGATGATTCTTTTTCAGATGAACATCAATTTTCTCTAACATTGCAAACACCTCGATTTGATGATATTGCAAATTACCTAGTAGTAGGGTAGATACCACCTCATTTCTCCCTTGGAGAAAAGAGGCAATTGGTACATAAAAGTTTTCTATACTCTTGGGTAGCTAGTTATTTTCTCTATACATGTCCAAACAATATTATGAGGAGATGCGTAAGAGAGGATGAGGTCTATGACATTCTCAAATCCTACCATGATGAACTTTGTAGGGGATATTTTGTAGCAAAGAGGATTGCACTTAAGATTCTCACCGTTGGCTATTATTGGCCTACTCTTCATAAGGATTCAATGAAATATGCAATGAGTTATGACAGATGTTAGAGGATGGGTAGGCCAACTAAGACAAATGAGATGCCTTTGCAACCACAGTTGGCACTAACACCATTTGATAAATGGTGGCTAGATTTCATTGGTCCAATCTCACCAGCATCCAATAACAAGGAGTATATCCTGGTTTTCACATATTATCTAACCAAATGGGTTGAAGTCAAAGCATTGCAATTTTCTAGAAATGGTAATGTAGCCAAATTCATATATGAAGACATATTCACAAGGTATGAAGTGCCAAGAGAAATTGTGACAGATCAAGGTCTATAGTTCATATTAGAGTTGATTACCAAATTGGTTCAAGAGTATGAAATAAGGCATAAGAAGCTAACACCCTATCACCCCCAAGCCAATCGGAAAGTGGAAGTAACAAATAGGGAGGTTGAAAACATCCTAACCAAAACAATGCAAATTCACATAAAATGTTTGGCAACCAGGTTACCTGAGGCAATATGGACTTATAGACAACAAGAGAAAACAACAAAAAGCTTTGCACCCTATGGGTTGGTGTATGGTAAAACAATAGTTTTTTCCATTTAATTTGAATACAAGAGACTTGGGACAATAGTTGAACTAGATATGGATTTGACAGCAGCACAAAAATAAATACTACACAACCTGAATGGGTTGGATGAGATTAGAATGTAGGCCATGCATCACACAGATATTAATAAAAAATAGAGAGTAAGATGGCATGATTAGTATATAAAGACAAAATAATTTACTATAGGTGATTGGGCTTTATTATATGGCTCAAGGTATAAATTTTATAAGGGGAAGCTACAAACAAGGTGGTTAGGACCATATGAAATAGAGAAAGTTTTCCCAAATGGAGTAGTCAAGTTGTAGACTATAGAATATGTTAGGTTTTCATTATTGGTCAATGGTTATAGACTAAATTTTTTACAAGAAACCAACACAAAAAGATGATTTTATCATTGCTCTAATGCAATAATATGGACAACACAGTGCTTCAGATAAATACATTGAACATGCCAATGATCATGACAATGATAATAATCTTGATGAAGACATCCTAGAAGATAACAAGGATACAGAAGTGCACGATACAAATTCTACACATGCTTCATTATATGAGCTACAACTCGTCTACTGTGGTCAACTAGGTACAATTTTCTAACACCCACATATGCACAAATTGTATAAGTGATGCAATCAACAATTATTTTCAATTACACTCCACGATGCAGTAGGGACCTGTAGCTTTATGAATAAAAGCTAGCATAATTCAGAAAGGGACATGTTGTAGAAGGTACCCCCAACACGCACTAGTCAAAAAATTCAAATTTTCTACCAACTTAATTTCATGCCATCCACATACATTACATTTCTCCATACATACAACTAGATGTCTGTCATATCATTTCATTCATCCTATTCCATAACACATTCCTCGATTTCCATGCATTCAGGTAATTGTTTCATATCCATTTGCAATACATTCCACAACCTTCATTACCATGTGCCACCCTATCATTTCATCCATCACCCATTGCAATTAAACAAATGTCAAATCATAATTATGTTGTGAACACTCCTAATCAGCTTCACACGAGTTGAGTTCAATTCACTCACGTTGACAGGTACACGTTTTAATTTACCATAACTAACATAGCTTGTAATTTTTTTCAAATTATTTGCATTTAATTCTACATGCTTCATAATCATTATCTTATTTCCATTCTATGTAATTAAACCTTCAGCCTAGTACAATAACATTAAGTGAGGTCACTTAATGACTTTAGTTGGGGGGAGACTACATTTTCTAAGGTTTGTATTTTCATTTTCACACCGAAAACACCAAATACCTTTCTACCTATTTTTGTAAAACTTTTGTCATCATCCCAATTCTAAGCCATAACCTAAGCCCAATTTAAGTTATAATAGACACAGTATAAGCAGTTGACAATTGGCAATTGAATTTCAAGAATTAAAGTATAACAAACATGAAGAATTGGTAAGGTCAAAGAAGGATTGGTGAGGTTAAAATTATGAGCTGAATTTGCAAAATTTGAACATAAAGAGTAATTTTAACAGAATGACTAAATGATTATTAAAGAATACAAAGGCTAATAGTAGGACTTCTTCATATCATTCTTATCAGCTTACTTAGGAAAGATTGTATAGTTTAACCCCTAAGTTGCAAAAGAAAGAGCCCCACTCTATATATAACTTTATGGCTATGCTTGAAAGAACCCGAAGCTATATGGACATTATAAAAGACATAGCACTTGAATGAGTACCTCTAACTTTCTCTCCACCAATGCTTCTTTACCTGGTACAACATTGGAAAAGGGAAAGGAATGAAGAACAAGAAGAAGGTGAAGATGCTAGGTGGAAAATACTTTCATGCTATAGAGGTTTTTATTTGAGATAGAAAAAAGGAGTGGACACCATCACATACCTCAGGGAGATGACCTTACAATACAACCTCTAGTCTTCAAATCACTTTTCTTGATGACAAGAAAATGATCAGTTGGGGGGAATGATGAGTCCTATTATTAGTTAGTTTTTATTTATTTCAATGCATGATTTTAGACATCTCCAAACATTTATTTCATATATATCCCTGAAACTTCACTATTTTTTATGATCATTATGCAAACTTGGATCTAGTTTAAGGTCTATGGAAATATGATTATGATGTGATAGTTATTGCATGCTTAATATGTGGATATGTATGAAATGAAAGGAATATATGTGTTTAAATTATGGTTATTAGTATTGTGTAGATGTTGTGTGAACTAACTCTTTGCAGCTATGGAGTTGGATCCAGTAGACTATAGCCTGCAACAACTAGAAGGTGCAACTCGCATCCAAATGGAGTTTCAATAGTGATGCAAGGGAAGTTAGAAGAATGTACCAGCTGCATAAATGGAGGCATCTACTTGTTAGGATTGTTGTGAATCATCACATGATTTAATAAAACCACGGAAGGAGAAGAATTTTGCTACAATTGGGAATCTAGTGTGACTATTTCTATAGTCCATGTTTTAGTTTAAAACTATTATAGCAAGAGTTACAGACCTATTTCAATTCTTCTTCCTTTCCAATTGTGCTTGGATTACTGAAACTTTATCATGCTCTATTTTGTAGGGAGTGGTGATTTATGATTAGATTTTTTTTTTGAGTCCTTGTTCTAATAAGACTCACTCGCACCTATATGAATGGTTCAATGGTTGAGTTAGTTAGTTGGTTAGAATAGAGAATATAGTAGATAGATTTGTTTAGTTAGTTTTTCTTTTTACACAAATAATGAAATTTGTTTCTCAATCATAATCTTATGAATAAGATATTCCACAAGAATCTCTTTGGATTGTGATATCTTGAATTATGCAATGAGATATTTTTTAGTTACTGTTATGTTAATTTAGTTTGAGGAGCTAGATTTGAGTTCACTTTGTGGAGACAGTCACTTGAGCAAGGGACTCAAGGTAATTGTTACCCACTTTATTTCTTGCATATTTATTTATTTTGCAGTAGTTAGTCTCATAATTGTGTTTGTCTTAATCAAATTCTTCATGTAATTAATGTGAATAAGATCTTGTTTAACTAGTATTCATGCTTTAATTGTTCCATGAATTTTTCTCTAGAGTTAGTCAATTTAGTTGATTTAGCAAGTGTTTTTAAATACATAATTCATTTCTTGACAATGAACTAGTCACAGTCTTTAGTTGTAAGTACCCATAGCAATAGCTTCAACATTGCCTCTTTTCATTGTTATGCAATTTAGGATTTCTAGTATGTATAAACACCTATGCTAGGATTATATAGGTAGTGAAGAGTCTCTGAAAGCACATACAATTTCAACATCATCAAAATCTTATGTTAATCTTGGTTGATAAATCAAATGAAGGTCTTTCAAGGGTTTAATGGATTATTGAGTAGGACCCCCTCTAAATTGTGTGTTTAGCAACAAGTTTCCTTAATATTAGTAGGCCTCTACGGGATGGAGACCTAATTATCAAAGGTTGGATATATGACATCAAGGATTATGGATTGGGAGGAAGACATAAGTCTTATGATGAAATGATGGTAAGGTTTAAGGAGTATAGTCGATCCCTGAATCCTAATGTAGAACTTTCCCTTAATATTTAATTAACTAGTGTAGATATTCATACACACAACTTAATGGACCTAAATATCCTTCATATCTAACTAGTTCATCATTAAAAAGGGGATTCATTTAATTATCAACCAAGGAATCATAAACTTAAGATGATGTTGGAATTGTATCTGCATTAAAAAAACATCATAATAAATTGAGTACAGATACTATAAGAAAAATTCAAAATAACTTTTACTTAAATAAAATAAAATAAGTAATCTAACTACTAGTAGTTGTTATGGGTGCCTACTACTTCCATGGACTATAATTGATTAATCTATGTTGCAATGTGCATCTATTATAACTTAATCATCGATTTGAATACATAATTAAATTTTTGAATTGGGAATCTTGAAATAACAATGAATTGCAATGTAAACTAAGAATCAAAATTTAGAACTTCAATGCATAATGTAACTAACTACTACTATGTGGAGTTGGTAGTACCTCAAGTGGCCCTTGCTTGAGTTCTGCGTTCCACATTATCTTCAATTAACTCATTGAATCAAATATCAAAACAGAATGTAGCAATTGCTATTCAATCTAACTTCTACAAAGATCTAGCACATATCTTCTAACTACTTCGATCTCTCAACAGGTCACCTTCCTAAATAGGGCTTGTTAGAGTATGTTTATTATCAAACTATAAAAAAACTTATCCACAAACATTGAATCTTCCCATAATATAGGAAGGGTACTAGAGTTAATTAAAGTTATAAAAACAACTAACTATTGGAAGCTAGAGTGTAGAAATCAAGCGAGGATTTTACATCTTTTAATAAAGTTGCTAGATGATAGGAATGTGTTGGATAGAGCATCCTCATAATAACTATCATTCCTATTCAAAATATACTTCTTCTTCTTCCAAATTTATTTAGTGGATGGAATTCCATATGGATAATTGTGTCCATGACTCTCAACCGTAGTCTTCATCTCATTTTGGAAAACATGCTAATATCATGGCCAATTGACTCCTTCGCTATGTTGAACTGTCACCTCTTTGTTGCGGGTTATAAATCCTTATGTTGAGGGTTGACAGGTCTTTGAGCTGCAAGGGTTAGTCTTATTTCTAATGGCACATTCACAGTTAATCACTATAATAAATCAAAAAATTCTACTAAACTTATAAACATCTGAAATCCATGCATACATTCATTAATATCACATACATAGTACTTAAATGCTTGAAATACTTAAAGGTATATAATAGGGTATCCTTAGAAGAAATAAGATAGAAATCATGAAATTATAGCAGGAACTAATCAATTTTATGGGTCATCATTCCCCCCAACTTAAGCTCTTGCTTGTCCTCAAGCAAGTTCAAGTCCAAAGGTTATATTGCAATGTAGTTTCCCTGTAGTCCACCATTCTAGTCTAGTTACCCTTGTCTCCTACTTTAAGTAAAATCCTTATTGGATTGATATATTTTCCTCTCTTGTTTCCTTCCCATCCAATGTGGGATAGGAAATAGGAGAGGAGGATGAAAGGTAAGGGGAAGCCAAGTGATTTCATTTTTTCAAGGCAATTGTGATGTACTTATGTGCTCTTTTAACTGTTTCCACATAGTTGAAAATGGAATGGGGTTCCTTCTTTTTGAGTTCTGAGGTAAGCTCCCTCCATCTTTCCTGGGAAAAGTTAAGTGCTTACTTAATTGCTACTGCTACAAGTTCCTGCAATCTCTTGTAGTATTTTTCTCTATATTCCATTATTTTCACTACCACTCCCTCCTTTTCTATAAGATCTATCCACTATTCCACCACTACTTTTGGATCTTCTGATTCTTCTCTCAACTGAAGAGGGGATGATTTTTCTCTTTCCTACTATTTTTGATGCAGTTGTCCCCTCATATGCTCGTTCCTGATATAGGAAGCTAGTTATTTGAGTTGAACATCCCCCAAAAACATAAGTGGGTTCTATTTAGCTTCATAGGGAAGAATCAAGTTGTGTAAATAAAATTCACACAACTAATCATGCATTTCTGATGTAGATTGCTAAAATACTTTTAAAAGTAGTGTTGGTGAATTTACTATGAGAGGGAGGTCACTAAATATTTGGCTAAACTAAAAATTAAGAATTTTTTCTTGGAGAAATAGAGTATACACCTTGGTCAGAGGTCTGCACCTCAATAGTTGGACTATTTTGTCTACCAATTCTTATATATTTACTTTCAATTTCTTAGTCTTTGTTTCTTATTTTTCAACTACTCTGGCATGAGTTGCTAATAATTTTGATTTTTCATTTTCCTAGTCCTTTTGCTTCTGAGAAGATTCCTTTGTTCTATTCCATAATTCTATGTCGAGTGTTACCACAATGGGAGCATTAGGTTTCCTTGGGTATTCAATTAGGTACAAAAGGTGTTGAGCCCTTTTGCTGATTTGAACTATGGCTAGTTGTGTTAATGTTTCCAACCCTGACCCTCGAATAAATTTCTACATTTTTTTCCTCCATTTCGCTAATTTTAGCATCCCTGTTACTCTTCCTTTGTTGGTATGTTTTGAGTTTCTCTTTTAAATCCTTTATCCTTTGCAAAGCTACCTTTAATTATTAATGTTCAATTTTTTCAATTCTTCCTCTTTTTCCAAAAACATCCCTTCATCAACCTCATTAGGCAACACAAACCCTTCCTCAAAGATAGGGCTATTTTGAGGCCTTCTCTTTTTCCTTGTAAATAAATCCTCAGAATTATACTTTTTACTACTGCTTAAGTACAAGGATTGCAATGTCCTTGGATTCTTCTCTTCACTAGGGATCTCCTCCTCTTCATGTTCCAACTTGGTTTCAATTTCCAAAACTTTCTCTTTATGGGTGTCGACTTCCTTCTTTTCAGAGATCTTTCTCTTGAGGCGATGTGATCGCCTCTTTGGTTGTGTTGGATTCCTCTACCTTTTCTTAAATGCAGAAGTGGAGGTTATACTCTTTCTTTTTCATCACTTGGGCTTAGAGAGGCTCCTTGTAGAAGTAGGGTTTCTAGGTGCCTCTTCTACTATGGGTTGACCCATGGAAGCTACAGGTTGTGATTCTTGTGCTTCTTATTCTACCTACCCACCATTACTATAGGTAGGTAAAGTGATGGGTGAGGCAGAGGATTCATATCCTTTTGCTGCAATTGTAGAGGGTTCATTTACTTCATTTCCCTATTTAATTGTTCTCCCTCAGGCCTTATAGCAACATTATTAACATCATTATAACTTAAAAATTCCTCCCAAGCTATGTTGGGAAATTGAATTATGAGGCTTATTTTAACTAAAAAAGTAACCAAACATAAATGTGATAATGCAAAAAAATTCCCTTTCTCTTATATTCTGTAAACATTAGATCTTTAACAAGTTATACAAAAAAATTGGAACATTCACCAACTGTTGGTAGTGAAGGTGAAATTAATAAGTTTAAAATTTAGAGTATATAGGAGAGACTACCTACCATCACAAGTTAAGTATTAAACTATGTAAGAGGCTAGAGAGGCCCACAACCAAGGTGAAGAGAATCGCTTAGTACCTTGTGCCAAAGATTCTAGGTTCTCTCCTAGTAGTTTGAACTCATTTCTTATTGCAATGACATCTTCTCTAATCAAAATTCTTCTCTTATCCTTGGTAGCCCTGAAACTCCTACTATCATTGCCTCTTATGTGTCCACCCTTAATCCCTTAACTATAGCTTCATCATTTTATAGTGTACTAGCAATTTTTTGGGTGATTTCCTCATTAAATTCTATCAATTGAAGGAAATAATCCATCCAACCAGCCTACTAGAAAATTGGAAGGCATTGTTGCTCCTCCAATAATAGATTATGTACTACTAGTTCCCTTCGTATGATATCACCTTTGATTCTGCTAGCTAGATTCTACAACTTATAATTTCTTGTATTCCAAAATTTAAGATGTTAATATTTTTGCTTCTGGTAAGATGTTTGAGTGTTACTACTTTTTTGTATTTTGTATTCTTTTGTATGCTTTTGTAGCAGATGATAGCTGATAGCTTATGGAACTCTTTGGGTCTTTAGACAAGGGAATATTTTGAAATAAAAAATAATAGAATGACAAACTATTATACACCTCCCCCAACTTAATTGGGCTATTTGTCCTCAAATAGCATGGTACAAAAAGGAAACGGAGCAAAAGATTTCCAAGTAATTACAGATAATGCATGTAAGAAATTGAATTGTATGTAAGATATCAAGATTGTAAATAAATCAATAGAAGTTAATGTTTAATTATAATAAATAACATGAAAAGTACCTGAGAGTGTGGTAGGAGGGAAAGGTGATGCATGTGAGGAAATATGATCATCGTCATGAAACTATGGGTAATTATGTTTGACATGATGGAATTGAAATGATAGTACTGTAATCGAACGTGTGGAAGCAATACTCAATGTAATAAAGGCACATGGTATGGAAAGTGGAAAGTTGAAATGAAAGGCTACATAAAGTACGTGATGATGTGATGTAAGAGTGAATGAAGTGTACGGGAATGTAGTTGTTGCATGTTGGGGTGATGGAATAGAGGATAAGCATAATTTATATGATAAAAATGGATTTGAATGAAATGAAGTACTTTTGGTGGGTTAAAAAATAGAGTGGAATAGGGGCTACGAGTAGCAGTAGAACATGCCCCTTTGTATGTATATTCCTTGGAGTAGGTTGCTACAAGCCCTATGAGCATCTGATGTATGTCTAGAATAGTGAATGTTGATGATCATAACATGTGCATGTGAGGGGTGTTTTTTTATGAATGACTATACTTGGGAAATATTAGTAGGCAAGTTGTGTGACTCATCTACTAATACTTCACTTGATGTGTTTCTTGTATCTGTAGATGGAGCATGTAATTCTGTCTCAAATTGTTGTTGTAGAGAATGTAATGAGTCATCCTTTTGTAATGGCTTATTGTAAAGCTTTATTCTATAGCCATTTACTAAGAGTGATAATCTTACTACATCAATGGTGGTTAGCTAAACTGCTCCATTGGGAAAAACATGATGAATCTATTTAGCACTGAACCATCCTATTTGTAACTTCCCCTTATGGTCTTTATACCTGAAGTCATAAAGCAAGGCCTAATCTCCCGTATTGAATTGTTTAGTCTTGATAAATTTGTCAAGCCCCAAAATTTTCACAGCTAAATAATACACGACTACCAAAAAAATTATGAGCACCAAAATTTACACCATCATTTCTTTTGCCTCAACAACAAAGACTCAGACTACTTAAATTAGACAACCTATGCATCCTTAACGAAAGGGTTGTCTCAAGCACAATAACCAAACAGGTGAATAATAATATAGGAATAAGGTGACAAACACAAACAGTTCTACCAATTTTATTTATTTAGCTAACCAGAATAATATTTAGTAACATGTTCTTAGCATCAGTGAAGATATAAAATTAACAACGCCATCACCAACATTTGCACCAAAGAAAAAAGAGGAATAAAGACAATCAGACCAATGAATTCTATTCACATATGAATAAAATATGATCTAGTGCATTCTTCATGAAATAACAAATTTAATTCCAACTTATAACCTATCAATAAGTTTATAGACATTAGGAAACATAATATTATGAAATCGATAAATAAGTTACACAATTAAATCAAAGAATTAAAACAACTAAAATCCTAAATTAAGCTTTCCAAGTATCAATACTAATAACTTAAATTAAATAACAAATAGTATTAAGTTTTCAATGGAACCTAAAAGTAGTATATATATGTACATAGATTTACATTTCACTTATTACAACAATTGATTCAACATTGATTTGAACTATACTAATTAAACTAATTTATAATGATTATATTAATAAATTTCAAGGTTTGTTTCTTAAGTAGTGGAGCACAAAATTATTTGTGATTGATCTTTGATTAATAATCTAAATCTCCCCAAGTTACAATCTAATTGACTAACTAGCTATGTTATATTAAACTATCAAAGTAAATAAGATGTCCACAATATTTTCTTACAACTATTATTTAAAAATAATAATAATAATAATACACTAGATAAAATAATGTTCAATTAATTGAAAGAAAAAGTAAAGTAAAAGAATTCCTTACAAAGCTTAAGATTAATAGAATTCATACTAAAAGTGGATTTCTTAATGTTACCTTTAATTTAAAAATAAATTTCAATTAATTTGGTAACTTAACAAAAAAAACTAATGCTAAATACTTACAACTACTTGCTTTTCTTTAAATTCTATTTCATTCTTCTTTATTGATTTTTAGATTTTTCATATTTCTTTAGTGGTTTTTTTTTAGTTTCTCTTCTATATTTTTTTTTCCTTTGAATTTTCAAGATAATTTTGCATTGATAGCAATATAAATTTCTATATATCTATTAAAGAAAACAATTATTTTAAACAAACAATAAATTAAAACTATTGATTTATTCAACAACTAATCCATAACTAACAAAATTCCTCTTTTTAAATGATTATTCCTTTTTTCCTCTTTTTCATTGAATTTGCAGATTGGGGATCAATGGAGGTTGCTCACTATGTTCAGATTCCATGTTACATGAGATAGATCACAATTTTCTAATTATGAATTTCTGGTTTAAATAATTATATACGAGTCTCTATGTATTCCCTCGATTACAGAGAGAACGTTCCCCCCATTTTGTCAGATTTACTTAACCCAGAGAATGCAATTTGGTACACAGATAAGTATATGATTTCTTTTTTTTCCCAGATTTATTTTCATAGATTTGTAATATACATATATTCAACTCCACACTTTCTAGAATTACAGACATTACAATGAGTCAACTGAGGATTGCAGCGAATAAAAAGAATGTGTAATCTATATTGCTCTTGAGATTTCAAGCATAAATATTCAATATATTTTCAAATTTATTTCCTCCCTTTAACTAATATACTTAGGTGTCATAAATACTTCAATGTAGATACAACATACTAAATTCATTAACCACTTGCATAGACAAAATAAGAACCATTTCCTAACTACCTTGCAACTACATCTTGTTTTTCCACTTGCATTCAAGATTGAAATTTCACTTCTTTTCTTAGAATCGAATTACTTCTCCAATGACCAGGCACTATACAAGAATCTAGTCCATGTACTGAAAGGCCATTTAGAGAGTCACAACTCACTGAAAAAATGGCACTATAAATTCTGGGTTGGAGACTCAACCAGAGGGTTATCCATAAAGACTTCATTCTACCAATATCCCTGATAATTAAATATTGCAGAGATCTATACATATATAATATATGAGGATATTTTTGATTCATGATCCTAATTAATAATCTTCATATTTCATAATTGGTTGATAGATAAACTGTTATATTTATGCATTCCTCCCTTAATGAAAAGATGTAAGAACTTTTGATCTCATGACAGACCTGAGACAACGCATACTTTACATTTGTAACGTTTTGTAGCACATTGAATGGTTTTTTTTTCATTGCATTAAAGGGCATGAATTAAGCCACATGGGCCATCCTATTTGTAACTTCCCCTTATGGTCTTTATACTCAGTGTCATAAAGCAAGGCCTAATCTCCCGCATTGAATTATTTAGTCTTGATAAATTGATCATGCCATCGTATCCTTTGTTTTTGTACTATTTCAGTATGATGAATGGCTTCCATCTGTATCACATTTAAAGCATTAAGATTATATAATATCTCTTTTTGTGCTTTAGATATATCCATTCTCAGTTGCACTGCTATTCGTAGAGTCTTATATTCAAAATTAATGGGAAGAATTGCCTTCTTTCCATACACCATTTAATATGGTGTAAATATTGTTGGTCTTCTAGGTGCTCCTATAAGCCCAAATTGCTTCAGGTAACCTTGTTGCTGAATCCTTCTTGTGAAGTTGTACTATTTTTTTAGAATACTCTCTATTTCCTTGTTGGTAACTTCCACTTGATCATTAGATTGAGGATGGTAGGGTATAGATTTCTTGTGTCTGATCTCATATTCTTATACTAATTCATTGATTAGATCTCAAGTGAATTGAGGCCCTTGGTTTGTTACTATTTCTCTATGAACACCATACCTTGTAAAGATATCTTATAGATAAATTTAGCAAGATTTCCATCTCTTACAAATTGTAAGGTTTTTACCTCCACCCACTTTGTAAGATAATCAATGTAGACCAAAATATATTCCTTGTTATTTGATGTTGGAGCTATGGGACCAATAAAATTGAATCCACACTTGTCAAATGGTGCAATGAATAGTTGGGGTTGGAGTGTCATTTCATTAGTCTTAGTGGGTCTTCCCATCTTTGGCATATGTTGCATCTTCTTGTATACTTGACTACATCCTTGTGAAGTGTAGGCCAATAGTAACTAGTGTTCAAGATTTTGAAAGCTATCCTTTTAGTTTCAAAATTCCCTCCACAAGGTTCATCATGACATGCATTGAGAATGTCATGGACTTCATTTTACCTGATGCATCTTCTCATTATGTTATCACACCCTGTATAAAATAGATATCCAACTACCCATGAATAAGGAAAACTTCTCTTAACTAGATGTCTCTTTTCTCTTAGTGAGAGATGTGATGATGTCTTCCCTACAACCAGATAATTAGTTATATCTGCATACCAAGGTGTATGCAAAGAGAGGGAAAATAAGTGTTCATCAAGAAATGAGTCATTAATAATATCCTTTGTTGATTTTATTGGCAATCTTGAGAGAAAGTCTACTACAACATTGTACTTCCCTGGTTTATCTACTATGGTGATATCAAATTCTTGCAGAAGTAATAACCATCTTACAAGTCTATCTCTAATTACTCATTTATTCATCAAATATCTTATTGTTGTATGGTCTATGTGAATAAAGACAGAGTATTATGTGATGTAGTGCCTGAACTTATTAATGACATAAACCATCACCAACATTTCATTTTCAGTGATTGTGTAATTGAGCTCTGCACCTTGAAGATTCTTGTTGATATAATAGATGACATATTTTAAATTCCCTTCTTTTTATCCTAGAAAAACATCTATTGCAAAGTCAGATGCATTTGTGTGTATGTGAAAAGGTATTTTCTAATTTGGTCATCTCAAGACTAGTGTTTTAGTGAGTGTTTCTTTGAGGGCTTCAAAGGCATTTTGGCAAGCAAGGGTCCAATCAAAGTCCATATATTTAGAGAGAAGAACAAATAATGGGGTTGCAGTCTTACTGAAATCTTGGATAAATCTCATATAGTAACCAACATGACCAAGAAAACTCCTCACATCCTTTTGCTTTTGAGGAATAAGGAGAGTGGAGATCACTTCTATCTTGTTTGGGTCTACCTGTATCCGCTTACTAGACACAAAGTGTCCCAAGACCACTCCTTCAGTTATCATCATGAAACATTTTTTATGACTCAAGGAAAGTGTAGAGTCTAAACTAATGTATTGTAAACTTGGTAGAACCTACACAATTCAAAGGATTATCTAACTAAACAGTCCACTCAGCATTGCAAAAACTAATAAAGGACCCCATCATTCCCCCCAACTACACTTTTGATTATCCTCAAGCAAAACACTAGGGGTACAGGTTATATTGCATGGTGATTTTCCTCAGGTCCATAACAACACCAACTCCTTGGATCTATTTCAAGTAAAAACCTCTATAAGTTGCAAGTTGCCTCATTCTGGTATTCCCATCTCTCTCACATTCCTCACCTTTCTCCCTAATCCAATATGGAATTGGATAGAGTAGCATAGGTGGGTGAAATATGAGTGGTACCTAGTAAATCCCTTTATCAACACCAATTGTCATGTACCTATGTACCTTGTGAAGCATGGTTGCAAAATTATACATGGAATGAGGTTCGTTTCTCTATAATTTCAGGGTCAATCTGTTCCATTTTCTCTGCATGTAACTGTAACATTGTTTTCCCAAACCCACGGCTAATGTTTGCATTCTTTCGTAATTTTCTTTCCTTAGTTTCATAATTTTCTTGCCTACACCTTAATGATCAATTAGTTTCAACCATTCATCAATAACTACATCGAGGATTTTAGACTCTTTATTTATGGGGAGAGCAATTGATTTCTCTCTCTCCTCATATTCTTCCATTATTTCCCCCCTAAGTTGTTCATTTCTATAATAGGATGCAAGTCCCCTTACCTGGAGATCCCCTACAAACATCAAAGGATTCCACTCTATTTCATCTAGCACCACATAATTGTGTAAATAATATTCACACAACTAATCTTTCTCCTCAAGTGTAAAATAAAAAAAAGCATTAAGAAACTCAAAAATTCTGCTCATCCCAACTGATTGTTTACTTATTAGCCTACTAAACTGAAACTTAGAAATATTTCCTACAAAAATAATGCATATGTCCTTGTTAGAGGTCTACATCTAATGATTTGTGTAGCTTTATCTGCCACTTCTTCTAACCTAACTATTCATCTTCTTAACTCCATGTATTTCTTCTCTAGCTCCCTAACATGTTCTTCAATCAAAATCTCTTTCTCTTTCTTCAAATTTTCCTTTCCATGTGCAAACTCATTAATCACTCTCCATAGCTGATGACCAAGTGACAAGGTGGTATGGTGAATTGGAGTTCTGATGGAAGGAGGTTTATGATTTGGTACTGCCAGTTCTCCATCCCCAATCTTAGTTATGACCGATTTTTCTAACAAATCAAGTTTAGTAACATGGCCATATGTTTTCAATTTTCCCTTCATGTCATGTATCTTTGTCTCCCTTTCCTTGTTCTTCTTTTCATAGCTATGTACTAACTCTTCCAAATGTTTGAATTTGTCCAAGGCTTCTTGGAGCTCCTTCCTAACATCTCTCTCTTATATGTACATTTCCCTTATTTCTATGAACTACTCATTAACTCCCCCTTCATAGTCCTCATAGGTAAAACTATCTAGGGTTTCCTTTTATGTTTTCTTACTAGCAAACACATCTTCTGATTCTGAATCAGATGTAGTAGACACATATATATTTCTTTTCACCGGTATATTTACATTACTAGGGACATCTCCCTTCTCTTCAAAGTATGTCTCTACTATCATGACACCTTCCTTTTTCTGTTCTTTGCTCTTTTCCTCTTCTTCAAGTTTCTTTATACTTCCCCTCATGACACCTTGTCTCTTTAATCTGCCAGAACGTCTAGGTGTAGGTGTTTCCTTTTTAAAATTCTTCTTTTTCTTTTTGAACACCCTTCTTCTTTTGAACATCCTTCTTCTTTTTTGTTTTAGAAGGTGTGGGGGATGTGGGTGTATTACTTCTTTTTCTCTTGTGTCTTTGTGATTTTGAAGAAGATGGAATTTCCTCAATTACAAGTGACCTATACTCTGGATCATTATGTTCCTCATGCTCACCTTGGCTATGGGTAGATGAAGTCGTAGGTGAGACATGAGGACTCTCTTATAAGTTCATCTTGTGGCACCACAGTCTCAAGTACCATAGGCGCATCCAATAAACTATTAATATCTTTATGTTCCTTAAAATCTTCCCATTTTACTTGTGGGTACTAAATCCTGAAACTTCTTTTTACAAGTAAAGCAATCAAACAATGGTGTGCTAGGGAAGTGTCACTTTTTTCCTTTGATAATCTGATGCCATTCTTTTCAACAGATTATAAAGAAATTTTTTGCACATTTACCAACCTATTATGCTTGTTGATGGGTATTTTTACACCTCTCAACAAAGACAAAACACAAGTGTCATGTCTCTCTTGAAAGGTAATAATCTTCAACTAAGTTTTTGAAAATCACCCCAAAGTCTCTCGAATGTCAGGTCACGAATGTGCATAAAATAAATCAGTTGATGATGTGTGATTTTTTGATAATCACAAGGGGCCTTTATGGTTCACAAAGCATGGAAATTTTAGGTCTGTGATGGAGTTTCAAAATTTTGAGGTTAATGAACAAAAGCAACAATTTTATGATAGCAACCTGAAACTTATCTTGTTCATCATATTTAACATTACTGTGATGCTTGGAATCCTAAACTAATTCAGATTTTAAAAGAAAGAGAAAAAGGTTTAAGGTTTTAGAAGTTATTCTAGTTCTAAAACTATGAGCAACAACAACAATAACTAATATTACAGTAGACAGAATCCCATAATACTAAGTTTTTCTTAACCAAGAATGTACTACAGTATCACAAAACCAATGCAATCTTCTAAGGTTCTTTGCAGATTTTCATACTGTAACATTCACCCATTAGGCATGAACATACAATTAAACTTGAGTGCAATAGATAAATAATCTCAGACTAGCTTTATACAACAATTTATCATTAATAAATTACTAAAAGCATGAGCTGGAAGTGTTACCCAATTTCACTATTAGCTCAATCAGGTAGAGCTTTTAAAAAAAATTAAATGAAAAGTAGGGTTCATTTTAAAGTGCTACTATATTTCATTCATGTGTGTAAAAATGAAAATCAGAAGATACATTACTGAACTACATTTATGCTTATGCATACAATATAAGAAAGATTGTACAAATCTTTTTAGAAAAAGTAATCTTTATTGACAATATAAATGTGTAAGGTCTCACACAAGCTGTGAGACTAATTCCTTTAATGCAAAAGAAAGAAAACTTTATACATTTATAGAAAATTAATGCACATATAAGGAAGGGTGACCCATCATTTCTTGAATGACGAGCCCTGGTTGAGTTGCCTTGTGTCATCCTTCCGCTTGTCTTGCATCTGAAAGAGACAGTGTTGTTAGAGCAATGAAAGGTCACTAATCCATACATGCACATGCATCTATAAACATACAATCTGATCTTCATGTGCACTAAAACAACTAGTATGCCAAAGATGTTCAAGAAAGCAACAAGATTATCAAGCACATATTTTTTTAACATTTTTGCTTCCTGTGCAGATACAGGGAAAATTATGTTTGTTTTACCCATTTACAACATGTGGGATAAAATGTGGCTCCCACAAGGGTTGAGCCCAACATGCTACTCTCTTGTTTCACTTGAGAGGGATATTCACATATTGAATCATCTATTGAATCCTTGAAGATGAGTTTTAATAATGATGATATTGAGAAACAAAACATCCATAGTGCAATGCAATGTTAAGTTTCTTTAAGAATGAAAGGTTGTTCCTTATGCAATATGCATTCATCAATAAGCAGTATCATTGTATTGAAAATAGATGGTCACTAAGCTATAAACACGAGGGTGAAACAAATAGAGAACCAGATAGCAGTGTATCTTAGATGGATGAAGGATATAAAGAGTGCAACCCTACATTATAGTCATGTTGATATTGAGGAGGAAGGAATACAGTGAAGGGACAGTGATATCCAAATGATGACAGTGGTGCCATTAAGAGCTTGAAGATCACTAAAGATAGGGACAATCCTTACAAGAAAAAAATGACATCTATAGTGACCTCTTTTAAAGGAAGTGGTCTACAATCACTAAAGGACAAGACAATAGTCAAGATCACAGTGGCATTGCATTCAATACTAGTAGATGTAATCTTTTTGTCAATAACCTTTGCAAGCTTAATAAAATGGTTGAGGGTGATAATTGAACACATTCAACAAGATGCTATGGTGTTTTTGTTAGTGTTGATGCCTTGATTGCATGGAGGATGGTGTTTAGAGACCTAATATTTTAGAGATAATGATGACAGTATTAATTAAGAGCACCGTTTAGTGGCAATAAAAAGGATGTTGTTGGAATGAAAGAAGAATATCTTGAAGATATTTTCTATGCTTCTAGGGAACTATTGTATTCATGTGTGATAATGAAGATAACAATCAAGATATAGAAAGATATAGAAAGATGACAACCAAGAGGTTATATATGGACAGTTTGATGTATTATCTACACTTGGATGTTCTTCATACTTTGTTAAGGACAACCACAGGTATGTACATTGATGTTTTTGTATTCTAATCTAATAGCAAGGAATGCTTGAAGACAACCACACATTGAAGGATTAGACTATGAGCTTAAAAGTGAGACCTGAGAACTTTGTTATGGACAGTCATTATCAGGCTCTGTAATGGCCACAAGACAAAGAGAAACAACCTATAAGTTGCACATAAATAGATGAGGATAGTCTTGATAGGACATTCAAAGACCATGATAGTCATTTGTAGTAGAAAGTAGAGCTGGATATGTCATGACCACATTTGTTTGCAAAACCATTTGACAAAGGAGCAATCATGATAGTAAAGTAGCAAGGCCATCAAAAGGGTAGTCTACAAGTACAAGAGGATCAATGAGTGATGCCCATACAATGAGATAATAATGAAGGGATAGTCACACCAAGAACACAGTTATAAGAAAAGCATTCCATATGTTTGGCATGTAGGTCAATAGTAGAAGGGACACAATACTCAAAGGATGGGATACTTCAAGATGGTGGTGACAAGAATTTTTTAAAGAGGATCAGTGGTCAACTAGCATAGCATTTCATGGTAGTAAAATCTATTATCATGGCAGCCAACAACAATATATATAATGGTCGTTTAAATTATACATAAAACCCTTCAAATCAGTTTTTTGAGCCAGCTCATGAATGAGAGCAATGAGTTGGTGAGACGAGGACAATGAATGTGAATGGAGTAGATTAGATGTATAAATAACTCAGTCATGCTTTCATTGAAGGATAGTCTCATGGAGAATATGGAAAGGTGGACAGTCAAGGGTTTTCTAAAGGCAGGCTTGAGTTCTCAATGATTTATAAAGAAAGAGCAAACCTATGCATATAAGAGGGCAGAGGTATTGAGGATACATGACAAACCTGTAGCCGATGTTCATGAAAAACTTACATAAAAGTAAAAAAAATACATGCAAGAAAAGGGTTGTCAATGGTTTTCAATGGATGAAAAGCCACGGCCTGCAAAGAGGCCAAACCCTCGACCCAGAAAAGGGAGATGTTGGAATATAAGGATAGAGAAACAAAATGAAGGTTTATTTTATGTTGAAGTTCAATGTTCATGCTGCAGTTGCCTGAGCCACAAAGATAGTATTCTAGCTATTAATAGAAAGGAAGAGTGAACGACCATGAGAATGAAGGAGTGGGAAATATATTTAGAGCCTTTGAATTATATCCATACTGTGCAATGGTATTAAATCATTTTTGCAAACCTGTTTTCTTCATAGGGCAACATTTTTCATGGAACAGTTAACTAAAATAGTTTTTGTTTTGACTGGGATAGCCCTTGAATTCATATTATAATCTTGTACGGGCTTGTCATAGCAAAGGTGATTATAGTGTATACACCTAAAATTGGTTTGGAGAATCCGATTAATTAAATACAAGTTATTTGATTAATTATCATAATTTCCTCTACTATTGAATAAATAGAAATATTTATTTATATAGTTCACCATTAAATTCATCTTAATTAAATAAACAAAAATAAATACTTTGTTCGATTTAATTATCAAATCCCTATTTCAATCTATCACATCCATTTTAAATTAATTAAATAAAGATCAAAACACTTTATTTATTAATTACCATATTCCTCTGATTAATTTAATAAACAACTATCCTATAGTTCGTTTTATTAAATTATTTATCTCCCATTTCCTAATTTAAATAAATCAAAATATTTGAATTGTTGCACAAGGAATATGCCAATCTATATTCTCTCAAAAACGAATTAGATTTCCTATGTCTAAACCATGTCTAATTTATATCAAAATATGTCAAATTAATTGATTGAAACTTCACGGGAAGTTTTGGAGACAAATTGGAGACAAATTTGGAATTTGATTTCTCAATCCTCTTCCATCAATATTTCCTCTTCTCTTGCCTGGTGTTTTCATGGGTAGAGACAATCTCCATCTTTCTCTCAATCTCCTCCATCTCTCATCATTCAATTCTCCAGATTGAATCCAAGCCTCTCAAAGCTTTCCCTATGCATTTCTACAGCCAGGAATTCTATAAATACAACCTCATTGAATCAAAAAAAACATCCAAATAATCAAGCTTTTGCACTCTTACTCTGCAGGAATCCAGACTTCAAGCATCAAACATTCACACATCAAGCATCAAGCAATCAAATTTTCAACAAATGGCTGCCTCCTGTAGCTGCAATTATCTGTTTCACATCAATATCATGCTAGTTTAATTGATTTATCATTTAGCATTACATTATCATTATCTCGTTCTTCAGATAGTCATTTTAACAGTCTTATTTGCTTAAATAATCTGAGAGCAATTTAGATTTAATAAATCTTTACGGATAGAGAACAATATGACTCTTTCATTTGATTACTATTTTGATTTAGTTCAATTTGAGTTATCTTTGATATAATGTCTTATTAAGAAGTGTTTTGATCTTATTCACATATTCACCACTTACAATTTGGCACCCACCATGGGGCACTAACCCCAATTTTATCAAAATTATAAATTTTCTGGAAAGTGTCACGCAAGTTTTTGGCGTATTTTTCTTGTAGCGCTTCCGTTAAAAGTTTTAGTGCTTCTGGTTCCTGTTTTAGCGCTTTTGGTTTCTGTTTTAGCGCTTTCAACTTTAGCGCTTCTGATTACTGTTCTAGCGCTTTCGGTCATTGTTTTAGCGCATCGGCTATTTTAGTGCTTCCATGTAAAACTTCGGTACTTCGGTACCCTATTTCGGCGCTTTTGATTTTTAGTGAATTAGGTAACTGTTTTAGTGCTTCAGTGCAATATTCCAGCGCTTTTGTAAAAATCAGTTTGGATCCAATGCATCCATGGCCAGATTTTAATTTTTTTCATAGTTGGACTAAAATGTATCAATCTAGGATAGTCACTTCAAAGTTTTCTAAAAATTGATCAATCTAGGATAGTCATTTCAAAGTTGGACTAAAATTGATCAATCTAGGATAGTCACTTTCTTGTTTTTCTTAAAGCAAATCTGTCAATCCTAGGATAGTCACCGCATTTTTACAGTCGAAGTTAAAAATAACATCATGATTTATGTGAAGCAACACTTTCACATAGATTAGAAAATTTCTTTTTGGGCTTTTAAAACATAACAAACTTATATGTTGTGCTTGTGGTGATTAGGCTTATGCTCTCCCCTTAATTGGGTGACCAAAGTGCCAGATTCACTTTTATTTCATGTTATTTATGCTTTATTAAATCATTTAGCAAGCCTACCGTAGTGGGAAAAAGTACTCACCCTACGGGAACGACCTAAGTGGGAACAACCAAAGCCAGGTTATCCAACCCACTATAATAAAAATGCAAGTTGTTGATGAAAGTCCAACTTGACGGTAGTAGGCAAGATAACCATCCCCAAAATCTTTGTTCTAAAGATTGGGAGGTTTCCTGAGGGAGTTTATTTATTTGCCACACTGAACGGAACCCTATCTACGAACCATAGAGTAGTTGCTCATCGAGTCAATATCCATACATTGTCATACTCATGGTGCAAGGGGAGGGAAGAATCTGGCCCCAAGACACTCACCATATAATCACCAAGGACCGCTTTCTCAAGGGATTCGGTATCTACTTCCATCACTTTGAGTACGTGCCTGGCAACAACAAAAACATGGGCGCCCTCTAGGGGTGACACTGCTGTGTGAGTCAACATAATTGCAAGATGTGGGCTGTGAGTATAATGATGACCTACTTGTCCTTAAGTGTGAGTCTGTTTGATTTGTGTACAATTGTTAAAACAACCCTTCAAAATCAATAAAGATCATTCGTGATTTTTGAACATACACAATCTTTTCAGTTTTAAAAACACTTATTCAAAATTGCTTGTCGTGTTTTCACAAATTCATTTAAATCAGATTTAAAGATAATCCTAAAAACGTCAAGTCAAAACAAATCAGAAAATTCATGCCGTGAAAGTGGAAGTCCACCACGTTTCTCAAGAAAAAAATCAAAGTCACAAAACCCCAAAGACCTCTCGGTTATAGAAACAAATTGAAAAAACAACGTTTTTTGTATCAAAATCGGAAACTTCTTTTACAACATAGAACTTTCATCCACCGCTATCACGATTTTGCTAGGGGCCACACATTAGATTACGCAGTAGAGCCAATCTACTCACGAGCCTTCTTCCAAAGAAAAGCTCTCACACAATTCCACAACCATAGTCAATAGATTCATCTTCTTATCTTCCACAATCTCTGATACAATATGCCACAAGACCAGATCAAATTTTGCAGTAAAAAGTTTTTAAAAGCCCTGTTTTTGGCGTTCTGGAAAACCTATTTCAGTGCTTCAAGTCACTGTTCTAGCGCTTTCGTGAAACAGCGCTTTCGGGCTCTGTTTTAGCGCTTACAGTCGTTATTTTAGTGCTTCTGGAAAAATAACGCTTTTGTCTTTTTTTGCAGCGCTTTTGAGCTCTGTTTTGATGCTTCTGGGAAGTAGCGCTTCTGTCATTTTCTCCAGCGCTTTTGGTCACTGTTTCAGCGCTTCGGTCAAAATACTGCTTCGATCACCTGTTTCAGCGCTTCTGGACTCTGTTCTAGCGCTTCTGGTCAGTGTTTTAGCATTTTTAAAACAAAGAGTTCAAAATTTTTACTAGCCCATCAGTCTATCATTTTATCCACATTTTCATCAGAATCAAATTTCTTTTTATCAGAATCACTGTCTAGGAACCAAAGTCAGAAAGGTTTATACAAATTTCCAACTTATCAACTGAAACAAGATCTTGCAAATCACAAGTGTCAAAATCAAATACACAATCAATTACTATACTAAAGTTTCATTATCAAGATATCATCATCCTCCATCACGAAACAAAGTATAGCAATTAACTTTTTAAATATTGTCTCATCAATAAGATTAGTCATCTTATTCGACTTTGTTTAAAAAGGTTCCATTGACACTATCTCGCACATAAGATCAACATTTCAGAAGAAAGGGAAAAACTTTGTATGCCAATCTTAACTAGGTACCAAAAACAAAGACTCTTAGAGAAAGAAATTTTAAAATCACAAGAAATGGCAGAAGAAAATCCTTGGAACAATCTGAACTGCAATGATAAGAATGAAGTAACTCCAGAAGATATCCAAGTGGCTCAACAAGATCCCAAGTTTCACATATTCATGGAAAAAATTCTAGAACAAGACATGGAAAAATATCTTTTAATGTTGGCCGAATCGGGGGCAAAACTTTCAAAAGATTTTGATGTAAACCATTTGAAGGAAACACCGGAAATAAATGAGACTGAGATACCACAACCTACGCAAACAATAGATCCGATTGTTGCTTTAACATCTCAAATGCAAGTATTACAACAAAAAATACAAGATATGACGCAAGGGACTACCAAGAGATATGCGATATAGGACATTTTTCCTTATCCCTTCGACGCAACAGTCGGCTTGATACCTTTTCCAAGACATTGTGAGATCCCAAAATACGATAAGTATAATGGTAGAACCGATCCAATCGATCACATCAGAGAATTCAAAACAATGAGTCTTGAGTTTGCACAAGAAGAGACATATTTAATGAGATTATTCCCAAGGAGTTTGGGAGGATCATGCATGGAATGGTTTTCGAAGTTAAAACCAGGTATCAAAACTTTTGAGGAACTAGTCAACAGATTTATCTCTCAATACTCATTCAACATCCAACATGATGTTACTATCAAAGATCTTTACAATCTCAAACAAAACAAGGGAGAGACATTCTTGTCTTTTCTCCAAAGATGGCGACGCTTGTTCGCTAGATATCCTAGATCCATTCCTGAAGAGGAAAAGATGGAATTGTTCATTGAAAACTTGACATAAGAAATGAGTTATAGATTGGAACTACAATGCCCTCCAACATTTGAAAAAGTAATCGAAAATGGTCTAAAAATCGAAGAGGCTTTAGTCAAGAGAGGAGTTATCAAACATTTTAATGATAAGACAAACAACACAAGTAACTCCTCAAATCAATACTCAAGCAGTGAGAAGCCAAAATTTTGGCAAAAGAACCAAAATACTACTGAGACGACGAATGATCCCCAAAACGTCAAACCGGTTTTCAATTTAACCATGACCACATCAAAGAATTAGAACAATGAACAAAATGTCAAGTCAAATACCACGCAAAGCAACGAGAACATAAAACCACAGGCGTATCAAAAATCGTCAAATTGGCGAAGGTTCACACCTTTGGGTCAAACAATGGAATCAACAATGAAGGAACTAGTTACCAAAGGCCTTCTCACTGCACGGGAAGCTAGGTTCTGGGATCCAAAATTCAAACCATCATGGTGGAATGACACTGAATATTGCAACTATCATAACAATAAGGGTCACAAAACCAATGACTGTATGGAGTTGAAACATGCAGTACAAGATTTGGTGGACAACAACAAAGTGTATGTGGAAGGACCTCAAAATAGCAATGATCATTCAGCCTTCAAAGATCCTTTGCCCAATTATGACAAAGGTGCATCATCCTCCAACAGCAAAGGAAATAATGCCAATCATGTCTATGACACAACAATCCCGTGTCTATCTGAAGTCAAACATGATCATGCAACTAGTGATAACATTGATGAGAATGAAATCAACAACATTACCCCTTTGGATTTACTCCCAAGTGTGCAAAACTCTGATAATCAAATAAATGTCTTAAAAATCAGAGACAATCAGGAACATCAACTAGCCAGTGTGGTAACTAGGGGACAATCCAAGGTAATGTTAAAAGTAATTGGCTCCACACATGCAGTTCCACCTCCATCACATTATGATGTTATCAATCAAATGCAAAACACCCCCCAAGGGAATCAAGAACATCAACCAGCAAATGTCATGACTAGGGGGCAAGCCAAGGTAGTATTAAAAGGAGCAGGATCTCAATATGAGGTTATGCCTCAATCTCACTATAATATTGTCAATCAATTGCAAAACATCCCCACACAAATATCAATACCAGAACTCCTTAAGTTGTCACCATCACATAAGGAAGTTCTCGAACAAGCATTAGTTGCCACAACCGTACCAAAAATTCTGGATGTTTATCAATTCCAAGCTATGGTGGGACATCTAACTACTCTGCATTGTCTATCATTCTCTGAACATGATGATGTCTCATTAAACCATCCACATAACACAACATTGCATATCGAAGTATGTATCCATAATCATTGTGTTAAGCGAGTTCTAATAGATGGGGGAGCTGGTTTGAACATTTGCACCCTAAAATTAGTCTATGCACTAGGATATTCCGAAGACACTATTGATGCTTGAAGGAAAATGACCATCAAAGCATATGATGAGGAGGAAAGATCGTCCCAAGGTTTAATTGTATTACCCATTCAGGTGGGACCCATGATGAAGCATATAGCATGTCAAGTGTTAGAAAGAGAGTTGACATACAACATACTCTTAGGATGACCCTGGATTCATGAAATGCAAGTCGTACCTTCTACATACCATCAATGCCTAAAGTTTCCAGTAAACAGACAAGAGGTGACTATAGCTGCTGATTATAATCATCCACAACATTGTGACACATTGAGAATATCTCAAGACACCTTTGTCCCTCACAACAAGGAAGCTTCAAGTTCATCATCATCCAAGAATGAACAAATTCCAAGCATTACTACCAAGTTGGTGCAAAAGAAAGGTAAAGAAAAAGAAACAAGTCATGTTGAAACAAACAATCCAGATACGCATACTTCTCTATCAGACAAATTTCAAAAGCAAGTTCAGTTGACAGATAAAGGAATGGGACAATACTCAGTGGAGCAATCACTTAACTTATCATAGTTAATGCCATCTCCTAGGAAATATGGTCAACCATCAATGATCAAACCTCCAACATCTTTACCTAGCACAGTTCTTCAAGAAACATTTGTAAAGTCGGAACCATAGCAAAAGAAATAGAAAACAAAGCAGTCTTGGATTGGCTATACAAGGATGAAGAACCATCAACATCAGAGATCGATATCAAAAATTTTAACATCAACACAGACAAGTATGGAAAAGGAAAGGCTATTCTTGAAAAGATGGGTTATGAAGGACAAGGACTTGTGGGATTAAGAAAGGAAGGAATCACAAAACCTATCAAACCTCACTCTCCACACAAAAGAAAAACCAGGACTAGGATACTCTGACGAAGAGAAGTAGGAGCTAACAAAGATGGCTATGGAAAATATCCTTCACTTTAGAGATGGTTCAGAAACAGACTCAAATGAATATGAGTGGGCATTACCTTGTGATCTACTTGTCATTGATATTCCAGTCGATGTGATTCAAAAATATACACTTACACGTGAGGAGGGCCAAGGCTCTGGGTCTAGACCATTCATCGAGGGATCACTAAATATTGATGACTCTAGTGAGGACGAACAAAATTTGAGTGAACTAGATGATTTCGAAGAGGGTACCATCATGGATCTCGATATCCCAAATGACAATTATGATGATATTACTGTCCTCACCCTTACTTCCATTGAATTAAATCAATCCGATGATACCATGCCATTAATCCATCCAGAACTTATTGATTGGGAACCTATCAAACCTTTGACTGTACCAAAATTTACAAATGATGATGCCATCGTGCATTTCTTATGTCATACCGAATTTGATACAAATTCTATCTATTCTACTCATAACAATACAACTCAGCAGGAGGGTGTCAAATCTTCCAGTTGTAAAATTGACAATAGGGAAAATAGATCTAATGGTGAAAACCATTCTATGGCAGCATTAGATCTGGAAAAAGTAAAAATAAAGAATGCATCCAACGGTGAAAACCTTTATGAGGCACTGAAGGATGAAATATTTGACACTCTCCCAGAACACTATCATGAGCGATCAGCAGTTCTAGTCGAACCTACACAAGCGGTGGACATTGGCACAGAAGAGAATGAAAAAGTACTACATCTAGCAGAATCAATGACTGATCAAGAGAGGCCGAAATTTATCAATTTCTTCAAAGCAAGAAGCATCAAATTCGCTTGGTCATATTCTGATATGCTAGGCTTAGATCCAAATATGCTTATGCATCATTTATCTTTGCCAACAGGAATCAAGCCTGTTAAACAAAAATTAAGAAAGATGCATCCTCACATCGCATTGATGGTAAAGTCAGAATTAAAGAAATTATTGGAGGCTAAATTCATAAGGTCTATAGACTATGTTGAATGGATATCTAACATAGTACCTATTTCAAAACCAGACAAAAGCATCAGAATCTGCACAGATTTCAGGGACCTCAATAAAGCATGCCCGAAGGATGATTTTCCACTACCAAATATAGATATCATCGTGGACTTGACTGCAGGGCATGCCATGTTATCAATCATGGACGACTTCTCTGGGTGCAATCAAATAAGAATAGCTCCAGAAGATCAAGAAAAGACGGCCTTTACATGTCCATGGGGAACCTTCTGCTGGAACGTCATGCCATTTGGTCTAAAGAATGTAGGAGCCACTTATCAAAGAGCAATGACGACAATCTTCCATGATATGATGCACACTTTCATGGAGGATTATGTGGATGACATCTTGGCAAAATCTACTACAAGGGAAGGACATCTACATATCCTAGACAAAATCTTCACACGAATGGAGAAATTCAATGTCAGGTTAAACCCTAAGAAGTGTGTCTTCGGGGTTACATCAGCAAAACTACTAAGATACATTGTTTCAGAAAAGGGCATTGAGGTGGATCCAGAAAAAGTCAAAGCAATTATGGAGATGCCACCTCTTAAGAATATCAGCCAGCTCAGATCACTACAAGGACGGCTTCAATCAATCAGATGATTCATCTCCCAGCTAGCAGACAAAAGTCATCCTTTTAATCATCTACTACATAAGAACATAGTTTTCAGGTGGGATGAGAGGTGTGAAGCAACATTCGATCAAATCAAGCAATATCTAATGTCACCACCCGTTCTTATGCCGCCAATAGAAGGAGGGCCTCTCATATTGTACATTGCCACGACAGATATCTCTTTGGGGGCACTATTAGCACAAGAGGACTATGAAGGGAAGGAGCGCACCATCTATTGCATCAGTAGAACTTTAAATGGATATGAAATAAAGTATACATTCATAGAAAAGTATTGCTTAGCAGTGGTGTTTGCTACTGAATAGTTGAGACACTACATGATGGCTCATACAATCAGGTTAATTGCAAAGATCGACCCTTTGAAGTATCTACTAAAGTTGCCTTAACAGGTAGACTGGCGAAATGGGTTATGCTCCTAAGTGAATTTGACATTCAGTATGTCGAAAGAAAGGAAATCAAGGGACAAGCAATGGCTGAATAGCTAGCTAAAGCTCCTCTACCAGATGATCACCCAATGATAATGGAATTTCCAGATGTAGACATCATGATAGCAATGCCCCAACAATTGATACTATATTTTGATGGATCGTATACACAACAAGGATCAAGAGCAGGGATCTTATTCATCTCCCCCCAAGGACACACAATTCCAAAATCATATAGACTCATGTTTCAGTGTACAAATAATGTTGCAGAGTATGAAGCATTGATTATTGGGGTCAAGATAGCGATTCAATGGAAAATCAACGATTTACAGGTATACAGGGACTCTCAACTGGTTATTTACCAAGTCAATGATGAATATCAGACAAAAGATGAAAAATTGATGCCCTACAAGCAGCAAATAGATAATCTAAAACAGTCTTTTCTCAGTATCAAGTTTGATCAGATTCCAAGAGAGGAGAACAAAGCTGCAGACGCTATGGCTACAATTGCTTCATTACTACAATTGCCTGAGAAGTGTGTTTGTTAAGAGTTTATGATAGAACAAGTATCATGTCCTTCCCATTATCAATCAGAATTTGCTACCATATGCCATCTAGAAGCCACTGAACCCTCCATATACGAAAAAACCTATGCTTACATGAAAGATAATATTCTTCCTCCATATCTTTCCAGGAACCAAAAACGAAACTTTATCCGCCAATCCACCCGACATACATTAATCACAGATGTCCTTTATCATCGAGGTCTTGATGGTACCTTACTCTGATCTCTAGAACACAATGAATCTGAAACGGCCTTACGAGAAGTTCACAAGGGTATTTGTGGTACTCATTCGAGTGGAATAACCCTAGCTAAGAAACTCCTCCGTTTGGGATATTATTGGTCGTGCATGGAGAAAGAATCATATCAGTTTGTTAAGAAATGTCAAAAATGTCAGGTTCATAGCAATCTGGTTCATGCACTCACACAAGAATTGCATCCCTTCACATCGACATGGCCTTTTTTTCAATGGGGTCTGGATCTGGTAGGGAAAATCAATCCATCTTCATCTAATGGACACAAGTTCATTATTATAGCTACAAAGTATTTCACGAAATGGATAGAGGAAGTACCTCTTACTACCATCACTGGGAAGCAGATTTCCTCTTTCATCTTGAACTACATAATATGTCGGTATGGTATCCCTCAATCCATTATCACTGATAATGGATGACCTTTCAAGAATCAAGATGTCCAAGAGCTATGTGATAAGTTTCACATCCAACATCATTTTTCAACATCATAATATCCTCAAGGGAATGGCCAAGCAGAGGCCTCAAACAAAACTATACTCAAAATTTTCAAAAAGACGGTTAACGATGTTGGACGTGATTGGCATGTTCAACTCAACCCTGCACTATGGGCCTACAGAACAAGCATCAGAATACCAATGGGAGCTACACCATTTGCTTTGGTATATGGATCAGAAGCCATATTACCCATTGAAGTTGAAATTCCATCCCTTCGTGTATCACTCAAAGGTATCATT
This sequence comes from Sequoiadendron giganteum, assembly GCA_007115665.2. Classification (NCBI taxonomy): domain Eukaryota; kingdom Viridiplantae; phylum Streptophyta; class Pinopsida; order Cupressales; family Cupressaceae; genus Sequoiadendron; species Sequoiadendron giganteum. The sequence goes on along the minus strand of CM021103.1, from coordinate 87,412,724 downwards.
TCAGATGAAGATTATAGGGTATCTAGATTGCAAGAACTGGAGTTGCTGGATGAGCATCGTCAACAAGCTATTAATCATCTAACAGCTTATCAACAGAGAATTTCAAGAAGTTATAATCACAAGGTAAAACTACGGGTCTTTTAGGTTGGTGACTTGGTACTCAAAGAAAACCCTAGGAATCAACAGGACGGAGAGAAGAAAGGAAAATTTGAGCCTAACTGGCTTGGTCCCTTTGTCGTCATATTAGTGTATGGATCAGGAGCATATCAATTATCAACGTCAGAAGGGGATCTGTTTGATGAACCTATCAATAGTATTCATCTCAGAAAATTCTATGCTTAAAACTCCTAGTGCATGGGGCAAAATTCTGAAAATTGTTTCCTTGGTGAAAACTTGGCAAACAGGCATCTTGGCAAACACAAAAATACAAAAAAATAATTATAAAATGCAAAAAGGAAAAATAGAAAAATGAGAAAAATACAAAAAACCACAAAGGGTGTAATCAAAGCATTTGGTGAAAACCTGGAAACAGGCGCCATATGTGATTCTAAGATCAGCCTTCCCATCTATTTTGAACATATCAGGATCATTCATCTGAAATTCAGTCTCAACTCATATCATATCATTTGTTTGGCCATCATTACATCCATTATCAAACTCATGTCACGTGGTCAACATATCACTTTATAGCTTGGGGGCAACATATGGATATCACTAGGGGCAATGCAAACGTATTGATTTCACCAAAGGGCAACACAACAATATGGCAGGAAAATCGAAAACAAAGATCAAAACGCAATATCAATCATCATCGGAAGGCATCAACCATCCATATCATATCGAAAATCCAAAAACATGTCAAAAATGTAAGTCTAAAAAAGCAACATCCAAAAAATATAGGTCTATGTTAGTCAAACTACGTGGTCTCTACGTGTGTAATGTAGGAAAGGTTAATCTTTGATTAGCCCCCGAGACCCCTAAGGTAGGTTACTAGGTTAGGTCTTTAGTCAAAAATCTCTAAAATCCAAAAACATGTCAAAATCAGGATGGATGATCTAAAATCTAAATAATGAATGGAACACTCTAAGTAAACAATGGATAAATTGTACCTTTTTTTTATTATCATTTCTTTGGAGTAACTCAATGATATATTGGATTAGAGGAACAAGGAAAAAGAATGATATTTTTATTGTCTATTGTCTGTATGTTAATCATATAAATGTGTGAATTGTCAGGGGATGTGCTATGCAAATGTATCACCGATGACATTCAAAATTCACACATTGAAATGATTAATCACTGTTTGTTTATGCAATGAATGCTCAGGTCATCTCGGTTCAATTATACCTTGATGCTTGTGTTCAATTGCAATATCAAAAATCATGAAAGAAATACTTAGGTCGTCATTGGATTAACACAACCATTGACACTTGTATTCACTTTCAACATTCAATAAAGCTCTATGATGATACCAAGCACAAAAAGACTGTTAAAATGACATCTGTTTTGCATATCATTGCATGATTAAATTAGATTACATTCATCCTCATGAATTATATCATCATAAAATCATATAAAAGCATCCATAAAGTCATCATCATATCACATCAACTGCATCTCATAGATATATATCACAAATGTCAAGTATACAATGAAGTCTGGTCTACAAAATACATCATCATACAATGAGCTACATCATAAAATACATCATAGAGGATCACAATGGCATCTATGACCTGCTATTGCCAAAGTGAGCAGGCCTAACAAGACCTGTACCACCACCACCCCCAGAAGAACCCGGATCTCTGGAATCTCTGCGTGGAGGTTGTGTCACGCCCTCACTGACTGTTTGTGTGTGAGTCCACCCAGATCTCGACGGGGCATAACTAACTCGACGCTCGGCAGGCACTGCATCATGATACCGACTTCTATAGAACTTGGCCTCTCGGGTAGCTCGCAGAACCTCTCTCATATAATCTGAAACTGAGCTACCATCAACAACTCTCTGTAGGGTCTCGGCTCTCTCCTGTGCCCTCTTGGCAATCTACCGAGCACTGTCTCACTCCGCTGTCAGGGTATCAACCTGCGTCTGCATGGCAGCTAACTGACCCTGTACCTATGCATGAGCCTATGCCTGTGCTTGCATCTGGGTCTGAGTCTACACAACCATACCCCAAGCTTGTACCAACTGCACCTGCAAAGTCTGGACCTGTGCCTGGAGCCCAGCTATCTATCTCTACTGCTCGATTGCTAGCATTGTCACTGCCTGCCTTTTACGAGGCCCACTAGAAGAGGGAGCACTACTGCTGCCTGGCCCTGCCACTCTGCCTCCTCCACTGCCACCATCACTATCATCACTACTGCTACTTGAACTCCCACTGCTCTCTGAACCTCTGCTAGATGAAGAATCATCTCCACCCCGGCTGTCTACAGAACCCTCTCCCACATCTACCTCTATAGGTAAAGGTGTTGGCTCATCAGGGATAGTAATACAAGGATGAGGGACCAAGGCCAGGAATGCTACATAATCCTTTGTGACAGCTGCCTCTGATATGTCTCTCCGCATGTCCCATGGAGATGGCTGTAATGTCCTATATCCCTCTACAAGGATGTCATAGGACAGTGTGGGACCCCAATCCGGAATATCCATGCATCGTCATGCATAATGGGCTACTCCCTATGGCATGCACTGAACAATGTCGTACTGTCTGTATACCTGTCGGAGTAAGAATCTCTCTAATAAAATCAATGAGGTACATAGAATCACACAAGAACCCCAATACTGCACCATCCTCATCCCACTCTTTGTAGTCAAGGTATGGACGCCAAATAACTGTCTTAGTGTCATCAAACACTCATCTCTAGTGCTCTAGCTTGCCCATCCAGGCCTGCGCGAATCGACCACTATATCGGAAAACATACGGTTTGCCGGCTGGTCTATCTACAATTGGAAACGATCGACAAATAGCAAAATGCTCCCAAGCCCATACCTATAACAGGGTCACCCCTACTGATAAACTACGTGCACCAAGGTACACAACCGAATGCAGATCATGATAAAGATGTGCTAAGATGCACATCCCCCATGCATATCTGGTACCATGTACCATCATGCTCTCTAGAGTCCTACCCCAGCCGACGAGGAATCCCTTTGACCTATGATCAGGGCAAAGGAAACCTCCAATGAATCCAGGTAGCACTGTTGGTAGTGTCGCGTAAGAATCTGCAATCCTCTGCCATCGAATGCTCGGACCCTCTATGTCCTGATCTTGAAATACTCGACGGAGAGCATCTCTGCTGCTGGTCCCATGAGAATCATATGTAACAATCTCCCCCATGAATGGAATGCGCAATATACTCGACACATCCTCTGGTGTGACTGTCATCTCGTTGGTAGGAAGGTGAAAGGTGTTGTGGTCCCTATGCCACCTCTCAGCTAACGCGGTCAACAAACCCCGATTAATCCTAATCTGGGGCATCTCAAGTAAGCTCGTAAGGCCACAATGGCCTATCACCCGAAGCTCATCCAGTGTCAAGTGCGGTATCAAATCTGTCATCTGAGGAAATCTCTCTCGTATCTGGTGAGTACCCAGATCCTCTTATCATCATAACGAAAAATCTACAATCAGTGAACTATGTCAAGAATCAAACATCATTCTACTATCAAGTCTATTTCAAAAGCTGTGGTATGGATTTTCGATCAAAATTCATAGGTGAACATCAAACCTCACCTATCATGAGGTTCTCAAATCATCAACAAACCTCACCTATCATGAGGTTCATCAAAACATTATCTAGATCTCGCCTATCATGAGATTTATTAGGTATTGAATCATTTCCTCACCTGTCATGAGGATCATCAAGAAATAGGATTTCTTCTCGCCTATCATGAGAGTTAGTCTTATTTAAATCATCAAATCCAACATCGAGAATTTGGATTATCAATCATACCAATCAGAAGAATGGGCATGATCAGAATTGAAGAAATCAAGGTTCACTAAGTCAAAAACTTCAATTTTGACCGGAAGCACTAAAACAGACTTCCAAAGTGTTAAATCCCAAAAGTGCTACTTTATGAGTTAAAAGTGCTAAAATAAAGACCCAAAGTGCTAAATCTTGAAAGTGCTATTTCAGCACTCCGAAGCGCTAAAACAGGCTTCCGAAGCGCTAAAAGTTTCGAAGCACTAATTTTTCACATCAAAGCGCTACAACAGGCCGTCAAAGCGCCGCTTTACCAGAAGCGCTAATCCACCGACTCAAAGCGCTAAAAGTCTCAAAGCGCTAAAATTTGGCTTCAAAGCGCTAAATTTTGACACCTAAGCGCTAAATCACTGAAAGCACTACTTTACCAATTGGAAGCGCTAGAGTTTTTAACGCAAGTGCTAAAACTCAAAGTGCTAGACTACCTATTGGAAGCACTACATCAGAATGTAAGCACTACAGCGCGGCTTGAAAGCGCTAAAACAACATTGGACACGCCTAAGACCTAAAAAGCATAAAAAATAGAAAATCATGAATTATGAGGAGGTCAAGGGGTACATACCGGAGGTCCATACGCAGGCGGTCGTCAGTGACGTCGAACACGCTCGAATCGGTGAGTGTGGTAGGGGATAGGCATCTTGCTCCAGCTGGTAGAAATGTCTTAATCACTAAGAATTTTGAACTCAAAAAGCAAATAATGAATTTGAAAATGACCTTTTAGCACTATTTATAGTTTTTGAAAAGGTATTTTTGGTGGATATAATTATATTTTGATTAATTTTATCCATGAAATTAATTAAAACTCATCTGAGGGCTCATTTCTTCATCATTTATTGGGAGATAAATTATTTTATTATTGAAACATCACCAAAACATCGAAAAATCATCAAATTTTTGAAAAATTCTAAAAATCATCACATCATTAATTTATCTCCCGAGGGGGCATATTTATCATCAAATCATCTGAAAATCAAAATCTGGGGCATGTCCGAGGCATACGGAATTATTTTTTTATCATCATCAATCCTGGCAGTAGCAACAAAATATTTCTTCGAAGCAACGCGTAAACACATCACTTCGAAGAGGGGCAAAATGTATACACCTAAAATTGGCCTGGAGCATCCGATTAATTAAATACAAGTTATTTGATTAATTATCATAATTTCCTCTACTATCGAATAAATAGAAATATTTATTTATATAGTTCACCATTAAATTCATCTTAATTAAATAAACAAAAATAAATACTTTGTTCTATTTAATTATCAAATCCCTATTTTAATCTATCACATCCATTTTAAATTAATTAAATAAAGATCAAAACACTATTTATTAATTACCATATTCCTCTGATTAATTTAATAAACAACTATCCTATAGTTCGTTTTATTAAATTATTTATCTCCCATTTCCTAATTTAAATAAATCAAAATATTTGAATTGTTGCACAAGGAATATGCCAATCTATATTCTCTCAAAAACGAATTAGATTTCCTATGTCTAAACCATGTCTAATTTATATCAAAATATGTCAAATTAATTGATTGAAACTTCACGGGAAGTTTTGGAGACAAATTGGAGACAAATTTGGAATTTGATTTCTCAATCCTCTTCCATCAATATTTCCTCTTCTCTTGCCTGGTGTTTTCATGGGTAGAGACAATCTCCATCTTTCTCTCAATCTCCTCCATCTCTCATCATTCAATTCTCCAGATTGAATCCAAGCCTCTCAAAGCTTTCCCTATGCATTTCTACAGCCAGGAATTCTATAAATACAACCTCATTGAATCAAAAAAAACATCCAAATAATCAAGCTTTTGCACTCTTACTCTGCAGGAATCCAGACTTCAAGCATCAAACATTCACACATCAAGCATCAAGCAATCAAATTTTCAACAAATGGCTGCCTCCTGTAGCTGCAATTATCTGTTTCACATCAATATCATGCTAGTTTAATTGATTTATCATTTAGCATTGCATTATCATTATCTCGTTCTTCAGATAGTCATTTTAACAGTCTTATTTGCTTAAATAATCTGAGAGCAATTTAGATTTAATAAATCTTTACGGATAGAGAACAATATGACGCTTTCATTTGATTACTATTTTGATTTAGTTCAATTTGAGTTATCTTTGATATAATGTCTTATTAAGAAGTGTTTTGATCTTATTCACATATTCACCACTTACATATAGCACTACTAAACGATGTTGCATAGAAATAATAGTTCAAAGGCAGAATTTCTCCAAGGGGCCGAGTGTAAAAGATGGAGTTTTTAACTAGAGAAAAATAGAGTTATGCAAGCCGAAGCATTGAAGTATAGACTTTATTTATTTTTCTTCATCAAAAATAGAGCATGATGAGAAAAAATATGAATAGAGCTCAATACAATCATATCATTCACAGATTAAATGCATAAAATTCCAGGAAAGTGCACAAAAGATAAATCTCATGTATAAACCGTGAAAGTGAAGCATCGAACATGGAGAAGCACTCAAAAGAATGAAATATACTCATCATGTTTTGCTCAAATCGAGCTTGAAACGATTTTTCTTTCACTGGTAATGAGAAAAAAAATTGATATGTCATGCAATGAAAGCTTACCCATGAAGAATTCTTGTAGAGAATCCTCATTTCCAGCTTCAAAACCCTTGACCTGTGCATGAATCATGGCGGCGCTTCAAGTGTTCAGTAAATGCGAATTGAAAAATGAAAATGGTGAATGCCTTTGCCATCGATTTTTCCCTTAGGGTTTTCAACCCTAATTTGTGTCGATAAGTAGAAAGTATTTTTACCTTTTATTTAAAATGTTTGCAATGAAACTAATACGCTATGGTGAGTTCATTTCAAATGAACAATTATACCCCTTTATTTATGCTAAGTGTGGAAGTATTTTAAGACTTAGATATTTTTCTTTTGATTTCCATATGGGTTGTATATTGACCTTTTTATTTTGTATCAAACCATTATTGTAAAATGTTAATCTAAGTGATGTAATTATAAATCACTTATTTTAATTGTTATTTAAATGCAAGATGGAGGTGTTGCTTTCATGAGTGAGTCAAAGGGGATATTGATTGAGTCATTATTATTTTGCAAACATCTTGAAGGGAGTTGAAAAAGCTTGCAAACATTTGGA